>QTSX02003684.1:0-236127 GCA_014839935.2 Entomophthora muscae
ATCTCTAAAATAATGACCCATATGTACACCAAAAGTCAACTCACACCATTTTTTTGTGAATCAATGTATTTTGGATTTTATTTTGAATGGTTTTGCTTTGCGTGTGAGCCCTTTGTTGCTGTGTTGACCTATTTTGTCCATTAACACCAAAAGTACCTGTTAACAGAGTGTATATTTTACACTGATAGTTAGAATTTGCTTAAATCTGAAGTATTTTTGGTTGTTGTCATAGCTTTTAAAACTACTTTATTTAAATAGGAAACCCCTTAGTGTGGGGTGTATTTACGCCATCTCAACTTTACGTCATTTAAAATCACACTATTTATCTTTAACTAAAATAAGCTTATACCCAAACTAAAATAAGGCCTTTTGTATAATGCCATAAGTTGTTCCTATATTATTAATCCAAGACCCTTATAATAGGATTAATCTAAAACAACACTACTAAAAAAATCATATTATTTTTTATCATTTCTGATTAAAAAATAACCTTTTCCATATATAATTTATACCTTATATATACAGTGAAACACTGAAGGGGTTTTTCTCACCAAAATATTTTATTAGTGGTCTTAATATGTACAGTTTTAGTTACTATATTTCAAATTTATGTCATCTTTGAGTTTTTTTACTAATTGAAGGAAGTTATTGAGTATGTGTCACCTGAAGGAATGTATCCCAAGGACTTGCACTTTTGACACACTCAATTGCTCTGAAAGATTTTTTTCATCCACAAAATCTATCATCTTGAGTTCTACTAGGTTTCATATCATCTGTCAAGATTTTGGGTTCTTGAGGAAGAAGAATTATATTTATTGGAGCATTTTGAAATTTTGTTTGTGTTGATAAAAGTGTATCTGTATGAAGACAGATGTGCTTTCAATTGGTGTTATTATTAATACAACAATTGGCATGAGCCGTTGTTGCTAGAGCCAAGTAATTGGAGAGGTCCTGTGGGGTTCCTGATCACCAGTCCCCATTGTGTGTCCTGGGTCATAGCCAGGAACCACTGGAATAAGTTGTCATTCTCTAGTAGAGGTATGTGGCTAACTTGAAGTTTATACTTGGCTTGCATTATGGCAAACTCTTCCAATACTTTCCCTATCACTAGGTGGGCATACGCTCCATGTACTTGTACTTCAGCTTGTGCTAGACTCTCTGTGGGCATATACCAATCCTTTAAGAGCTTATTAAACTCATTCCCAATAAATTTCCTCCCCCTATCTATCATCTCAAGGTGTCTAGTCAACCTTTCCCACTCCTCCTGGGAGGTTTTACTAGTGGCAAAACTTTGACAGCTTTGGCGGTAGGTATCCTCCTCCCCTTGACCAGGGTAGAAGATGTTAGGCAATTCACTCATAGGGACTATCTGTACTACTTAGAAATCTGGAAAGGGGTCAAAATGGGCTTTTATTTGCTTTCAGAAGGAAGATCCCCTTAAAAACCTTCTGGTATAATGCCTGGGTAAAGGAAACAATAATGGTTTGCTAAGACCTGGAGTCCTCCAACAATCTATTGGACTCCTTGTACTTAGTCTTGGGCTCCTGCACCTTTTTCTTGGGCTCCTGCGCTTTGGTCTTGGGCTCCTGCACCTTGTTTGAGCTCCTGCTCCTTATCCTAGGCTCCTGCTCCTTTATCTTGGGCTCTAGCTCTCTACTCTGTTCTTGTTGCCTTTTTTATCCACTGTTTTCAATCCTTGAAATGCCTCAGACTTATATGCCTTTTATAGCTCCTTGTTTCAGTTCCTTTCCCTTCTCAGAACTTTGGTTTTCCAGGCTTAAATTATCCAGTTTCTTTTGCTCTATCATATGTTAGACTTTTTTTACTTACTTCAGCCAATTAAAAACCAGTTTTTTTCATGTTCATTACCTCATTTTTTAGCCTTAAATTCTTCAGTTGAAGCCCTTAAAACCTTGATCAAACAAACTTCAACCAGCAGCCAATCATTTTCCCCAATTGAGCTGTTTTTGCCAAAATGTTTACCCAAATGACTTTCACTTGAACCTGGTTCAAACCCGGTGTTGTCTCTCTCTGGATAAACACTTGCTCTGTGTTTTGAACAGTTTTGCTGTAATTCCTGTCATGTTTCTCGGGGCAAACTCAAGTGCTTCCACCTATGTTTTACTTAAGGGATTTTTGAACCTTCATTTCTTCAATGTTTTTCCACATTTCTTCCACTTTTCAACAGTTCAAAACCGCCTGCCACTTGCTTCTTGCTCCTCTTAATGATTTTGTAAAAACTCCAGCGTTTGCCCTTAGAGTTTATCTGTTCTGTTTATTTCTGTCTGGCTCCTCCTGACTCAATCAACTTCTCATAAATCCACAGTTTATTTTCTGCTAACTGTTTCTTTCTTTTTCCCTTTACCTTTTTAATTCTTTTTTCTTAATCTTTTTATCATATCTTTTAGCAGTTTACTTAATTCTTTAACTGCTTATTTGTTTTTGTTAATCCTATTCCCAGCAGCTCAAGTTCCTTCTTCCTGTTCTTTCTTCTAATTCCAGCTAGTCTTACTCAGCTAAAATACTGTCCTTCAACTAGTCCTTCTACATGATCTTCCAGTCCTTCAGCTATGAAGCACCAAGGTTCCATTCCTCACTGCAGTCCCCATTACTAATACCTCAGACTCAGGCAATAAGTCTACTAGGACACTAGAGTTTGACTGAACCCCTGTAAGTGACCTGCACTTGGGCCATTCACTCACAGAAAAACATATGTCTGTGAAGTTTTATTTACCCACTCAGGTTGTTAATCCTGAGCTTTCAGTCACAAAGTAACCAAATTTGCTTCCCAGAGACCTGTTCATTATCAAGTTATGAAACTGCTTTTATAAGCAGCTAACCTGATAAAGTCTATGGGCATATTTATTCCCCTCTAGTGGCTTCAAGACCTCCTCAAAGCCTCCAGGAAGACACAGCCAAGAAAATCTTACCAATCTGTTAGGTAAAGTGTTTACTCACAGACTGTAATACCCAGAGATGGTAGGTACTACTTGCAGTATATGTAGAAGGAGGTTGAAAAATTGGAACCCAGTCAAGGCAGTGAGGATTGGGTATATGGTCATTAACTAGAAGAAGACTTTAGCATGGACTTTGTATCTTCCAAAGCTTCTGGCAAAGTAGGTTAAGATGTAGTACAGAGTGATGTACACTGCAATAGACAGCGTGGAATGTGGGGACACCAGGGGAGGCCAGGGACCAGTGTGTGAGGAGTTGAGTTGTCCTGGGTCAAAGTGAGGGTCATGACCTAGCCCTTCTGGTGAGGACCCAAGGAACTCCAATCCCTGTTGGTGGCCCCCAATTCTAAGGCAAGCTGTGAGCACAGCTGTGAAGATAAGGTGGTTAATCTTCCTTGGATTGGAGGGGTTTTGGCTGGGGCTTAACTATTAAAGTTGACTTATGTTGTTTTTAAGTAAGATTTCACTTTATTGAGGGTATTAATCTCAATAATAGCACAAGATATTACTGAGGGGGGTCCCCTATTTATAGTCCTTTCCACTTTCAAAACTTTGCAAGTGGGAATAAAAACAAGGGATTGGGGAACCCAAAAGTTTGGACAAGGTGATTTGGAATTGGGGTTTGAGCAGGTGATCAAATCCTTGTTTCCTTACAATCTGTTGGGGTTTTGGGCATTCTTGTCTGGAGCCAATGGTTTCCCCTGGAAGTGGGGTCAGGTGATGCTGAAAGCTCATGGAATTTCCAAGCTCTATTTTAGTCATGGGAGGCTTAGTCTAACTAGGGTCTGGACCCAAGCATGTGATTTGGTGCCTTGGAGCCCATTGGTCTGGAGGTTAATTTTTCTTCAATTTTTGAAACTGAATTTTCCCATCTTCTGGGGAGTCAGAATATTCCACAGCATCTGAGACTTGAATTTGCCCTTCTTCTGAAGGGCAAGAATTATTCATTATTTTGCCCTTGCAGGGCAGGGACTTTTTTGATTGGCTGCATGTGGTGAGGACATCTGATTGGTTGTGGGATTGGGCCTGGGGCCTAGGTGGGCGGCTGGCAGCCAACTGGGGACCAGGGAGCAGGTGGGTGGGCTGGGGGGTGACGGGGGGGGCAAGCAGGCGGCTGGGGGGGCAGCTGGCTGGGTGCATGGGTGACTGGCGGGTGGGGGCTTGCGGGTGGCTGGCTGGGCGGTGGGGGTTTGGTGAGCAGGGGGTCAGCAGGAGGCCCGCTGGCAGCTGGCTGGGCGCAGGGAGGGTACTGGCAGATGTGGCAGGCGCCTGCGCGGTTGCGGTGGGCGCCTGCTCGGATGTTAAATTGTTATGAAGTCCTTTAAAGTATGTTTTGTCTTTTATTTGATTTTATTTCCCCCAATTAAAGGGGGAAAGTCCTCATTAAATTTTGCCTCCCTGACTGGATAATCTCATTTTCTTCCCCAGCATTGTTCCTTGCAAATAATTTGATTTATTTCAGGAATATTCCTGACACAAACCTCCTGTAAGTGCCCAAGGGATTGTGGAGCTACCTCAGCTCCTCTCTTTCCTAGCAGTTCTTAGTTACCTGCTAGGTTGCATCACTCTTTCTCTCTAGTAGCTCATGTTACTTACTAGGTTTAAGAGTCATCCTTCCCTATTAGTCCTTTTTTACCTACTATATGGGTACTTTATCCTCCCCTAGTAGCCCTTGTTACCTACTAGGTTAGACATCATCCAGCACTCTAGTAGTCTTCTGTTACCTACTAGGCTGATAAATTCTCTACCTCTAGTAGTCCTTTGTTACTTACTAGGCATTTACCTGCCCTAAAGCCACTATACTTCTCCAAATTTAAGCATAGAGTCTTTATTGTGACCAAATCAGCCCTCACCTGCACAACAGCTTCCATGTGTACTGACAAAGGTTCTGTGATCAATAGACTTGGCACTGGCAGCTTTGGGCAGAGGTGGATTGTCAGGATCTGAAAATTATCAATAATAAAATCTTATTGAATACTTAACACTACTACTATTTGATGAGTAGTAATGTGGGTTGCTATTAATTTTCTAGGTTAAATTTTCCTTGATCTGGTGGTCTTCTGTTAGTTGACCAAGGAAGACAATTAGCAAGGAAATCTTTGAGTCAAAGGACAAGGCTTTGTCAAGTTGACATAAACCAGAAGGCTGCCACAAAGAAATCATGGACCAACTGACAAGAGAGGTCCAGTTACACTGTTACTACTGTAAAAGCCTTTCTACAGTAATATGAGAAGGGTTGTTATTAATTGTCTGCCTTTTGTGTGATCTTAGAAGGGCTTTTTATAGCGTAGGCGGGCTGCAGCCAGACTTGTGTCTAGCTGCAGATAACTCAACTAGTTAGCTTATCATTCCCAAGCTACTATTTTCACCCCCATAGTTGTATTCTAACCCCAAAAAGTGGTTTTAGAATGAGGTAATATCCTAGACTGCTGATTTCTTCTCTTCAGCATGGATATTTCTTGACTTAGTTGAGACCAACTAAGTTGACATCCATTGGGTGGGGTCCCATCTTGTGATTGATGTAATGCACACAGCACATGGGTGGTACTCTGTCTCATTTCTTGGTGAAATAGAATGTTGTAATACTCTGTCTTATTATATCTGGCGTAGGCACATCTGCTTTAGTAATCATGTATGATTTGCACTTAACTATTTGAGCTACTTGATCAACCAATGATTTTGATCCTTAATGTCTCAGGTATCCTCTGAATTGTAAGCCTATAGTTAGCTTGATATATTTTTGCCATCATCTGGAATATATTTTTTACATCTGGAGGTGACCTGTCTATTACTAATCCATAGCTTTAGTGATGAGAATATGAATCAGTCAACCCTGATGGATCAGGATTTCCTGACATCACCCAATTGATTTTATGCGCACAATAAATAGTAGAAAATAAGGGGATATTATCTATGATGCCACAAAACACTATATCAATTCCTCAATCTCAATTCTTGTTTTCCAATTTTCAAAGTTATTATTTAGTGCAAAAAAACCAATATAATAAAAAATGTAAGAAAACTTATGAAACTTTACTTAAATGTATTTTTATCTCCTCTTAACAGAAGGGTACTTTTCAACCCCAGTTGTATAATCTAGTTCTTGAGATATTCAATATTTAATCTTTTGCCCGTTTGTGGTAGATCAACTGTGAATATATTATCTTAAAATAAAAAATATACAAATTCTTTGTTGAAACCGCAGGCTCAACCTGCCAGCAAGGTTCCAACCAAGCGGGTTTGTGACCCGTAATCCAATTACCCGGTCACTTGAAGCCAGACTAGGAAGTCAACTCAGATTACCAAATCTATCAACATGAACAAATGATGATCCCTCACGGTGGATACCTCAATTTGGCGCTTGACTCATTAACAGGATCAAGCCACCCCCTCTTCCATCCAGCTGTGTGATCACCAATCATGTTCCTGCTATCCATTGATTCACAATAGCTATATAATCACTATCTCACAATAAAGATTATTATCTATCCTCTAAATATTTTCCCCTTGTAACTCTGCTAAAACAGCACAGTTACAACATTGGTAGCACAGGTAGGTTTTCCATCCTACCTTATCTTGAAAAATTCCGCCTGTTGCCCGCACACGCCACAGCCAACAAATCCTTGACAGAATTATGTCTGGCCTTCCGCCCAACTGGACGCCGTATACTCCTGGTACCAAGATACCTGATGGCTTTGTTCTCTACCAAAACACGGTGATCCCGCTACCCGCCTTCAACACCCTGTCTGCCCTAGGGTTCTTCAAGGCACCTTTCTTGATGCCACAACCAGCTGATGAAACCACCATGCCCGCCTATGTTGCACAAAGACTTTGCAGCGCTGCCTTGGAGCCCTTTTCAGGGGCCAACAACAACAATGCTGTTGCATGAATCCAGTCTGCCCAAAGCAAGCTGGCTCAGATGGAATGCCCACAGCGGTTTTGGATCACGGAGATTTCCATTTTTCTGACCCATGACGCTGGGCCTGGTGCAACAAGTGGCACAAAGATCACACCAACAAGAACTGGGATACCTTTAAGCAAGACTTCCTGGCAAGATTTGTGCTTAAAGATACGGCACTCATGATCATACGCCAAGTAAAGAACCTAACCCAGACAGGCACTGTGAAGGAACTTACCCGTGCCTACAAGGAACTCCGTCTTTGTGCCCCATCCAATATGGCCTTTGATACCCCAGCCACACACCTCATGTGCTACAACACTCTCAAGTTACACGTGATGAGACATGTGAACCTGGGCCAGGTAAACAACCTGCAAAGCCTGTACTGTGAAGCGGAAAAAGAGGAACAAACGTCCAACGCTCTACACAAGGCACAGACTGGGAAACAAAAAAGACCCAAGAACTCCAATCCAGGTGGGTGCTCCTCTCAACCACCTCCTGGAGGCAACAGCAACAACAACAACCACAAGCCCACGGGTTCAAATGGGAATGGGAATGGGAATAACAGTCAATCAAATTGTACCCATTTCCGTGTCACCGTCACCCAAGGCAACCAAGATGAGGGAAAAGCCCGGGGAGATCACTAAGTGAGCCAAGCTCTCCCCACGCAACTCCTGACTTGCCCAACAATGAATACCAACCCAAGGACGTGGACCAATGTCCAATGATCCAAGTGCCCTTGGAAGACCTGGTACTGTACACCATCACCAGACATCCCAATAAATTGATGTCTTACCCTTTCTGCTTTTGCAGTTACACAGGCTCAGCACTCTTGGACTTGGGCGCAGATTGAACTTTAGTCAACAGCAGCTTTGTGAACAAATTCAAGCTGGCCACCAATCCTTTGCAGATTAAAAACATGGTCCTGGCTGATGAACATCACATTGCCGTGACAAAAGAAACTGCTCCCTTCTCCATCATGCTTGAGAACCTCCACTCCACCATCCAAGGTCCCATCATTGACTTCCCTAAGTTTGACATTGTACTGGGACTAGGCTGGTTACAGAGAAACAACCCTCACGTGGACTGGGCAACCTCAGTGCTGACCATCAAGCGCAAAGGTGTCAACCACCAAATCTACCCAGACTCTGTAGACTAACTCCTACAAGACCACGTCTTTGTACGCATCAAGGAGACTTTGGACAAGAAGGAAAACCTGAAAGCAATTGACTGGGACTCCTGCAAGTATGAAATCATACACTTCAAGGATCACCAGGACACCTCCACACCACAAGATTGCGACATTGTGGCCTGTCACCCAGAAATCTTCAAAGAGGCGTTACCTGGGCTACCCCCTGAGAAACACATCCAACACTCAATCCAACTCAAGGGGGCTGTACCCAAGGCACACCCCATTTACAGGCTGACCCCAAACAAGGACAACGCCTTGCGTGCCTATCTCAAGGAGGCACTGGAAAAAGGACTTATCTGCCCCTCACAGTCTCCCTTTGGGGCCGCTGTATTCTTTGTGGCCAAAAAGGACGGTACCTTATGCCTGGTCACAGACTACTGCGCTCTGAACAAAGTCACCATTAATAATTGTTACCCATTACCACTAATTGACAATCTCTTTGATTCCTTGGGAGGAGCCACCATCTTCTCCAAGATTGATCTAACCGCAGGCTACAACCAGATCTGCATCAAGGAGGAAGACATCCCCAAGACAGCCTTCCACACTAATTACAGCTCCTACAAATATGTGGTACTCAACTTTGGCATGACCAACGCCCTGTCCACCTTTGTAACCTTCATGAACAAAGTGTTTGCGCCACACATAGGCAAATACGCCTTTGTGTACCTGGACAATATCATTGTCTACAGCCCCTTGGTGGAACAGCATCACAAGGACCTGGAGGAAGTCTTTGCGACCCTGGCACAACACAAACTGTTGGCCAAGCCCTCCAAATGCCAGTTCTTCTGAGAGCAACTACCCTTCTTGGGACACAAGTCTCAAAATACGGTATCAAACCCAACAGTCAGAAGATACAAGCTATCTGCAAAATGCCACCTCCCAAGGATATATCAGAACTCCACACTTTCTTGGGAATTGTGGCCTATGTACAACACTTGATACCCAACTGCGGTGTCTTGACCGCCCCCTTGTCCACCATAACAGGCGCCAAGTCCAAGTTTGTATGGACCCCCCAACGTGACTTCTGTTTTAGACATCTCAAGGGAAAAACTCACAACAGCGCCCATCTTACAATACCCCAAATGAGACGGAGAATACCAGATGGAAACCGACGCTTCAGATGCATTCATTGGGGGAGTACTGTGAATTAAGAATAGTGATGGTGATTTCCTGCCCGTAGCCTACACATTGCACAAGCTGACAGATGGCAAGTGTCAATACCTGATCCACGACAAAGAACTGTTGGCCATTGTACACTGCCTAGTCAAATGGCACTGTTATCTGGAACAGCAGGAAGAATTCACAGCACTAACCAATCATAAGTTGCTCATCTATTTCAAGACACAAGCAAACCTGTCACACTGCCAAGCGTGGTGAATGGAAATCTTAGAAAGGTTTAACATGCTCATTCAATATAAGCCTGGGGCCATACTTGCCATGGCGGATGCCCTGTCCCGCCTGTATGTCCGCGCTTCTAGGGGAGAGAATGGGCTTGACCCAGACTGGCCTCTCCTAGTGCTCCGTACAAAAGACAAAGGGTTCCCCGCAGGCACAACCAATATCACCAAAGAAACAGTCATCAAGAATGAACACCTCTTTGCTGAAATATACGGGACTCTTCACAGAAAATGTTGGATGGCACAACCATTCCCTACATCCCCACACATCAACAAGTTGATACCATTCTTTGCTATCACAGAGATCTCGGACATACTAAGAGCCAAAATCTATACAAATTCCTAAAACATAAAGCTTGGTGGCCAACCCTATATTGCAATGTCCAGGAAGTGTTAGAACAGTGCGAGGTCTGCAAAAAGTTTGCCAAAAGCAAAACCCCGCCTAAGTCTGTACTCTCCATTCAAACCCAACTACCGTTCAAGGTATGGGCTCTTGACATTGTAGGCCCCATGCCAGGAAAGCACAATGACAAAAAATATATCATCACAGCCATCAATTTTGCAACAAGGTGGCCAGTAGCCCAAGCAATGAAAACACACACCAGTAACGATGTCTGACAATTCATTGACAAAGAAATAATCAGCAGGTTTGGAAAGCCAGAACTCCTGATAACCAATGTAGGCAAAGAACTGACCTCCAAAGACACCAACGTGTACCTCACCAAGAATGGGGTCAAACACACTGTCACAACACCATATCATCCACAGGCCAATGGACGTGTAGAGCGGCTTGATGGTAGCCTCTTGCAAGCCCTAGCCAAACTCACTGCCGGGAGACCTGAAGACTGGTATAAGCAGCTACCAACTGCCTTACTTGTGTGCCAAACCCAAGTGAACAGATCCACCTGGAAAAGCCCGTTTGAACTGGTATATGGCACACAGTCAAATATCATTCAAGCCCTGAAAGGACCCAAACTGGAAATTCCAAGTCAAGTCCCCCCTTGCTCAGATCCTCAAGTAATAAAGGCCAACAGCAAACAAGCAGCCAAAGAAAAGGAACACTTACAAAAACCTTTTGTTCCCATCTGTAATAGGCATGAAGTTGGGGACAAACTCTGGGTCATGAATGTTGACAAAAGCAAACTACAACCCAAAAAAGTAGGGCCAGCAATCATTCTAAAGGTAAACAACAATAACACTTAACTTGTGCAAGGACTCAGGAAACACAAGCAAGATAAGACATTACACCATAACCGCCTACAACCTTGCTAAGCGAGACAGAAACAACAAGAAACTACCCTGCCTGCTATCAAACAACAACTGGTTCAGTATGGCGCCCGGGCTCCTGACAACCTCCCTGACAACCTGCCTCCCAAGGAGGCCGTCTTTCAGCCGGGGGGGGGGGTGTTGAAACAGCAGGCTCAACCTGCCAGCAAGGTTCCAACTAAGCAGGTCTGTGACCTGCAATCTGATTACCTGGTCACTTGAAGCCAGACTAGGAAGTCAACTTGGATTACCAAATCTATCAACATGAACAAATGATGATCCCTCACAGTGGATACCTCAATTTGGCGCTTGACTCATTAACAGGATCAAGCCACCCCCTCTTCCATCCAGCTGTGTGATCACCAATCATGTTTCTGCTATCCATTGATTCACAATAGCTATATAATCACTATCTCAAATATAATATTTTGACTGTAAGTTTTTATTAAAAACTTCAAAGTTTTTTATACTTACAGTATAACTTTTTCTATAAAAACAACTCTGCTAATTTTATTATTATATATTTTTAAGTTTTCTCTACATTTTTGTGTAAAAATACTTTATAATTTTTATATAAAAAAAATTTATATTTTTCTCTTTAAAGACTGGCCATAAATTAGCCATATTTTGATACTAATTATCCTTTATATGCCTCCCAACTCTGCTCCCAAAGCTACACCCAAGGCCTCCAAGAGCAAGATCAACCTACCCAAGGCCCAAAAGGCCTAGACTACCCCCAAGAAGCATCTTTTAAGGCTAAAGCGCCTGCTAAGACACCCACATCCTCACCTCAACCTGAGGCAACCAACCCTACCCCTCCCCACTCTTCTTTTGTTCCCTCTATATAGACTCCCAAGAGAAGATTTTTGATTTTAACCTTCACTCTGACCCCACTTCAGAGTATGAGGAGAAAAAGGAGCACCAACCTGAGTTGGGTGCTCCTGAAGATGATCAAATTGAGCTGTGGGACATCAACACTGTCCAAAATATTTGCGACCAAAATGGTGCCTTTGTTGTGTCTACAGCATTCCATGCAAGCTATCCAACCATTTCAAAGAAGAGTGGGGCTGGTTTTATGTACTAGGGGTACAGCATTAACTGTAATGTCAAGACAAAAGCTATCTCTTCAGCACCACTTTAAATGTGATAACCTTGGCTGCTCAGCAAGGCTAACTACATATGGTTTCACCTGATTTAAAGCCCTAAATATCAACCATGATTGCACTGAGCATTTGACCCCATATACCAGCAGATCATCTGGTTTCTTTGTCAGGTCATATACACTACATATGATAAAATCTTTACTGATTCATTCAATGATGCCCTCCTGTTGCAATCAAGTTTCCAGCCTCGCCCGCTAACGTATCTCACAATACACAGGGGGCGCTTGATGAGCCGCCCCTTGACGTGTCTAACGTTATGAGTTAATCTGATGGCAATGTCAAATGGCGGGTACTCCATCCTAATTAGGAGCGCTGCCAATTCAACCTGCTGATCCCCGCACAAGTTATTCCTTGGCTCAGAACCTTACATGGAACTTCCCACTATGCCACCCCCTTGTGGTCTTATGGCTTTCCCCTTATGGTATATTAATAACAATATTCTACAATAAATCAACACCTTATTCTTATTATTCTGTCCTTTCCAATTGGACTGTTGTCTTCCCCAATTCCAAATACTGAACTCTCATTGGTTCAGTTGCAACAGTGGTAGCAGAAGTAGGTTACAACCTATTTTAAAAACAAAATTCCCCCCAAGAAAGGACAGAGTATGGGCCGCATGGCTACTCCGCAACAAGAGATGTTCCTTTTAATCCCCAAGGGGGACATTCCCAAAGGATATGTCATCAACCAAGACCAGTTAGTTCTCACAAGAGTATACAATTGGCTCCGCCTTGGGCAGCGTGACGCCAGCGTCACCCTGCCACAGATGGACCTATCCCAACATATGCTCAACCTTCAACTAGAGTCCTTCACTGGTGGTGTTGAAGGAGCTGATATTGTCAGTTGGCTCCAGTCTACCAAAACGCGCCTTTGTATCTGTCAGGTTCCTGAGTCCATGTGGGTTGCCACCGCATCTGGCCGCCTTACAGGGCCTGCCGCTGTGTGGTTCACCAACTGGGCCAGCCAGGAGTTTGACGTCACCTGGGCAACATTTCAAGACAATGCCAAGTCCCAATACAGCAAAAATTTCTCTCCCATCATCTTGGGAACTCCCCTCTTAGCCATCAAGCAGACTGGTTCCGTCCCCAAGTATCTTGCTGCATGGCAACAAGCCCTGGCTGCCGCCCCCAAAGCAGTGACCAATGGGAACACCATGTTGCTCACTCTCATTATTAATGGGTTAAAACCCCTTTATCTGCAAGTGGGTTCCCGTTGGCTGCTACACCTCTATTGACAACTGTTATAAAGCCATTGTAGAGTCCAATAACCAGGCTTCAATGGGCTTCTGTTGCATTGGCAATGCTCTGTCCCAACCACGTCCTGCAGCTAACAGTGGACAAAGTCAAGTGGGCTGTCAACAAACTTGTCAACAAGAAGGTGCAACAAAGCGTCCCTGTGAGGGGGGAGCTCTAGCTAGCGCTAATCAAGGATCAGGGAAAAGCCTGGGGGTTGTAGCAACAAGAGGCCTTACAACCTCAAAGGCCCGTCTTCTCAGCCCTTACCTGCAAAACACTACCACAACTACAACCTTCACAAGGTTGAAACTCTGGACGTCTTTCAGGTCCATAGTGATGATCCCGTGTTGCAAGCTGCCCACTCCTCCAATAAAGTAACATGCTTGTCCTATCCCTTCTGTTTCCGTGGGAACACGCACAAGCTACTGGTAGATACCGGGGCCAATCACACCATGGTAGATCAAGCGTTTTCTGACTCCCAGCAATTAGATCAAGTACCTAGCAGATTCAAAGCAGTATGTGTAGCTGATTCCCGCAGATTTTGCCATCACCCACAAGACAGTGCCATTCTCTGTAAGGACGGGAGACGTCCAGGTTAAGCTCTCTGGGCCAATCATGGCAGGCCTCAGCCATGATGTAATTGCTGGCCTCAACTGGCTCCAACATAACCGCCCCTACATTGACTGGGATACCTCTGTCATAACCCTCAATAGAAACGGGGTAGGGTTCCAGATTTACCCCACAGAAATGAACAAATTACTACACGACACTGTGTTTGTCAGAATGACGGAAACAGGCATGTATGATTTCAAGGGGGGGAAACTCAACTTTAACCAATGCTCAGTAAAATTATCCCTGCAGAACCATCTGCAATCCCTCCCTTGTCAATGCCACCACCACCAGCTCTAGCTGCACTCCCCAAGGAGTACAAGGACGTATTCAGTGAAACACTCAAACAATTACCTCCACCCCGGGAGATCCAGCACGCTTTACAACTTCAAGGATTGTTACCTAAAGCACAATCATTATACCGTCTCACACCAAAGGAAGATGAGACCCTCCGCCAGCACCTTGTGGACGCGCTTGATAAGGGCTTCATCCGCCCCTTGCTCTCTCCATATGGAGCAGCAGTCTTCTTTGTAGCCAAGAAGGACGGGTCCCTTTGCCTGGTCACAGATTACTGCGCCCTAAATGAGGGGACAGTTAAAAATAAATACCCCCTGCCGCTGATTGTCAACCTGTTTGATACACTTGCAGGCGCAAAGGTCTTTAGCAAGAATATCTCACTGCGGGTACAACCAAGTCCGCATTGCATCAGGGGATGAGGCAAAAACTGCCTTCCGCACACACTACAGGTTGTTTGAGTGTTGTGTCATGAACTTCAGAATGACCAACGCTCCCTCCACCTTTGCCATGTTGATGAACAAAGCCTTTGAGGAATTTATTGGAAAGTGTGTGGTGGTGTACCTTGACAACATTATTGTCTTCAGTCAAGATCAAATCATGCACCTCTAACACCTCTGCACTGTCCTCAACACCCTTTGGGAAAACTAGCTAAAAGCTAAACCCTCCAAATGTGAGTTTCTCAAGTCGGAGTTTTTATTCCTTGGGCACACCATCTCTGCCCAAGGGATAAAGCCCAATCCTGCCAAAAACAATGCAATCACTAGCATGCCGCCCCCCACTGATGTGGGCCAAGTGCAGACATTCTTAGGCATGGTTGCCTATGTACGCAAATTCATCCCCAATTGTGGGGAGCTAATTGCACCTCTCACTGAGCTCCTCAATACTAAACAGCGCTTCCATTGGACCCCTGCCAGAGATCAAGCCTTTGAGACGTTGAAGCAAAGGCTCACAACCGCACCAGTACTGCACTTTCACAACCAAAACTGACAGTACAAACTCAAGACTGACGCCTCTGGCAGGGCCATAGGGGGCATGCTAAGGGTAGAAACTGACAATGGTGTCTTCCTCCCTGTAGCATATGAATCCAGGAAGCTCACTGACTCAGAACAACGTTACCCCATCCATGATAAAGAGCTGGCAGCATTGTACACTGCGTTGAGAAGTGGCGTTGTCACCTGGAAGGTGCGAACTTCCCACCCCACATTCTGATGGACCATAAGTCACTTCAATACTTCAACACGCAGTCTCATTTGACACGCCGCCAGGCAGGATGGGTTGAGTGTCTATCCCCCTATCAGTTACGCATCAAATATAAGCTTGGGAAGGAACTCGTCACAGCCAACGCCCTTTCACAACTCTACGTAGCGTCCAGCACTGGGGACAACGGTTTGGACCCAGATTGGCCCCTGCTCCACCTGCGCCCTGAGGCGACCCGTTACAAAGGCCTTAACTTGGTCACCATCTCCAAGCTGAAGGACAACAAGATTCAGTTTACCATTGATGCTGGCAATGTCTGCCGCCGGGCAGAGACAGGTGAGAAGACGCTGTGCATTCCCACCATACAACAAGGGGACACCATCTTGCACTACCACCGGACCTTGGGTCACATCAGAGGGCGTAACCTCTTCAAGATTATGAAACGTAAGGTCTGGTGGCCATGCATGCGCCAAGACATCCTGGACCTCCTTGAGACGTGTGTATTGTATAAAAGGAATACGACCAAACCTGCACCTCCCAAGTCTGTCCTATCTATCAAGGCCATGGAACCCTTTAGACAGTGGGCCCTCAACATTGTAGGACCGCTTCCCAAAGACAGACTGGGTAAGAAATATATTATCACTGCCATCAACTACTTTACTTGCTGGCCAGTGGCCTGGGCAACAATCAACCACACTGCCACCACCGTTACCCGCTTTATTGGCAAGGAGATTGTGGCTCACTTTGGGCGCCCCAAACGTCTCATCACAGATGGCGGCCCAGAACTTGTTGGGCACGTCGTGAAGGCTTACTGCGTCAAGAATGCGCTCCAACATATAGTCACAACCCCCTACCATCTGCAAGCCAATGGACGTGTGGAACAGTTAAACAGCTCCCTGGTCCAACTGATTGCCAAGCTCTCACAAGAGCACCCTAACACTGCATGGACTGAACACCTTCCTACCGCCCTACTGATCCTGCAAGCAAGAATCAACAGGGGCACTGGGTTCAGCCCTAACACCCTGGCCTTTGGAGCACCTGACGGTCTGACAGGGGTCAAACAGGGGAAACTACGGTCCAAGGTTCCCAACAAACCCCCCTAGTGCCAACCCCCTCCCTAGACCAATGGCGCGCCAAGGCCCGGGAAATCAAACACAAGCAGATTGCAGGAGGGACAAAACACCTCAAAGCTAGATACACTGTAGGTGAACCCGTCTACACCCTCAACCCCAATTCTGCTAAGTTAGAGCCCAACCACCTAGGGCCCTTCAAGGTAGCTGCTGTCTACAATAACCACACCTACCAACTTGAGGATGCCCAAGGAAACACCAAGAAACTTCACCACAATTGCTTGCGCCCCTGCCGTGCCATCCCCACACAAAGGTTGTTTGTGTGGACTTTCCCAGATCTTCCACAGGCTCCAGTCTTGGTGTCTGACAACAAGCAGGGGACAAGGGGGGGGTGTTGCAACCAAGTTTCCAGCCTCGCCCGCTAACGTATCTCACAATACACAGGGGGCGCTCAATGAGCCGCCCCTTGACGTGTCTAACGTTATGAGTTAATCTGATGGCAATATCAAATGGCGGGTACTTCATCCTAATTAGGAGTGCTGCCAATTTGACCTGCTGATCCCCGCACAAGTTATTCCTTGGCTTCAAACCTTACATGAAACTTCCCACTATGCCACTCCCTTGTGGCCTTGTGGCTTTCCCCTTATGGTATATTAATCACAATATTCTACAATAAACAACACCTTATTCTTATTATTATGTCCTTTCCAATTGGACTGTTGTCTTCCCCAATTCCAAATACTGAACTCTCATTGGTTCAGTTGCAACACTCCTCAATTTGAATGATTCCCAACTTGCCTCTGTTGGTGACGCCACAAAATTTTAGAGATACCTCACTGATAAGAGGTATGCTCTGAGCACTGAAGGTATCAGTGCTACATCAATTTATTAATTAATCCTGACTACAGATCAGAAGCTATCCTGCCATGTGGAGTTCTTCATCTTTCATAATAATAGTGTAAATACAAAGGACTGTATAATCTGCTTTGTCACAAGCCAGGATTTATGCAGCCTTCTTAAGTGCAAATACTGGCTTGCAGATGTCACCTTCTCAACCTGCCTAAAGCTCTTTAGCCAGCTATGGAAATTTCATGGGCAGCTTGGTAATCTTGAATTTTCCATGATAATTTATTTCCTCTCTAGTAATAAGCAAAAAACATATGTCTGTGCTCTTACATCTTAAAGAAAAAATAGGATGAAATCATCTCCACATTAGAAGAAGAGCTCAAGGAGACCAGTGTCATGGTGGAGTCTCTGAAAACCCTGAAAAATTCACAAAATGGGGAATAAAATACCAAATTATCAAAGAATCAAAAATTAACAAAAATTGTAAAGTTTGAATTTGCAGAAAGAAATCTCCAAGCAGAGACAGAGGTACAATACAGCCAAAGAAAACTAGTACAGAACAAAAGAATAAAATTTATTGAGAAATGGTAACTAGATTTTGTAAATGCACAAACTCATAAATTGGTTCCACAATTTCTTCAATTTCAAAATGGGGGTCTGAAATCAGCATGGAGGCTGCAGAAACTGCAAATTCAAAGCCACAAACTGTGAGGTACCACACAGGCATGTAAGTAAAAAGAAGCTTCATCTTTGGGGGATAATGATCTGCAAACTATAAAATTTGATATTGGTTTTAACCTTATAGTGTTTATTGAACTGCTAAAGTAGTTATAGGGAATTTTAAGTCAATATGGGAATTGGGTTTTGATGATGATGTGATAGGCCTAAATTTTTTACCAAGCCTCCAGAAGTCACCAGAAATTTTATGATGTCATAAATTGATTTTGATGCCAAAAAGCACCAAATGACCTGTTTTCAAGATTTTCAAGCCTTTTTTGACTCATTTGACTAATTTAGAAAGCCTGTGGATGCTTTGACACAACTCATTTATTGGTAATGGCTTGGGTTAGATCTGCAGACTCTTTATGTGTTTTATGGGGCTAGCTGCTTGGGTGCTTTCTTCTGGGAGCAGGTGATTCCAGTTAAGATGACATTATCCATGACAGCAACTGAGTGTATTTTGTAAATTATTTCTAAAGTAAATATATATTCATCAAAAAATGAGACCCATTTTGTTTATGATTTCAGTATTTTTGTAACAAATCTCAATTTTTTGATCCATTTTACCCATTAATGTTCCAAATCCTTGCTGACAGATAGTACTGTGAATTCAGAACCTAAATGTAAAAATGCAGGATTGTCAAATCCTTGGTCCAAATTTTGAATCACTTTTGCGGGCAACTCAGCTGAGTGAAAATTAAAATGTTTAATAAAACCAACCATTTAATTTGACTTTTTGGTTTATTTAAATTGGCAAATTTCAAATCTCTTGAGCAGATAACTCAACTAAAAAAAGACAAAACACAGTAAAAAAATGTGGGATACATGAATCATAAATGCAGGGTTCTAATGTATGATTTGAGATTTCCTGTATTTCAAACAAATCATATCATCATGTAAAACTTAACAAATCTGAAATTGCGGGATTGTCAAATCCAAGAACCAAATTTCATATCAAAAATGAGGTGAATTTGAAATAAATATAATTTATGGGCATCTCAAAAAGGATTTCAAAGGATCTAGAGTGAATTTGTGCTAATTCTTTTAGGAATCATTGGCATTTCCAAAAATCACCCTATTCCATTTTAGGATGGCTAAACTTTAGATTGCAATATTCACCAACCTAACATACTTAATAATAAAATTGAATAAAATATACACTCCTCTTTTTGAGTTTAATTTTTTAATAAAAATTTATTATGCCTTCTTTTAATAACAACCAAATAAACAAGCTGTTCCCTGGCCTTGACAAAATTATAAAGGGCTACACTGGGTCTTCTAATAGTGAAGCCTCCCTCTATGGCCACTCCCAACCTGAAGGCCCCTCTGCAAGCACTACCCATGTGTGTGCTCTTTCTCCTGCGTCCTCGAGCATGGCCCTGTTTGCTCATCACGCACAGGCAGCTGCTAATCCAGATCATGTATCAACACTAGCATCCAGAATTGGCCAAGTAAGCCAAGTGGTCACCCAGAGAACCCAGAATCCAGAAACAGTCAATCAGATGGCACTGTCTGGTTCCCAAGACAGACACATCTCACCTCCAGCCAATCAGCCTGCAAGACTCAGAAGAAAGCTAATCACCCCAGAGATTGTACTCAAAATGGTTGAAAAACAAGGAATGCTTATGTCCCTTGGGGAAATTGCAGCTGCAATGGGTTTTTCAAAGTTCACTGTGGCTTCAACCCTGCAAGCCCACACCAACTGTGGGCCCCCTACCAAGAAGACCCAAACTGGTTCCTGTACTTCCACTGAAGGTGAAAAGACCACCCTCTCATGATGGCTACCATGGAGTGTGACCTGCAGATGCCCCTGGTCCAGGTTTGTCTCCAACTGGGACTCCATGGCATTTTCACAAAAAAAAGAACAGTCAATTTGTGGATGCACAGAGTTATGGTTGCTGCTAGAATCTTGTCTAATAAGGTTCACATTGGCCCCATTTTGGTGGATACTGACCCCTACAATTCAACCATCATTAATTTTATTAAAGGGAGGGCAATGAGGATGCAAAATGACGTCATCTTCTTGTTGTATGTCAAGATTTTTGCAAGCATCCAAGATTATGGAGAAAATTGTATACAATCTGACATTTACAAGTGCGGGCCAATTTTGTATCAATTTGTTGGGGTTTTGTTGACAGTTTCCCCATTGGGTGTCAATTATTACTTGGCAATATCAAACACCACAGATGAGTATGCCTACCAGACAGAGCTCAAGGATATGCTGGAGGAGTGGGCTACCCAACACGCCGTGTACACAGTTGTACTGAGTGCAGAGATGGAGCAGCGGGAATGGGCTACCCAAGGAATCAGGGCTGCAGGGCATACCTGTTGGTCCTATCCCACCAACCACGCTGACATGCATCTTGCAGATGTATGTCTTTACAATTTTGGTTTGGCTCTCAGGCGCTTAAAGCCTGCCATATACAATAAACTGTGCACAAAATTGAGAAGGGGTATGAGCTTTTCCCTTCTATATTTGTCCAGGACTAATCAGATCTTGTCACATTCTATGCAAGTGATAGTGATAAGTCCAGAAAGGACTCCCACATTCCCTCACGCTTATCCATTTGTTTTGTCAAGCCCACATATGCAACAGAAAAATAATTTGAACAATTGATGTAATAAGCTCTTTCTGCCTCTTCCCAGTCAACAAACCCTGCCTCCTCAACCCCCCATCAAGATCAAGCCACCTGCCTTCCAACCCTGACTCCCAAACCACCACCCATTCCCTCCCCACTACCTCTGATGTTGTCCCTTTTACAGGTGCAGATGATGGCAATGCACATTCTGCCCATTACCTCCCCTTCTTGTTCTTTGATGAGTAAAATAAAACTTTTTTTGTGACAACTAATAAAGTTGATATTTTTTCTTCCAATTCATAATTAATAATATATTTTTTATATTATTGACACTCCCTATAATTAATAAAATGATATACATCTGATGCAGTAACATATAATTATTTGCATTATATTTTTCATTATTAATAATAAATTAAGGACCACAAATTTACATGTTACATTAGAATATTGCAGGTATATGTCAAATCCTGATATTTAGATATTAAATGCATAACTCAATGCATTCTGTATAATAAAACTCATTGTAAACAAGGCCTTTTTTATTGTAATTTATATAAATAGACTGTGTTTATATTAGGTAGTGATTAGCACTTAGTATAAATATTGATACATAGTGCATTTTACATATTTTATATTTGCCTATTGATAATAATTCTGTAAACTTTTTAGGCAGATTTTGTGGGTAATAATAATGTAATGGGTTAATAAATTACCGTTTATACCATTAATTGGCTGATTTTCTTTGCTGTAGCAATTATGCATTTTCTGATATTTACGCACTGGTGTCCAATTGGTTGTTTTCACATCCTATTGCCTGTGCAATTGGATTTGAAAACAACCAATTGGACACCAGTGCATAAATATCAGAAAATGCATAATTGCTACAGCAAAGAAAATCAGCCAATTAATGGTATAAACGGTAATTTATTAACCCATTACATTATTATTACCCACAAAATCTGCCTAAAAAGTTTACAGAATTATTATCAATAGGCAAATATAAAATATGTAAAATGCACTATGTATCAATATTTATACTAAGTGCTAATCACTACCTAATATAAACACAGTCTATTTATATAAATTACAATAAAAAAGGCCTTGTTTACAATGAGTTTTATTATACAGAATGCATTGAGTTATGCATTTAATATCTAAATATCAGGATTTAATGTATACCTGCAATATTCAAATATAACATGTACATTTTTGGTCCTTAATTTATTATTGATAATGAAAAATATTCAGGTGTTGATGGTAGTACTATAAAAACAGGTTTTTTGATGTACTACCATCAACATGTCAAATATCTACAGCCTAATCAATGAATTAGAGTCAGCCCTCCAAAAGGTTATTGAGCTCAGACATAACATCAGGGAGATTGTAGTAAATCAGCTGCAAAATGAGGGAAGGGCTTTGGTTCAGCAAAATGAAACCACAAAAATAGCCTGAGAACTTTAGTCAAAGAAGAACACAAGGAAATAGTTTTAAATCTACAAAAGTAAATAATCAAATGTTTAGAATTCAACAACAAAAGTTACAACTTGTGGGAGTTTGCAAAAAACAACAGAAAGAATACTCAAAAATTTGGTGCAATACATCAATTCAAAAACGCCAGATCAAAAGACGCCATCTCAAAATTTTTTTGAGATGGCGTCGGGATTTACATCAGAAAAATTAAAAAAAATAATAAAAATTATTAAATAGTTATTTTTTACATATTGGTTTCTAATACAGCATCTCAAAAAACTGCATCACAGAAATGTCATCTTGAATCAAAATAAAAAGAGTGTTATCCAAATAAGATTTTTTAATTATAAAAACACTTAATAAATACCCTAAAATACTCCATCACAAAAAACTGCACCACAAAAACACTATCTCAAATCAAACTAAAAAGTCTGTTATCAAAATAAGGTTACCAAAACTTTGTAAATTCAACTGCAAAACTACCCAGCTTTAAACGCCGCCACGCCGCCTTAAACAATTAAAAAGCGCCACAACACCAACTTGGGATAGTCTTGGGCACCGCCGCACTGCCTTGCAAACATATTTTATGCTGCTGCAGCGTCTTACTTTTAAATTTAGTGCTGTGGCGGCGCAAGATTTCAATTCCCAACATAAAAACTCCACAAATCAACAATATTTCCATAAGCACTAAATTTAGAAGATAACTACAACATTTAAAAGCTTAATATAATAAAAAATAAGAACTAAAAAATAAAAGAAACAATAAAAAAGAGGATAGGCAAAGCAAGTTTATTGCAATTAAAGGCAGGCTGTGTGGGATTAGTCCTTTGCGTTGCGGGCGCCTCCACACTGCTGAGCAGAAGACGTGGCAGGAGGAGAGGACTGGCAGTTGGCGGGGCGGGGATGCTTAGCGGTGCGCTGGATAGTAATCACTGGGTGCTCATGGGTGGGCATCATGTAGCAGTTGTTGTCCAGGTGCTGGCGCACATGAGCTAGGATCACCAGCATTTGGGCCCAGGCCAACTGAGAGTTGCGGGACATTGACAACCAGTTGCAAAGGGGAAGGCAGATTTGACTGACTGGCACCAACCAACCCCAGTCACCACAAGCGGAGAACGCAGCACCTATGGTGAAGCAGTCCATCAACGCATCTTTCATCTAGGAATATGATAGGGGTAGGGGGCGCAAAGTTGGTAAGCCAGGGAGCGGTAATGCTCCAAGCAACAACCAGCATACCCGGGCTGGCAACTTTTGGGAGGATACCACATAAAGTGGCAAGCTGAGGCAGCCAAAGGAAGGTAAAGGGAAGCATTGCCAGTGGTAATGGCTTGGAGATACACTTTGAACGTGGCGGAGAAGCAACGGTTGGTGTTGGCTTGGACAGGAAAGTCCAAGGTCTGGTGGAAGCTGGGATCTGCTGCAAGCTCAAGAGCCTAAACCAAAGCCACCTCATCAATATACTCATTGCGGACAGCAATGAGTATGAGCATGTTGCGCGGAAATCTCACTGGGGGCCAGGGTAGCTGACTGCAGCCCTAGACGCACCTCAGCAGCAAAACAGGAGGCATTGTACCAGCCGTGGTATAACTCCCCTGCCTGAATTGGGGTCATTGCATCTTTGTCAGAACCCAGGGCCTGTACAAAGCTGTACATTGTCTCCTTGTGGTAGCAGATCCCAAACTTTCTAAGAAGGTTGGGGTAGTTCACCACCACATTGTTGGAGTTGCGGTGGGCGCAGAGCATTGCAGATGGGGTAGGGGGAGGCGCGCCAGTGGAAGGAAGGCATTGAAGAAATGGGTGCTGAGCACCAGAAGGATTGCCACTGGGGGCGCACTGCTGACAGGAAGAGGCTCCTCAAACATGGAGTCCTCATCAGGGAAATCCCTGGCACTAGAGTTTGGCGCAGTACTACACTCAGAGGCTGCCACAGTGATTGTGCAGTCCTGTTTGCAAAACTGGGAGTCACTGGCCCAAAGTTGATTCAAGAAAGCAATATGAACTGAGCATGGCATTTTTTGAAAAGTGCGCCGCTCCGCTTTGTCCATTGAAGCCATCATTTTGTTGTAGGCTTGGCGCATGTTGCTGTTGTTGTTATGTTGGTTGGGTTCATCTTGGAAAGAAAGAAAGTAGTGTTTGGTCAAGTGGGGGATATGTTGGAAATTTTGACCAAGCAATGATGCCAATTATGACAGAGCTCATGGATTAGGATTACAGCAGCCAACTCCATAAATTAGCAGTATAAAATCAATGATGCCAATCATGACGGAGCTCACAGAATAGAATTACTGCAACCTCATTGTCATAAATTTATAATATAATATATATATATTCAATTAGTAGTAGATTTTGGATCATTACTGCAGAATACTCAATGACATGTGCCGCTGCACTGTCTCTATCATACATAAAGCGCCACCACGCCACCCAAAAAAAGCTCCAGGCATTGCAGCACCGCCTTGCAAATATTTTAGATGCCATGGCGCCGCTTTACTTTTACATCAAGTGCCGCTGCAGCGCTATTTTCAAATCCCCAAAATGTTAATCTAATTATTAATTGTATTTCTAAGCACTAGTCTCAATAGGATAATCAAAAAAAGATATTTTGGATTGGTAGTAGATTTATAATTGTAAAGACAAAATCCAACCCACTGAAAAGCAACACCACAGCAACAAAAATATTTGCAAAGTGGCGCCGCGGCGCCTGGAGTTTTTAATTGTTGGCGCTGCGGCACCTAAGCTTTAATTAAAATGGCACGTCTGTGTGTTCTTTGATTTTGTTTGTCTATACAATCATACTTTTATGTGATAAATCCAAGTTTTTCCCTTTTTAATTGGGAATAAAATATGGTATTAATTTAAGACTCCATATAATAAATCAACCTAAATTAGCACCACTTATATACTACTATCCACTATAATACAGCCATTCAAAAATCCATGTTTAATATGCTAGCCTTATTTCTTATCACAGTATGAACTTTGCTATTTGGGTTTCAATAATACAATGTTTTACTAGTGATTTTATTTAGTGATGAGGGTATTTCCATTGTGCAAAATGGACCAATTACAAATTCCACTGGGTTTCATATCACCCAATAGATTTGATACGCACAATGAATAGGGGAAATAAGAGGTAATTACATATGACGCAAGGCTACGCTATAAAGAGCATACCATCACAAATTGACTGTTTCCACTTTTACCAAAGTACAGTTCAGCGCTAAATCTCAATTAAATAAAAAAAATGTAAGAAACTGTCTGAAACTTTGCATTTATGTATTTTTTATCTCCTCTAAACAACTGGGTACTTTTTAACCCCAGTTGTATAAGCTAGTTTAAAAATATTTAAGTTTTACTCTTTGGCCCAGTTGAGGTAGCTCCACCAGAAATTTCTTAATTTAATATAAAAAATGGTCAAAAACACTATATTTTTGAGCTACAGCATCTCAATTACGACATCTTGAAAATGCCATTTCACTTGCAAGTTTTCAGTCAAAACTCACAGTTTTGCATACTTGCGCTACTAATAAATTTTTAATTTTTACATAATACAAAACATAATATCTTTGATGGTATATAATTTGAGAGTTTTCTACAATTCCATGTAAAAATATTGACTACTTTTATATTTAACACATTCTCATTTTTCTCTTTAAAAATTGTCCCAAAATTTGAACTTTTCTGAAGCAAATTCACTCTTAGATGCCTCCCAAGCCTACCACCAACGCTACCCCAAGGCTCCCAAGAGCACGGCTGCTCCTGCTCAGGCAAGAAAGACTAAGGCTACCCTCTCCAAGCAGACTTCTAAAGAAAAAGCTCCTGCCAAGACCCCCACACCTTCCCCCGAGCCCGAGGCTGATAGCCCCACCCCTCCCCACTCTCCCTTTGTCTACTCCCCCTCTGATCTCCAGGAGGAGCACGTCCACTTCAATGATGAAGATGAAAATGAAAGAGTCTTCAAAAACGACTCTGGTGACCATGGTTTCACAGCCTCAGAGGAGGAGCCTATCCTAGAGTGGGACCTACATGCAGTTGCTAATATCTGCAACGTCAGCAGGCAATTTATAGTTACAGCTGTTTTCCCTGACTTGTTTCCCATCATGACCAAGAAGGGGGTGCTGGCTTTGTCAAGGACGGCTTCCTTTTCATATGCAATGACCAGAGAAAAAATATGGCAAACCATCACTACAAATGTGATAGTCCAGGCTGCCCTGCGCAATTAACTACAATTGGGTTTACCAAAGTCAAGGAGCTCACTATTGAGCATGACTGTTTGGGCTCTGATATGATTCTCTACTATCTTATGTGCTGGTACCTTTGCCAAGCCATTCCTTTCAACAAGGACTTGACTTCAACTGAGCTGGTAACTCATGCTCTCCTTTGCCTGAATAAGGATCAGAGAGAGGAGGTTGGGGAAAAGACCAGACTCTAACGGTATGTGACTGATCAACGGTCAATTGATGCCAATATTGATGTCAGCACTAGAAGTATTAATGAGCTTGTACTTTTGGAAGTCCAGAAGACTACCATGCTTGGAAAGCCCTTTCTGCTACACGACAACGGACAAGGTCCATAAACTGTATTTTGTGCTTTTCAACACAAGAGGATCTTGTACGCCTTTTAAAGTGTGATACCTGGTTTGCTGATGGGACTTTTGCCTCTTGTCCAAAACTATTTTATCAGCTTTGGATCATCCATGGTCAGGTCAATAAACATACCATCCCCTTTGTCTTCTTCCTTCTCTCTAATAAAAGGGAAGAGACTTACATTCACGCCTTAAATATACTCAAGCAAAAACTGGATGCCATCTTGCCTACTCTTGAAGAAGAGCCAACTGAGAAAAAGGGCTACAAGAAGAAGAAGGTCAGCCCAGAGGCTACCCAAGAGCAACAGTCCATAACCAGAAAGGCGCCAGAGTCCCTTCTTTACCATATCACGTTGATGGTTGACTTTGAGGCTGCACAGGCCAACACTTTTATCAAGGTATTTAGGAGCAGGCCCCAAGGCTGCTTCTTTCACTACTGCCAGGCTCTGTGCAAGAACCTGATGAGAAACCCAGCCCTCAATAAGTTGGTATACAAAGATGGTACAAAGGAGGCCAGAAAGATATTCAATTGCTTTGCTTCTCTGGCCATGGTCAGAAAGGAAGAGGTTAACCTTTTTTACAACAAGCTTCTCAACAACAATTACATTCTTGGGAACCAAGAAGCCTTCACTCCTTTCATACAGTATTTTGAGCACCAGTGGGTAGGTGTATTACATGGACATTGCCGCATCTTCAAGGGTGGCAACTCAATTAACTGGAACTTCTATAAGCAGGTCAAAGCTGGCGTAATTAAGACCACCTCCTCACTTGAAGGCTGGCATAATCAATTTTCCCGCCTGGTTAAGGCAAAAAAGCCTATGTTTAATATGATCATCAACAAGCTGAAGGTTCAGCATGTGCACAGGGATCAGCTATATTCCCAGGCTGTCAAAGGCAAAGCTTTTATAGCCAAGCATGCTGGCCAGCAGGTCAAGTTTACAAGTGTTACAAAAGCGGCTTTGGCCTATTACACTAGAGATGGCCACCTTACCCATCTCAAAGACATTGCCACGGCCCTTGAATCCAATTCATAATCCACTTTTTTAACAATAAACTTCTTTCTTTAAAATATTTGATTTTAACTTTTAATATGTATATACATGTTTGATATAGTGTTAAAATTTAATACAAAAATAGCCTGTTTTAGGATGTGTTAACTTTGGAGCTTTGCGCACTATAGTTGGTATTAGCTGACCCCATATTTTTATTGCAGATTTGAAATCCTTGGATGATTTTGAGTCTATTCAAATGTTTTTTGGGCTTTTATCAATATTTTAAGTTATCTGGTGTGGTTTAGCCATAAATCCAAGATGGCGTTTTTGAGATGTCGTCTTTCTAGATGGCGTTTTTTGAGATGGTGTTTTTAAGATGGCATTTTTAATATGGCGTCTTTCTAGATGGCATTTTCGGACACATTTTTGAGATGGTGTCTTTCTAGATGGTGTTTTTGAGATAGCGTCATTTGAATTGATGTATTGCACCAAAATTTCAAATTGATTGAAGGACCTGAAATTTCAAAGGAAATCAACACAAATGAAGAGGAAACTGATCAAATGGAAACAGATGAAAATGAAGCACAATCAAGAAGTAGAAGAGCTACAATAAACAATGAACATGTATCAAATTAAAATCAAGAAGAACAAGTAGCACAGAAAATAAGGAAGATAAGACCCAGGAAATCAAATGAAGAGCAGCCAATGCTCATGAAGTTTGATGAAGGGGCGCCAGTGGCTGAGGGGGAAATAATAAGTAAGTTTTTCTATGTTTTCTTGTATTTACTTTAGTTATAACTAGGAATGGGGACAAGGTTGCTGAAGTGGCAGCCTTTACACCCAGTTGGTTTTATGGGGGTTACCCATCATTGGTAGCCCCTGTAAAGCAAATAAATCAAAATGAAATAAATAACATAATTTAAATGAACATGAATCAATATGGAAATAGGGAATAAAAAACAAGGAATATTTACCACCCACAGGGTGCTTGCTGTGGATTAGGGGAGCATATGAAATAGGAGCAAATATCAATTTCAAAGAGATGAATGAAATTTGAGGGGATATCAAGATGGATTTTGATGAATATATTTATGAAAGTATTCAAAGATTTCTGTTTTCAAACATAAATGAATCTGAAAAAATCTAATGAAAACAGACTTTCAAATAGTATCATAATATCTTAAAACTGAAATTTTCAACAAAGTCTTTCAAAGCATTATCAAATAAAGTTGGGGACACAGTCCTCATGAATGAGTTTAAGCCTTTATTAATTTTTTTGCCAAGGCATGGGGGGGCAGATACAAGCTGGGTGTCCTCTTGAACCATATTCAAGTTCAGCCAAACGTCCTACATCAACAGATTAATTTAAATATATATAAAATTATGCATATTATAGAAAAATATATCTCTCAAAGGATTCACATCACAACATACCTAGGAATCCTATTACATTGCAATTTAAAAACAAATGTTAAAAAGTTGGAGGACATATCAATTCAAGTAGACATATGCTGATAAGCACTAGAACAACAGAAGACACTGTGGGGGTACAGGACAATCAAGCACATCCTGTATGACTCCTTTGCACTGGCATTGCTTTTTGGGTATTATGCGCCTCCCAAAAAGAACCTACTAATAAATTTGCTTACTTGCTTGCCTTTTATTCAGCACTGAGCAACCACTGGGGTGCTGAGCGCCATCCCTCTAGCAATTGCATCCAGAGTTGTCCACCACGTACAGAAGAGTATGTGGTCCCATTTAGACACATTAGCAGAAATTTTAATTTTGGGGTATAATTCCCCAAAATAATTGCATTCCCCTTTGCAATTTGCATCCCCCTAATAAATTATCTTCCCTTGCAATTTATGTATTTTTTATTTTTATTTTAAATTTTTATTTTAAATATTAAAATCTCAATATTTAAATTATAATAGTAATATATCTAAATATATTATAATACAGTAGTTATAGTAAGCAAACACGTGAAATAATAAAATATGATTTAAAATTTTGTTTATTTAGTTTCTCGTTGAGTACAGGTTCATATATTATGTAGTTAAACAATCAGAGCTCTATTTATCTGCATTGAGCTGCCTGCTCCACTTATTTTTTAAACAAGTGATTGTTTAGAACTCAAATTACTTTTCCCTTGTAATATGATTTGATAAATAGATTTGCTATGCTTAACCTGCGCCATACATACTAATTAGTTTGATATACATGAAAATTATTGGTTTTGTGTTGTGTGGCTGTAGTAGCACTGAAATAATAAGGATCAGGTGATGCCTCACAAGGTCAAATCTGTGGCTTTTAAAATAAAAGTCAATGGTACTAAAAAGGGTTCACAATTATTTAAATAAAATTAATATATTTTTATCTTTTTTAATTTATTTATTTATTAGCTCTACAGTCAACACACTATTTGGTGGATTATAATAAAAAATACATATTTCTATATCTAGTATAATTAATTTTACTTAACTTTTGTACTAATTTTTATATTTCTATAATACAATCCAATGTCTCATAATTATATATAAATAATAATTTTTTGCATCCTAATAAAAACAAAATAAATAAAACTGAAAACAATTGATATCCAAAGTGCCCATTTATCTGATTGGCTTGGAGGCAAGAGCTTTAAGGACAAAGGATTCTGAGTGCTCATAGAAAGCTGCCATCACATTGGATGGCATTGCAAATTGGCTTATCTCAAGAATGTTGAAGAGATCCTTGGTGTCCTGGGGAGGCTTTTCTTCACCTTATTTTTGATCCACCCAAAGACCTCCTCAATTGGATTCAGGAATGGGGAATGCAGAGGGAGGAAGAGAAGTCTCATTGGACAATTGGTAAGCCAGTGGCTGGAGGTGTGGCTGTTTTTGTTGATGGGGGAACTCAGACACAACCAGATCCATTTTGTGAAGCTCAACATTATCTAACACAACAATGTTAGTTTTACTGCATTAATTGATCCAGAGATACTCCTTGACAGTTTGGATAAAATCAAGGAAAGTCCCTCTGCTGTGGAAACCCTTGATCATTTGATACTGGTCCAAACTGCAAGGACCAAGAAGCACTACTATGTAATATGTCTCGGAACAGATAGTTTCATGTTGTGCTACACCATCCTTGGATCCCTTCTTGATCCACCCATGCCTAGATCTGAGTGAGAAGGAAAACAATAATTTGTTGATATAGAAGAACTGGACATTTCCAGTCTCCTTTAGTGCCAGATGTGTCTTGGCATAAATGTGTCAATCCTTGATGGTCTTTTCACTGTTTCTATTATACAGCAAAACTCCCAGTACTTTCCAGGAGAAGCCCAAATCAACCATAGTTTTGTAGACAAGGGTTTTGGAAACAGAAAGCCCAAACTCTGTTGCAAGCATTGATTGGACAGCAAGTGTGTCCAGGTGGCAATCCTTGGCTACCCACTGCTTGATTGTGTCAATGTGAATAGGCTGAAGGAGTTTGGGCTGTCTTTTGCCTTGGTGGATTTGGCAATTTGCCCGGTATTGCCATACTTGTTGTTGATGTCGGAAATGTATCTGGCTGTGACACCAAATCAGGACGCAATATCCCAAACTGCCATTTCCTTGTTCAAGCAGTTGAGGAGAGCTTCACGCTCACTATCTGTCAACTGATGCCGGCCCTTGGCAGGTACCACAGCATCCTGGCTAGCAGGCTCAACACAGGGGATGGGGACCTTCATGTAGAAGGTGGGATCACGCTTGTTTGTGGTGGCGCTGTCAATGATTGAATACACAATAGGCGCAGATTGCTCACCAGTGGTGGCCAATGGCTCATATGATGTATCAAAAACATGGGAGCAGGAAGTAGCAACTCTTGGATCCAGAGTGTGGGGCCAGGTGACTACTGGGTACATGGTGGAGGTGTAAGTAACATCATTATTCACAATGACCTTTGTATGAGAGACTTTGATGGCAGGCCTTGAGAGCAGCTTCTGTATAGAATTCAAGCTGGTTGTTCTGGCTTGAGATGCGGGAGGTGGTTGACTGGCGCTGACGCCTTGGGGGGCCTGTGTTAGCATTACACCCTTGATTTGTGTTCTGGGTCTAACCTTGGACCCTCTGGGACGCCCTTGTGAACAGGCTGCCCCACAGGCTGGTGAAGGAGCTGATTGGGAATGCTATTGTTGATCCATAAAAATAAAATAAAAAATATGTTTAGATTTAATATGTATTTATTTAGGTTTTTGGTTTAGTTGTGAGTAGTTATTTTCTCTTGATTTATCCTTGAATAGTAACAGAATTTATATATCCGTGATTTGAAGTATATAATATTGTATACTTTCTGGGCTTGGATAATTTTAAAGTTTAATCACTTTTTATGTCTAAACATAGTTATTGAGATTGAATTTTTCATTTAATTTTAGTCATGGTGGAGTTTCTTGATGTGGGTTGGTTTTTCCAAGTGTGCTTACTGTATATTAAATTTGGATTCCAGTTTCCACAATTATTATTTGAGTTTACTAGTGGCATTCAAAAGTGATTTGAAATTTTGTTCATGGGTTTGACAATCCCACAATTCCAAAAAAAAACATAGTAAACTTAATGAAAACGGTTGATGGATTTGAACGCTTCAAATCTGATTCCAGTTGACAAGTATATACTTCTGGGAAGTATAATAAATGAGATAAAGGGGAAGATTAAGAAGAGAATGATACTTTATTGGATATGAATATAGGATAATATATAGTATCATGAAAAGCCACATGATGTCCATGTATGTTATGATGGTCATGGGGCTTATCTGAGTAATGTTCCTCTTAAGTCATGAGGCTTACTCAAGTTGTGTTCTGTTTAGGAGCTGGATTGTGTGATCCCCATAATAGATGGTCAAATGATAGTGGCGCCACCATCTTAATGATTAGTTGGTGAGCCGTTTGGTGAATCATTTGGTGAACTACTTGGGGCATCAATTCCCTGAGAGGGAGTAATTGAAGATGTTGCAACATCTCCCCTGGAGTGCTGAAAGGTGGAGCCTTGGGGATTTTCTTGAGTGTGTCAGGGACACAAGCTTGGTATTGATCCAGTTTGACATTGGGAACAGGGAGTCTGGAGTTGCGCTGGGCTGGGCTGGGCTGTTCTTGCCTTACATAGGCAGACTTGGTCATGGTGCATATGTTTTAGTTTAGTTTGAGCCCCAATTCCCTTGGTGAGGTAGATATTGTTGGGCTTGACTTCCATGACAATGCCTAGTCCACACAATCCTGGGTCCAGCTTGTTTTGATCATGACTGACAGCCCAGATTTTGTCTCCAACTTAAAATCTTTCCTGCTGTAGGGGGATTGCTTCCCTCTCAACTCTTTTGTGTTACATTTCCTCTTGGTCTTTTCTAGCGCATTGTACATTGGGGTCACTGTTGTCTGGCACTTTTTTAGGCAGAGGTAACTGTGGTCCTGTGGCTGTACTAACAAGGGCAGCTTTTGTCCATAGACAAGTTTGTAAGGGCTTTTACCTGTGTTGCAGTTGACTTGTGTTCTACAGACCATCAGTGCTATTGACAGCATGTCAACCCAGGCCTTTGGATTGTTAGCAGATAACTTACTGAGGGCTTCTACAAGCAAGCCGTTTAGTTGTTCTACTTGTCCATTTTCTTGAGGGTGGTACAGGCTAGCTGTGATGTCTTTTATTTTTTTGGTAAGGTAGATGTTGGTGTCAATGGCCTTAAGTTTGGTGCCTCCATCTGTGATCAGAAGGTCAGGTTTCCCAAACTTTGCTATGATTTCTTTCCCAATAAATTGTCTCACATCATTACCTTTGTGTTCTTTGGTGACTTGTACTACAGGCCATCTGGTTGTATAGTTGATAGCTGTTATGATGTACTTCTTTCCCTTGTTTTTGCCAGGCATTGGTCTCACAATATCCATCAACTATACCTTGAAGGGTTGTGTGATGGATACAGGTACTACTGACTTGGGTGGTGCTTTGGTTTGGGTGTACTTCTCACAGACTTTGCATTGCTCCAGTACCTCTTTGATGTCATCCAGCATATTGGGCCACCAGTAGCGTGTTTTGAGGTACTTGTGTAAGTTCCTGCTACGGGTGTGTCCCAGGTCTCTGTGATATTGGAGGATTGTGTCAATCTTTTGTGTTGACGGGACGCAGGGTACAGTGTCACCACTTGGAAGTATTTGGTGCAGGGTACCATATACGTTTTTGAACAGATGTTTGTTCTTAAGGACCTTTTCTTGTACATTCATAGGTGTGCCTGGTGGAAAGCCTTCCTGGAGATTTCCCATGATGAGCATGGGCCAGTCGGGGTCCCCATTGGCACATAGGGCATGTTTACTATATAGCCTTGAAAGTGTGTTGGCGGTAAGCATTTCTTTGCCTGGTTTATATTTGATCTGCATGGGGTACCTCTGTATAAGGCTCATTCACTCAGCTTGTCTCCTTGATAGATGTTGTTGTGTTTTGAAGAACACTAGGAAATTGTGGTCAGTGAGTACTTTGAATGTTTGAGCCCCTTCCAGATAACATTGCCTCTTTAGAAGGCAGTGTATGATGGCTACCAACTTTTTATTGTGTATGGGATGTCTTTGTTTGCTGTCAGATAGTTTCCTTGACTCATATGCCACGGGGAGGAAGTCATTTTCTGTCCTTTAGATACAGAGTACTCCTCCTATGGCGTAGTCAGATGCGCCAGTTTCTAACTCATAGATTCCCTTGCAGTTTGGGTATTGGAGGATAGGGGCAGTGATTATATGTTCATTTAGTTGGCAGAAGTGCTGGTCTTGAAGTGTTGTCCAGACAAACTTGGTTGTTTTGCCTGTAATGGTAGACAGAGGGCTGTTGAGGGCACCCCAATCAGGGATGAAGCTTCTTATGTAGGCTACCATCCCAAGGAACGTGTTGAGTTTGCTCTTATTTCTTGGGGCTGGCATTTCAGTTATGGTGCATACCTTGTCTGTATTTGGTTTAAATTCTCCTTGATGATAATGTGACTTAGGAATGAAAGTTCAGTCAAAAAGAATTCACACTTTGATGGTTTTGCAATCAGTTGGTTTTCTTCAAGGGTGTGGAGGACCAGGCGGACATCTTCCCAGTGCTGTTTGAGGTTTGGGCTGTAGATGATGATGTTGTCCAGGTAGATATTTGCCTGCTTTCCGATGTGTTCTTTGAAAACCTTGCTCATGAAGGTAACAAAGGTGCTGAGGGCATCAGTCATCCCAAAATTGAGAACAACACAAACAAAGGATCTGTATTTAGTTCTAAATGTGGTCTTTGGAATGTCCTCAGGCTTTACAAAAATTTGATGGTAGCCTGCTGTCAAATCAATCTTTGTGAAAGTTTGGGACTCCCCCAGGGCGTCAAAAAGATTGTCAATCAGGGGCAGGGAATACATGTTCTTAATTGTGACCTAATTGAGTGCTTTGTAGTCTGTGACTAGGTGGAGACCTCCATTTTTCTTGGCTAAAAATCAGACAGCGGCGCCAAAGGGCAACTTTAATAGCTGTATGAGTCCTTTCTCAAGGGCTTCATTGAGGTAAGTCTTTAAGGTGTTGTCTTCTTGTGGTGTAAGGTGGTAAATAGGTTGTGCTTTAGGCACACTCCCTTTTAGGTCAATCTCATGTTGTATGCTGTGGCCTGGTGGTAAACCTGGTAGGGCTTCTTGGAAGAAGGAGGGAAACTCACTGACTAGTTGATCTCGGATATTGTTCTCTTCACGTCTGGTCTCTGTATTTTTGAAGTGGATAACTTTGTATGTACAGGTGTTCCAGTTGATCTTGCTAGGGTCAGTTTCCTCTTCTGTTTCCATAATATTCACAAACATGTGATCCCTCATAAGCTTTTCAAGATGAGCTGGGTAAACATGGTGATGCACCTCACCTTGCTGTATGGTGAGGGTAGCGCTATCCCAGTCAATATGAGGTTTGGTCTTTCTCATCCAATCCAGACCAAGTATCACATCATATTTGGGGATTGATATGATGGGGTCACTGGGTATAGTTTGTACATCACTGATCTGGGCGCAGAAAGGTTTTGCTTCTTTGTTAACTGGTGTACTTTTGTTATCTGCCATGATGACTCTCTTGATGTTGCTTTGGCCTGTAGGTAGTTTCACAAGGTCAGCAAATTTCTTGTCAAAGAGGGATTGGTCTGCTTCAGTGTCTAATAGTGTGATGCCCTGATATATGCAAAAATAGAAATGATAAGTGAGGAGTTTATTTCCTGTTTGGGTGGCAAACAGTAGAGGGTTGCTGGAGGGTACTTGGATCATGGTGATTGAATCCACGTCCTGGTCCCTGTATGAGTCTTATAAAGTGGGGGCGGACAGCTCGCCTAATCACTTCCCTTAGCTTTTCCCTCCTCATTGATATCTTCAGTACTTGCTTAGTTAGCCTGCGCTGTACGGTTAACAGTTCAAGGATGGGAGTTGTTGGCTTGGTTGTTTTGTTTATTAGGTCAAGGATCCTTCTTGGCTGTAGGGCTCTCCTTGTGTTTTTTGTTGCATGTAGGTTGTCAGACTTTTGAGCTGTGCGCTTTTCTTCCTAGAATAAATCTTCAAGGTTCTTGCAGTGGGTCATGTCAAACTGTTGCCTAATGTGCATGGGGAGGCCATTGTAGAAGTCCAGCCATGGCCCGGGTTCATCAAAGTTGATGGTGTTGGGAGCACAGTCACGTAGATCCTCATATGCAGCAATTTATTCCTCAATTGTTTCTGTCATTTTGAACGTTCTGAGTTTGGTCATGAATACAACGTTGGAGTCCTTCATAGAGAATTTTTTAAGGAAGGCGGCTTTGAATACCTCCCAGTTTTCCTTCTGGTTAGGGTGCTGGGCTAACCATTTGCTTACAAAACGTGATGCAGTTCCTGTGACGCAAAGGGCAATCTCACTGACCCAGAGTCTGCAGGGGTAGTCCACTTCCTCAAATTTGCTTTGTGTACTGTTGATCCAGAGAGAGGCATTTTCCTTATGTATTCCTGCAAAAGCCCCTATTTCTGCTGAACGTAGGCGTTGTAATACAATGTTAGGTATTTCAGGTTGCTGTGGACCTGTTGCATCTGGGGCTGCAAGTAACAGTCTTTGGGCTTTGAGAGTGTTGTACTGTTTGATGGGTACAAGGATATTTTTGTAGATGACAAGGCCTGCAGGGATGTCTTGTCCTTCTTCATAGTCTCTCCAGCTGTTAAGGAGTACCATTGCTTGGGTCCTTTTCTTAGGAGGAATTTTTCCTTTGAGTTGGGTAGGTATGGATTTGAATGCTTCAAATCTGATTCCAGTTGACAAGTATATACTTCTGGGAAGTATAATAAATGAGATAAAGGGGAAGATTAAGAAGAGAATGATACTTTATTTGATATGAATATAGGATAATATATAGTATCATGAAAAGCCACATGCTGTCCATGTATGTCATGATGGTCATGGGGCTTATCTGAGTAATGTTCCTCTTAAGTCATGAGGCTTACTCAAGTTGTGTTCTGTTTAGGAGCTGGATTGTGTGATCCCCATAATAGATGGTCAAATGATAGTGGTGCCACCATCTTAATGATTAGTCAGTGAGCCATTCAATGACTCATTTGGTGAACTACTCAGGGTGTCAATTCCCCGAGAGGAAGTAATCAAAGATGTTGCAACACAGTTAATTCATTTTGTTCATTGGAAATATGCAGTTTGGCTTGAACTTTGCAAAGTGTCTATGAGTTCCCGCATTTTTAAAAATTAGAATAAAAATACAAAAAAATCAATTTAATTAAAAAAGGGCCATTCCGCAAAAGTGATTCAAAATTTGGACCAAGGATTTGACAATCCCACATTTTTATGTTTAGGTTCTGAATTTACAGTATATTTCACACTGGTTTTTGGAATTTGTTTAAGTTTGAGTTTATTTTGTTTACAGACAACTCAATTTTGCTTATCCTCACAGCTTTGAAAACTACTTTATTAAAAAGTATTATAAATGAGATTTCTTTAATTTATTATTATTAGATGGTGGTTATTTAATTCATCATACTACTGGCTGGAATATCTGGTATAACCAAGTTTTCAGGTATTTGGCAGGAACAGCCCCTCTCATGGAATGATTTTCTGGGAACATTTTTGCTAGGCCATTAGTACAAAGCTGATGTGTTGAAATCACTTCTTGTGAATAATGTTCCCAGAGAGTTGGATTAAAAAATCTCCTATCTATGGATTAGAGGGAAATTCCTGTAACATTTTTACCAGAACTCTTTCCTAGCAACAAGACTTTTAAAAATCTAGTATAGACCGCTTGCATCCCAGAGCAAGCTTTTTACTATGTTTTGGCTTGGAAAATCTTTCCGATTTTAAAGTCCAAACTAGGCTGACAACGTTAACAGTTGTGCCTATTGGATAGTAAAGTTTTGGTAGATGATGCTGCTGCAGGAATAGTTGTGGGACACTTGGCAGTGTCTCACAGCATACCTACCTGCAGCAGTTCAAATTAAAGTAGATATTATGGGAATAGATGTAAACTGTTTTGGTATGATATTAAGGTAAGACATTCAAAAATGAGCATAAATATTTAGTGTAATAATTGGAAAGCAAGATGCCACTATCCACAATGATTGGATAATTTTAAGCTTAGAAGATAAGATTAGATGTACTAAGCCAAGGTAAGCCTTCACTAACCACAATACTAACTTTCTCAACTCAAACTTAATGGATTCACTTCAACTCAAAGGTAAGCTTCAAAATATACACATAATACTAACTGTTTTAAGCATAGTTGATTAATGATACTCAAGTTAAGCATATTTTTTAAATTCAAAGCTAACTTTGCTTTATAAAGGTAATGATTATAAAAAACTAATTCAATTCAAAATCAATTCAAGGCTTAATTTCAGGTAAGCTTTTCATTAAATTTACTAATCTTCTTCAAATCTTTTTAGATGAACTTGGTCCACAGCAGATCTTGGGGTGGGTAAGTCATTTTAGAAAGATCAAAATTACTAACATAAATTTAAAAACCAGATTTTTGCCCTGAAGCAGATTAAGGTTTAGTAAGCAATGTTTTAATTCTTAAAACCTACTAAAATAAAGCTGCATCTGATCAGGTAACTATTTTCAAAAAAAACTACTAACCTTCATTACTTTTAGATAGACTTGGTTCACAGCAGATCTTGGGGTTGGTTAGATTTATTCTTGCTAATTTTCCAACCCAGATTTAAAAAACCTGACTTTTGCCCACAATCAGTTCTTGATCTGGCTAAGCCATTAATTTCTAAAATTTACTAAACTAGATTAGGTACTCTCAGATTTTTATCCCAAAGCCAATCTTAAGCCAGGTAAGCTTTTTGATAACTTACTGACCTTTTTTTAAAAAAACCATAAACTTTCCCCCTGCAGCAGATCTTGGGGTTGGTAAGCAATTTTTCACTAATTTTACCAATCCTAATTTCAACCCCCAGATTTCTGTCAAAAAGCAGATCCTGGGGTGGGTAAGGTTTTTTTAGTTTAAATAGATATTTTGACAAAAAAACTGCTTGTCTAATTCATTTTTTATTCAACTAGCTTTTTAACCCAAATTTAACTTAATGTTGCAACTGAGTTTCCAGCCTCGCCTGCTAACATATCTTACAATACACAGGGGGCGCTTGATGAGTTGCCCCTTGACATATCTAACGTTATGAGTTAATTGATGGCAATGTTGAATGGTGGGTACTTCATCCTAATTAGGAGCGCTGCCAATTCAACCTGCTGATCCCTGCACAAGTTATTCCTCAGCTCCAAACCCTACATGGAACTTCCCACTATGCCACCCCCTTGTGGCATTCCCCATATAGTATATTAATCCAAATATTCTACAATAAACAATACCTTATTCTTATTATTCTGTCCTTTCCTATTGGACTGTTGTCTTCTTCAATCCCAATATTGAACTCTCATTGGTTCAGTTGCAACAGTGGTAGCACAGGTAGGTTACAATCTATTTTAAAAACAAAATTCCCCCAAGAAAGGACAGAGTACGGGCCGCATGGCTAATCCACAACAAGAGACGTTCCTTCTAATCCCCAAGGGGGACATTCCTGAAGGTTATGTCATCTATCAAGATCAGTTAGTTCTCACCAGTGTATACAATTGGCTCCGCCTTGGGCAGCGTGACGCCAGCGTCACCCCGCCACAGTCGGACCTATCCCAATGTATGCTCAACCTTCAACTAGAGTCCTTCACTGGCAGTGTTGAAGGAGCTGACATTGTCAATTGGCTCCAGTCCACCAAAACGCGCCTTTGTATCTGTCAGGTTCCTGAGTCCATGTAGGTTGCCACCGCATCTGGCTGCCTTACAGGGCCTGCTGCTGTGTGCTTCACCAACTGGGCCAGCCAGGAGTTTGACGTCACCTGGGCAACATTTCAAGACAATGCCAAGTCCCAATACAGCAAAAATTTCTCTCCCATCATCTTGGGAACTCCCCTCTTAGCCATCAAGCAGACTGGTTCTGTCCCCAAGTATCTTGCCGCGTGGCAACAAGCCCTGGCTGCCACCCCCAAAGCAGTGACTGATGGGAACACCATGTTGCTCACCCTCATTATTAATGGGTTAAAACCCCATATCTGCAAGTGGGTTCCCATTGGCCGCTGCACCTCTATTGACAGCTGCTATAAAGCCATTGTAGAGGCCAATAACCAGGCTTCAATAGGCTTCCGCCGTACCAACAATGCTCCGCCCCAGCCACGTTCTGCAGCTAACAATGGCCAAGGTCAAGTGGGCCGTTGCCAACCTTACCAACAAGAAGGTGCAACTAAACGCCCCCGCAAGGGGGAGCTCCAGCTAGCGCTAATTGAGGATCAGGGAAAAGCCTGGGGGTTGTAACAACAAGAGGCCTTACAACCCCAACCAACCCGTCCTCTCAGCCCTTGCCTGCAAAGAACTCCTGTAACTACAATCTTCATGAGGTCAAAACTCTGGAAGTCTTTCAGGTCCATAGTGATGATCCCGTGTTGTAAGCCCACTCCTCAAATAAAGTAACAAGCTTGTCCTATCCCTTCTATTTCCGTGGGAACACCCACAAGCTACTGGTAGATACTGGGGCCAATCACACCATGGTAGATCAAGCATTTGCTGACTCCCAGCAATTAGATTGAATACCCAGCAGATTCAAAGCAGTACATGTAGCTGATTCCTGCAGAATTGCCATCACCCACAAGACAGTGCCCTTCTCTGTAAGGATGGGAAACGTCCAGGTTAAGCTTTCTGGGCCAATCATGGCAGGCCTCAGCCATAATGTAATTGCTGGCCTTGACTGGCTCTGGCATAACCGCCCCTACATTGACTGGGATACCTCTGTCATCACCCTCAATAGAAACAGGGTAGGGTTCCAGATCTACCCCACAGAAATGAACAAACTACTACACAACACTGTGTTTTTCAGAATGACAGAAACAGGCATGTATGATTTCAAGGGGGGAAACTAGACTTTAACCAATGCTCAGTAAAATTATCCCTGCAGAACCATCTGCAATCCCTCCCTTGTCAATGCCACCACCACCAGCTCTAGCTGCACTCCTCAAGGAGTACAAGGACGTATTCAGTGAAACACTCGAACAATTACCTCCACCCCGTGAGATCCAGTACGCTTTACAACTTCAAGGATTGTTACCTAAAGCACAACCATTATACTGTCTCACACCAAAGGAAGATGAGACCCTCTGCCAGCACCTTGTGGACGCGCTTGATAAGGGCTTCATCCGCCCCTTGCTCTCTCCATATGGAGCGGCGGTCTTCTTTGTAGCCAAGAAGGACGGATCCCTTTGCCTGGTCACAGACTACCACGCCCTAAATGAGGTGACAGTTAAAAATAAATACCCCATGCCGCTGATTGACAACCTGTTTGATACACTTGCAGGCGCAAAGGTCTTTAGCAAGATTGATCTCACTGCGGGGTAAAATAAGGTCCGCATTGCACCAGGGAATGAGGCAAAAACTGCCTTCTGCACACACTACGGGTCGTTTGAGTGTTGTGTCATGAACTTTGGAATGACCAACGCTCCCTCCACCTTTGCCATGTTGATGAACAAAGCATTTGAGGAATTGATCAGAAAGTGTGTGGTGGTGTACCTTGACAACATTATTGTCTTCAGTCAAGATCAAACCACACACCTCCAACACCTCTGTGCTGTCCTCAACACCCTTCGGGAAAACCAGCTAAAAGCTAAACCCTCCAAATGTGAGTTTCTCAAGTCGGAGTTATTATTCCTTGGGCACACCATCTCTGCCCAAGGGATAAAGCCCAATCCTGCCAAAATCAAGGCAATCACTAGCATGCTCCCCCCCACTGATGTGGGCCAAGTGCAAACATTCTTGGGCATGGTTGCCTATGTACGCAAGTTCATCCCCAATTGTGGGGAACTGATTGCACCTCTCACTGAGCTCCTCAATACCAAACAGCGCTTCCATTGGACCCCCGCCAGAGATCAAGCCTTCGAGATGTTGAAGCAAAGGCTCACAACAGCACCAGTACTGCAGTTCCCCAATCAAAACCGACAGTACAAACTTGAGACTGACGCCTCTGACAGGGCCATAGGGGGAGTGCTAAGGGTAGAAACTGACAATGGCATCTTTCTCCCTGTAGCATATGAATCCAGGAAGCTCACTGACTCGGAACAATGTTACCCCATCCATGACAAAGAGCTGGCAGCCATTGTACACTGCGTTGAGAAGTGGCGCTGCTACTTGGAAGGTGCGACCTTCCCACCCTGCATTCCAACGGACCATAAATCACTTCAATACTTCTACACGCAGTCTCATTTGACATGCCGCCAGGCAGGATGGGTTGAGCGCCTATCTCCCTATCAATTACGCATCAAATATAAGCCTGGAAAGGACCTTGTCACAGCCAACACTCTTTCACAACTCTATGTAGCGTCCATCACTGGGGATAACGGGTTGGACCCAGACTGGCCCATGCTCTACCTACGCCCTGAGGCAACCCGCTACAAGGGCCTTAACTCGGTCACCATCTCCAAGCTGAAAGACAACAAGAGCCATTTCACCACCAATGCTGGTAATGTCTGCCGCCGGGCAGAGAAAGGTGAGAAGACGCTGTACATTCCCACCACACAACAAGAGGACACCATCTTGCACTACCACCAAACCTTGGGTCACATCAGAGGGCGTAACCTCATCAAGATTATGAAACGTAAGGTCTGGTGGCCACGCATGTGCCAGGACATCTTGGACCTCCTCAAGATGTGTGTGTTGTGTGAAAAGAATACGTCCAAACCTGCACCTCCCAAGTCTGTCCTACCCATCAAGGCCATGGAACCCTTCAAACAGTGGGCCCTCAACCTTGTGGGACCGCTTCCCAAATACAGACTGGGTAAGAAGTATATTATCACTGCCATCAACTACTTCACTCGTTGGCCAGTGGCCTGGGCAACAACCACTCACACCACCACCACCGTTACCCGCTTTATTGGCAAAGAGATTGTGGCTTACTTTGGGCGACCCAAGCGTCTCATCACAGATGGCGGACCAGAACTTGTTGGGCATGTTGTGAAGGCTTACTGCGTCAAGAACGCGCTTCAACATATAGTCACAACCCCCTACCATCCGCAAGCCAATGGACGCGTGGAACGGTTAAATGGCTCCCTGTTCCAACTGATTGCCAAGCTCTCACAAGAGCACCCTAACACTGTGTGGACTGAACACCTTCCCACTGCCCTACTGATCCTGCAAGCAAGAATCAACAGGGGCACTGGGTTCAGCCCTAGCACCCTGGCCTTTGGAATACCTGATAGTCTGACAGGGGTTGAACAGGGGAAACTACAGTCCAAGGTTTCCGGCAAACCCCCTAGTGCCAACTCCCTCCCTAGACCAATGGTGTGCCAAAGACCGGGAGATCAAACACAAGCGGATTGCAGGGGGGACAAAACACCTCGAAGCTAGATACGCCGTAGGTGACCCCGTCTACACCCTGAATCCCAATTCTGCCAAATTAGAACCCAACCACTTAGGGCCTTTCAAGGTAGCTGCTGTCTATGACAACCACACCTACCAACTTGAGGATGCCCAGGGAAACACCAAGAAACTTCATCATGATTGCTTGCGCCCCTGCCGTGCCATCCCCACACAAAGGTTGTTCGTGCGGACTTTCCCAGACCTTCCGCAGACTCCAGTCCTGGTGTCTGACAACGAGCAGGGGGGTGTTGCAACCGAGTTTGCAGCCTTGCCTGCTAATGTATCTTACAATACACAGGGGGCGCTTGATGAGTCGCCCCTTGACATATCTAACGTTATGAGTTAATCTGATGGTAATGTCAAATGGCGGGTACTTTATCCTAATTAGGAGCGCTGCCAATTTGACCTGCTGATCCCCGCACGAGTCATTCCTTGGCTCCAAATCCTACATGGAACTCCCCACTATGCCACCCCCTTGTGGCATTCCCCATATAGTATATTAAGCACAGTACCCTACAATAAACAATACCTTATTCTTAGAATTCTGTCCTTTCCTGTTGGACTGTTGTCTTCCCCAATCCCAATACTGAACTCTCATTGGTTCAGTTGCAACATTAATACTTTTTAGTAATATATCCTATCCAATTTCTTAAAAAACCTATTAAAAATATAATTTATTTCTTTATTTTTTGCACTTATTAGTTTTTAAATGAAACACTTGGTGGATGCTTTGCAAAGCTTTATTACCAAAAACTACATATTATCACTCAAGAACTTTTAAATTGTTCCTAGCAAGACTTATGCTTAGCTTATTTAATGTTGTAGATATGAAAATCTTTTTGGCATTTGTTTTCAGTTTTTAGATCCAAGTAGCACAATTTAAAAAATATTTTTTAGCTTTAAAGAACAAAAAACAACTGTGTTACTCAAAAAACTATTTTGTTATGGAAATTTATTTTGTTTCTGCTTTATTATTATAAAGGTCCCTATCTTAAAGCTTTTTTGTTGTTTACTTACCAAAAATCAAAACCCTAAAAAATTAAAACATCACCACTTTAAAAAAAATTTAATTGAGATGTATTTTATTTCTAAGCTTTTTAATAAAAATTAAAAGGATAAATATGCTAAAGAAATCAATCCCAGCCAAATGAAAAAAATATTTAAGGAGATTTCCACAACTAACTCAGATACTGCAAGAGAACAAAAAGTACAAGCTTATAAGTGAAATCCAATGGCATAAAAAATAATTATTTTAGAGCTATAACAAAAAAGATGAACATGTCAGAACAAAAATTATATAACCAATTAAACAAAACCTATATATTTCAGTTAAAAAATTGTATCATATGGTAATGCTTATAGACTACATCAGCTAAGCCAGAGAAAGATATATATTTATATGAAATGCTTAAAATTTAAAATAAAGGTACTGATTTGCCCTTTGGAATTCAAAAACTGTTATTGAAAGTAAAAAATTACTCTGAAAGTATTGTAGTTTCAAATAATATAAGAATTATTCAATTTTTCATCTCTTAAATATCAAAGATATAATCCATAATAAAAGTATAAACTAATTAAATAGGACCTTGCTGATAGTTTAATAGAGATAGTTGCATAGCATCTCCTTATACTTCTCTGATAAAAGTTGCACAAACAAACCAACTATCATTTTTGTAATAATAAAACTGTATTTTTGAAAACCACTAAATCATCTTAGAAAACAAGAATTATGAACAAAATTAGAATTTTTGCTGAAACTATCAAAAAGTCTTTCTTCTAGAGTAACAGAAAGATACCAGTGAGCAGCTGTAAAAAAGAAAATAACCCTAACACAACTGTTCTCTTTTGGTACCCTGCTCACCACTCATAGCTTTATACTCACTAATTTCTGATAATATTTTACAACCATGTCTAAAAAATATTGAAAAAGATTTAAATTTTATGACTACCTTTGAATAAAGCTATTTATATCTATAGACTAGAAAGGCATATCAGCAACCATCATTAAGCGCTTTTTATAGCTATAACTGGAAACACATACCAGCAGGCTGCTGTAAAAGAGTGAAGCTGAGCGTAGCACAGCTTTGCTCTTTTGGCAGCCAGCCTGATACATCTTTTCTTTTACCAGCTATAGACTAGAAATGCATACCAGCAACTATCATTAAGCGCTTTTTACCAGATATAAACTGGAAACACATACCAGCGGGCTGCTGTAAAAGAGTGAAGCTGAGCATAGCACAGCTTTGCTCTTTTGGCTCCAGCCTGACACATCTTTCCTTTTACCAGCTATAGACTTTAAACACATACCAGCAACAATCATTAAATGCTTTTTACCAGATATAACTGGAAACACATACCAGCAGGCTGCCGTAAAAGAGTGAAGCTGAGCGTAGCACAGCTTTGCTCTTTTGGCAGCCAGCCTGACATATCTTTCCTTTTACCAACTAGAGTATAAGATAAAGATTTTAGAAGGCCACTGATTTAAAAAAACAAAAAAGAGTTGCATCTAGGATACCTAGACGCGTACCCAGGTGGGATGCCGTAAAAGGGCAAAGTGGGCGAAGCTCAGCTTTGTTCTTTTGGCATCCCGCCCGCCACACCACGCTTGTCAATTTATATGAGCAGAAATCAAGTTGAGCAGCTACTAACCTGTGTATGCAAGAAAATGATTGGCTAAGCTTAAAGGGTCAAGTATGTGAAAGTAATGCACGGCAGACATTATGACGTTATAAGTCTACTTATTCACAGGAGGAAAAGCAAAGATAAAAATAAATTTAAATTATGACATAAAGCTAAGAACATCAAACAGCGCTTTCCGATTTTAATCACATCAATCCAAAAACAAAAAGTTTAGTATTGTTTTATCTTTTATTGGATGCAAAATAGAGAGCCCTCTTTGTGGCACAAACTTCTTTGATTTTCAGTTGGAGTTAGTTTCGGCAAACAGCAGAAATGAAACAAACCAAATGTTGATTTCAAAATCGAAATCATCTCAGGATGAGCTATCGTAGTGAACAATAAATAGTAAAAATTTCCAGTAAAGAAGCCAACTTCATTTTAATGAGGGGCGATGATTTAAAGGGAGTGTGAGGGATCAAATAATCGGTATTGTTAACGATTCGGTTTCACCATAATAGAGCTCAAACCAAGGTATTTTATAAAATCAAATAAAATCGAGACAAAACTTAATCATCAAGAGCCTGACCTTGTGTCAAATCAAATAGGTGGATAAATCAATTAAATTAGCTTCGTAGTCGCTCCAGTTCGACCAAAAAATATAGCTCCCCATACCCAAAATCAAAGAGTGCAAATTTTGAGAATATTGCGAGTTATAAGGTGTTGTTATCTCAATTTAATTTCGCGTAGCTTTACAAAATCAATATCTGCACCAACAAATAGAAGTATATTATTTTGCGATAAGCTTATCACCGTCTTTGGCTTTTTAAAAATGAATCAAAATGTTTACCAAACCTTGGGCGCGGCATTATCACCAGATCACAATATTCGTCAGGCTGCTGAAGCCCAACTTAAGCAATGGGAAGTGTCTGAGTTTGGTAGACTTTGTTTTCCTGAAGAAAATACTAATCAAATCCAAAGAGTTCCCCAGGCACCTGGCTGAAATCCTTTCCAACAATGAATGTGAGGAGTCTCTTCGCCAGGTAAAAGCATTTTTAGCTTGTTTTAAATTATTTAAAAATAGTCTGCTGGCCTCCTATTAAAAAAATATATTGATAAACATTGGTCCCCTGCTTCTGACAAATTCGAAGCTCCTTTAACTCACCCTGATGTCAAGGAAGCAATTCGCGCTCATTCTTTTCACACTCTTTCTTGCCCACTGGTTAAAGTGAGAAATGCTTCAGTAAAGGAATTTGTTCCACATGATTTAATTCTATTAGGCTTATGTAGTTGCTCGCCTTGCACATTTTGACTGGCCTGAGGATTGGCCCAACTTTGTTGAACTTATGATTCAGCTAATTAAGAGTGGGGACAAATGTGGGGTTCATGGCAGTTTCCGCTCATTTGCAGGTATCTCCCCCTAGAAGTTAATTTAACTGAGCCTTCCCAGAATTTGCAAGCAAAGATCTTTCTGATCAACAAATCAATACAGTAGCTCCTTTACTTTTCCCTGAATTGTACAAAGTAGCTACTAGCTCAGTAAGTGTTTTTATTTATAAAGAAACTAAAACTTTAGGATTTTTCCCCACAAACCCGAGTTCATGCTGTTGAAATATTTCATAATTTTATCAACATGATTCAAATTGTCAAAGAAGCAAACCCTGAGATAGTAACAGACCTTCTTGCTCCTGTTCTGCCTTCTTGGATGGAGTTTTTTTCTCAGTGCCTGAGCACTCCTCTGGGCAATATTTCCCATCTAAGCTTAAAGATTGAAGTAGTTTTGGTAAGTTTGTTATTTGCAGCCCATTTTAAATTGCAACAGACACTTCATAAGCTTGCTGATTTCTTTCCTAAACTCTTATTGGGACATGAAGCACATTTTACCAAACTAGTTGTTGGAAATCTTCAACAAGTTGCTGAAATGTATAGCAAAACAGATGTTGAAGGTGAAGATTTTCCTGATGGCTGGTATGAGACTAGTGAAGTTCCTGGGGAGAATGAAGATGAAGTCAAGCTTGATGACTTTATTTACCCTACACTTGAGTTGCTTGGCAACTTTGCCCAGAAATCAAAATTACCTGGCCACCAGGCATTAATTCAAGATGAGCATACATTCAATTCAATTATTTGGAATATGGTTGTTTTGCATCAGATTACAAAGGATCAGGTGTGTAAAGAATTTGTAATTAGCTAACCTAAATAGGAAGAAACTTGGGCTGAAGATCCTAATCAGTTTGCAGTGGAAGATGATGAATTTAGCTTAGATTATTCTATAAGATTAGCAGTGCAAGATTTAATAGTCATTCTAATGAATTGTTATGGTGATTTATTTGTATCTGCTCTATCTTCAGCTGTTTTCAGTTTTGTTGAAGCATTGCCTGAGCGTATCAGCCATGCAGATGCTCATTGGTAAGTGCTAATTTAAATTTATAATGACTTTTTTAGGTGGAAGACCTTGGAAGCAGGTCTTTCTCTTGTTGGAGCTTCAAGTTATGCAATCATCAATAACCGCCAAAAGGCTTCTGCTGCCAACAAAGCTCCTCTGTTTAGTCTTGAACGACTCTTTAGTAATGATATTCTAGCACTTGCATCAAGAGAAGGTGAGTAATTGGTCTTAACTTTTCTAATTTACAGAATGCCCCCTCCTAACTGGGCGCTTTTTTATTCTGACCAGTCAGTTTTCTAATGCCTTGCCCTCTGTTTTGGCTGATCAGTTCCTCAAAAGTTCTGTAACAACTATCTCACAGTCACCTTCTGTTCTGGTGCGTGTCTGTGCTCTGAAAAGCTTAAATAAGTAAGCACTTTAATCAGTATCTTTAACACCCTCAGCTTCTGCCGCTATCTACCTCAAGAGGTTACTTTGCCATTGCTTCCAGCCATTTTTGCTGCAACTTCAGAATTGGCACCTCTTGTTACTGAGGATATCCTACACATTCTTTTGGAGACTTGGGGTGGGGTTGTAAATTTAGATGCCCAGATCACTGCTCAACAGAGTGAACTTTTCCTGCCTAAACTCCTAGATATCTGGGCTAGGAATGCTTCAGATCACCTTACAAGTGAAATTGTAAGGGACTTAATACAGGATCTTGCGCGGAATGAATTTCTATATCCACGACTTGTGGACTTTGTAGTCCCTGGCTTGCTCAAGTATGTTGTTGAGGCCTCAACTGAGAGTTTGGTTGTTTCGGTAAGGTGCTTGATGTTTATTGACTAACTAGCAGTCGGCAATTGATATGCTTACTAGTCTTACTGAGGGAGGTGCTTCACCCTTGCCTGCTGGCTACATTGCCACCACATTCCCCGCTGTGCTATCAGCTACTACTCGTGATGACCCTGAGCTTCATGTTAGCACCCAGAAATACTTCAAAGCTGTGGTTGAAAAAGATCTGAATCAAATTGGCTCTTGGAAGCAAGGCGATAAAAGTGGGCTTGATTTCATTATAGAATATATCTGTGGCTGCTTTACTTCAGGCAAGAGTGAGTCTGCTTGTGTCCCATTAGGGCCATTGATTTTGGTGCTGCTCTTGTCAAACACTGAATGTATGGTTGGATACCTTAGCCAAATCTTGGGTCCGCTGACCATACGCCTGATACATGGATCTACTGACTCCTTTAAGCAGTCTCTTCTTGTTGTGATTGCTCAGCTGTGTCGCTCACACCTTGATACTATTCTAGACTTTTTATCTAATCCAATTGGTGATATTCAGAATCCTCTTGCAAATGTTATAGCCATATGGTGTGAGTGTCATGACAGCTTTGCAGGATTTTTCAATATCAAATTAAGTGCCTTTGCATTGGCATCAATTTTTGTTAAAAATGATCCCCGCATTCAAAATATCCAAGTCAGGGGCCGTATGGTTGATATCAATCCTGGCAAGATTGTTACACGTTCTCAGACAAGAGCTGGTAAATCATTAATATACCTATTAATTTTGCAGCTGGTGAACACTACATCATGGTTCCTGCTCCTGCCAAGATCCTAGCACTTCTACTCAATGATTGCCGCAATGATACCTACTCCACTGAATACCGTGCTGAAGAGAATGATGTAATTCCTTTGCTTTGCCTTGGATTAACATTATAGGATGAAAGTTGGGCTGATGCTGATGAGTTTGAAAATCCTGAAGATGTGCATCTTTCAGGTACTTTTTGATTTAATCTCATGGCTCACTTTAAAGAACTAGCAGCTGAGCATGATCAAGACAGAGTTATTGGCCCTGATGAGGAGTTCAAGAGCGACCCACTTTATGACCTTGATCTCAAAGAGCATCTTAAGCAGATGTTCATTTCTGGGCTTACCAATAATACTGGCAACCTCCAGCAGTATATCCCTCTCCTTGAACCCTTAGACCAAAAGTCTCTTACACCAGATGCCCTGCAAACTATGTGACTTATACCTGGATTAGGGTTTCTTGGGTACAAAAATAAATGCTGAATTGTATCTAATTTTGACTGGATGATAATCAGTCAACTTTTTATGTCATTTTGTTTTAATTCAAGGTTGTGATTAGCTTAAAAAGTTGCTAAAAAGATATTACATTACTGAAGAAATAGATCCTGTCTGGCAAAATGCAGGAAAGTCCAAACCAACCTACATGAGTTGCAATCATAAATGCAGGCAACTCAGTGAGTCAAAAAATATAATATTTAATAATAATATCATTTTATTTGGCATTTTTTAATTCATTAAAATTTGCAAATTCCAAATCCAGTGTACAAATAATTCAACTAGTGTCACATATAACCCATCAAAAAAAGGAGGGGTACAAACATTAGAAATGCAGGTGGCGATGTATGATTTGATATTTCCCTCAATTCTATTGATTTCAAGGCAAGATGGAGTGATTAACAAATCTAATGATGTGGGATTGTCAAATCCAACAACCAAGTTTTAAATTTAAATAAAGTGAATTTGAAATAAAATAATTTTTTGGCCATATCAAAAAAGAAGTCAAATAATCCAGTGTAAATTCATACTGATTCTGTTAAGAACACTGGCATTATTAAAAAATCACACAGTTTCATTTTAGAAACCCTAAAAGTTAGATGTATAATATTCACTAAAATTAGGCATACTTAACAATAAACTTGACTAAAATATTGTTGCAACCGAGTTTCCAGACTTGCCTGCCAACGTATCTTACAATACACAGGGGGCGCTCAATGAGTTGCCCCTTGACGTGTCTAACAACATGAATCAATTGGATGGCAATGTCAAACTGCGGGCACTTTCTCCTAATTAGGAGTGCTATCAATTTGACTTGCTGATCCCGCACAAGTTATTCCTCAGCTCCTATCCTTACATGCCACCCCCTTGTGGCCGTGTGGCTTTCCCCATTTGGTATATTAATCACAATATTCCACAATAAACAACACCTTATTCTTATTATTCTGTCCTTTATATTAGACTGTTGTCTTCCCCAATTCAAATACTGAATCCTTATTGGTTCAGTTGCAACAGTGGTAGCAGAGGTAGGTTCACAGCCTACCTAAAGAGAAAATCCCCCCAAGAAGGACAGAGTACGGGTCATATGGCTACTCCCCATCAAGAACCTTCCTGCCAATCCCTGAGGGGGACATCCCCAACAGGTATGCCATTTATCAAGATCAGCTGGTTCTTACAAGTGTGTACAACCGACTCCGCCTTGGGCAGCACAACTCTAGTGTCACCCCGCCCCAGTCATATCTGTCACAACACATGCTCAACCTCCAGTTGGAAACCTTTGTGGGTGGCGTGAAAGAGGCTGACATTGTCAGTTGGCTCCACTCCACTGAAACCCGCCTTCATGTATGTCAGGTACCTGAGCCTATGTGGGTTGCCATTGCTTCAGGCCACCTTACAGGACCTGCTTGTCAGGAATATTCCTGACAACACTGTGGCTCAGAATAATATTTTGTGTACAATTAATGGTAAAAAACAAAATAAAAAAGGCAGCAGTTTCCCCTTATTGGGGAAACTGCCACGGGAAGCCAAGGCCAGAAAACACAAATTAAAAATAAAGTTTTTAATTCAGACAGGTTTTATACCCCGGCCGCCAGCCAGTCCCCCACCCAGGCCGCTAAATGGGGAAATTGCTAAAAGGGGAAACCCAAAAAGGCAATTTCCCCAAACCCTAATGGAGGGGGAACTGCTGCCCAAATTTGGAATCTACCAAATTTGGAGGGGGTTGACAAGCAGCCCAGCATTACAATTAATGCATCAACTGCAAAAGTTGAATTGAAATGCATAAATGTGCCTGAAGATGCTCCAATTCCATGCAATGCCAAGGATAACAATTCATTGCCTGCCAAACCACTCCCATTCTAATCCCAAATGGGAATCCCAGACAACACCAAGTGTTTGGGGTTCCCTATCCAATGCTTTGTACTATTCATGCCCCACTAAGGATGATAGTATATAATAAATCTCATTCACTTGATGGTAGTTTGTGCTATCATTGAGTGAAATTACCCCTCAATAGTATCACATAAATTAAAACCAGAACTTTACTCTACAGAAAGCTAAGACACTAAGCTTTGTCTGCCCTTTCCCAGGACCAGAAGATGAACCACTTGATCTTCTCATCTGTACTCACAGCTTGCCTTGGGATTGGGGGCCGCCAACACACCCACCAGCAAGGGCCATACAATAAACCGCCCAACAAGTACTTCTACAAGGAGCCCACACAGCTAAACTCCTCTGAGACTTACTCCTGGCCCACGCTGGTATTGCCCCGCTCCACCCAGCATGTAGCAATATACACCTTTGTATTCTACATGCTTACATACTTCACTGGTAATTTTGGAAGATTTAACGTACACGCCAAGGTCTTTAGATGGATGATGACGGTCTACCCCATTGTGACGGCGCTCACAGGGTTCCAAGTTGCCAACTTGGTACCCTACCTTGCTAAAATACTCCCTCATTTTCTGGGGCTTTACATGCTGCAGTTTGGTTCACCACCTGGGCCAGTCAGGAAATAGAAATCACCTGGGTGTCATTCAGAGATGCCGCAAAATCCCGCTACAGCAAGACCTTCTCACCCATTGTAGTGGGGACTCCCCTCCTGGTTATCAAACAGACTGGGTCCATTCCCAAATATCTTGCCGCCATCCCAGAAGCTGTGACTGACAGGAACACCATGCCCCTTACCTTGATAATTAATGGGTTAAAACCCCATATCTGCAAGTGGGTTCCTGTAGGTTGTTGCACCTCTATCAATGCTGCTATAGAGCCATTGTGGAGGCTAATAATCAGGCTTCAATGAGTTTCCGCCGCTCCAATGGCGCATTGCCCCAACCTTGTCCCACACCTGGCAGTGCTCACAACCAAGTAGGTCACTGCCAGCCACGTCAACATGAAAATGGGGTTAAGCGCCCCCGCAAGGGGGAACTTCAGTTAGCACAAATTAAGGACTCAGGAAAAGCCTGGGGGTTGTAGTTATGAGAGGTTCTACAACCCCATTTGATCCTCACTCTCAATCCCTCCTAGCAAAGAACCCCTGCGACTACAACATTCACGAAGTTGAAACCCTTGATGCATTCCAAGTTCATAGCAACAACCCCATACTTCAAGCCAGTCACTCTCCAAATAAAGTAACTTGCTTGGCTGATCCCTTTTGTTTCCGTGGGAACACCCAAAAACTACTGGTAGATACTGGGGCCAATCACACTATGGTTGACCAGATGTTCATAGATGCTCAACAACTAGACCAAGTGCCAAGCAGGTTCAAGGCAGTAAAAGTGGCTGATTCCCAAAGGGTGGCAATTACCCATGAGATGGTACCCTTTTCCCTGAGAATGGGGAACATCCAGGTTAAGCTCTATGGACTAATTATGGCAGGGATCAGCCACAATGTTGTTACTGGTCTTGACTGGCTTTGCCACAACCAACCATAAATTAACTGGTATATGTCTGTGATCACCCTCAATAGGAATGGGGGAGGGCTTCAGATTTATCCTATCAAAATGAGCAAGTTGTTTCATGATACCGTGTTTGTCAGAATACCAGAAACAGGCTCATACAATTTCAAGGGGGGACTAGACTTCACCCAATTTTCAGTCAAAGTTATCCACACTGAACCACCTGTGGCCCCTCCCTTGATCACTTCAGCTCCACCAGCGCTTGCCATACTCCTTGAGGAGTATAAGGATGTCTTCAGTGAAACACTGGACCAACTATCCCCTCCCCAAGAGATCCAGAATTCTGTACAACTACAAGGGTTGCTTCCCAAGGCACATCCCCTCTATTGCTTGACACCAAAAGAAGATGAAACCCTCTGCCAGCACCTCATAGACACACTTGATAAGGGCTTCATACACCCCTTGCTTTTGCCATACAGGGCTGCTGTCATCTTTGTAGCCAAGAAGGACAGGTCTCTTTGCTTGGTCACAGACTACTGCACCCTAAATGAGGTGACTGTTAAGAATAAATACCCCCTGCTGTTGATTGACAACCTGTTTGACACACTTGCAGGTGTGAAAGTATTTAGCAATATTGATCTCACTGTGGGGCAACTAGGTCCACATTGCGCCAGGGGATGAGGCAAAAACTGCCTTACACACACACTACGGGTTGTTTGAGTGCTGGGTCATGAACTTTGGAATGACCAACACTCCTTCCACCTTTGTCATGTTAATGAATAAAGCATTTGAGGACCTTATTGAAAAATTTGTGGTTGTGTACCTTGACAATAGTATTGTCTTCAGTCAAGATCAAACCACACACCTCCAACACCTCTGTGCTGTCCTTGACACCCTTCAGAAAAACCAGCTAAAAGCTAAACCCTCCAAATGCAAATTCCTCAAATCAGAGCTTCTATTTCTTGGGCACACCATCTCTACCCAAGGGATAAAGCCTGACCCTGCCAAAATCAAGGAAATTACAAACATGCCACCTCCACTGATGTGGGTCATGTGTGTACATTCTTGGGCATGGTTGCCTACGTGCGTAAATTTATCCCCAATTGCAGAGAACTTATTTCACCACTCACCAAGCTCCTAAACACCAAACAGCACTTCCAACGGACCCCTGTCAGAGATCAAGCCTTTGAGACGTTGAAGCAGAGGCTTACAACTGCACCTGTATTGCAGTTCCCCAATCAAAACCGACAGTACAAACTTGAGACTGACGCCTCTGACAGGGCCATAGGGGGCGTGCTAAGGGTAGAAACTGACAATGGCGTCTTTCTTCCCGTAGCATATGAGTCCAGGAAGCTCACCAACTCGGAACAACGTTATACCATCCATGATAAAGAGCTGGCAGCCATTGTACACTGTGTTGAGAAGTGGTGCTGTTACTTGGAAGGTGTGACCTTCCCACCCCGCGTTCTGAAAGACCATAAGTCACTTCAATACTTCAACACACAGTCTCATTTGACATGCCGCCAGGAAGGCTGGGTTGAGCGCCTATCTCCTTATCAGTTGCTTATCAAATACAAGACTGGGAAAGAGCTTGCCACAGCAGATGCCCTCTCAAGGCTCTACGTGGTGTCCATCACCCAGGACAACAGTTTAGACCCAGATTGGCCAATGCTTTACCTCTTCCCTGAAACAACTCTCTATGAAGGCCTTAATTTGGTAACCATCTCCAAGCTGAAGGAAAATAAATTCAGTTCACCACCAATGCAGGCAATGTCTGCTGCCGCGTAGAAACAGGAGAAAAGACGCCCTATATTCCCACCACACAGCAAGGTGACACCATACTGCACTACCACCACATCTTGGGCCATGTCAGAGGACACAACCTCTTCAAAACCATGAAATGTAAGGGTTGGTGGCCGCATATGTGCCAAGACATCTTGGATCTCCTCAAAACATGTGTGTTATGCAAAAAGAACATGTCTAAACCTGCACCCCCCAAGTCTGTCCTGCCCATTAAGGCCATGGAAACCCTTGAACAGTGGGCCCTTGACGTTGTTGGACCCCTCCCTGAAGACAGACTTGGGAAGAAATACATCATCACAGCCATCAACTACTTCACCCATTGTCCAGTAGCGTGGGCAACTACTAACCAAACCACCACCGCCATCACTTGCTTCATTGGCAAGGAAATTGTGGCACGTTTTTGACAACCCAAACGCCTTATTACAGACAGGGGTCCTGAGCTTTTTGAACATGTCATGAAAGCGTACTGCGCCAAAAATGCCCTACAACAAATAGCCTTAACTCCATAGTATCCGCAAGCTAATGGGCGCGTAGAGCAATTGAATGGCTCCCTGGTCCAGCTGATTGCAAAACTCTCACAGGAACATCCTAATACTGTGTGGACTGAACATTTTCCCACTGCACTGCTCATCTTACAAGGGAGAATCAATAGGGGAACCAGGTTCAGCCCCAGAACCTTGGCCTGTGGGACGCCCAATGGTTTGGCAGGAGTAGAACAAGGGAATTTACAATCCACAGTTCCTGCAAACCCCCCTTGTTGCCTACCCCTTTCCCAAGCCAGTGGTGCGCCAAGACCTGAGACAGTGAACACAAGAAAATTGAGGGAGGGACAAGACACCTCAAGGCCAGATATGCCATAAGTGACCTTGTTTATGCCCTCAACCCCAATTTGGCAAAATTAGAACCCAACCACTTGGGGCCCTTCAAGATGGCCGCAGTCTATGACAACCACACCTATCAGCTTGAAGACGCCCAAGGAAACACCAAAAAGCTTCACCACAATTGCTTGCGCCCCTGCTGCGCCATCCCCACACAAAAGTTGTTTGTGCAGACCTTCCCAGATCTCCCGCAAACTCTGGTCCTGGTGTCTGACGACAAGCAGGGGGAAAGGGGGGTGTTGCAACTGAGTTCCCAGACTCACTTGCTAACGTATCTCACAATACACAGGGGGTGCTTGATGAGTTGTCTCTTGACGTGTCTAAAAACATGAATCAATTGGATGACAATGTCAAACTGTGGGCACTTTCTCCTAATTAGGAGTGCTACCAATTTGACCTGCTGATCCCCGCACAAGTTATTCCTTGGCTCCAAACCCTACATGGAACAAGCCATCCCCCTATGGCCCAGTGTCTTTTCCCATATAGTATATTAATTGAAGTATTCTATAATAAACAATACCTTATTCTTATTATCCCTGTCCTTTATATTGGACTGTTGTCTTCCCCAATTCAAATACTGAATCCTCATTGGTTCAGTTGCAACAATATAAACTCCTCTTAGTGAGTTTCTTTTTTATTAAAATATATTATATCTTCATTCTAAAACAACCAAATCAACTATCTGTTCCCTGGGTTCAGCAAAATCATGCAGGGCTACACTTGGTCTTCAAATACTTAAGCCTCTTTCTATGGCAACTCCCAACCTGCAGGCCCCTCTCCAGGCATTGCCCAGGAGTGTGTTCTTTCTCCTGCTTCATCCAGCATGGCCCTGTTTGTGCACCATGCACAGGCAGCTGATAGCCAACCCCCCTAATTTGGCGTAGGTGTTGGAAATTGCGTCATTAATGCTATTTTGATATGGCCTTTGAATAATGATATGTGCAAAGATTTTATTGGTTTTGCTTTCAATTTCAGGTATTCTTCACCTTATGCAAATGGGTCTGGTTCAATCTCCACCCATTCTGGATTATCATACCTGCCCTTGACTGATCCTGGTATGACCTCATTCCAACGTGACCCCTTCTGCCACTCTGTTTACCTAATGAGTGATCATTGTCCCTTGTCTACTATTTAAGTAGAATCAATTCTCCTAATAAAGACAAGTTTATCCACATTTGCGTTGGCTTTAGTATTCTTCAAGCTTTTTCCTGTCCTTTTTGCCAAAAGGACTTTCAAATCTTTTATTTCAGGAAATAAAGGTATGTGACCTTAATTTTGCCCTAAAGGCTAACCCAAGGCTAGCTTCAAACCTCAAATCTTTTGTTATAAAGATTTCCTGCTTGTCCTCCTAGATGTTGTCCCCAGAAGCCAAACACAAAAAAATGGTGCTTGCTACAGGGGCTGCTAGCCCCTTGGTTATCCTGTTCCCACGCTCATTCTCTGGTCCTTCTTCCTTTGTTTCTGAAGTACCCAAACAACCTAAAGTTTCTAGTCCTCCTCTAGAAGAAGACATCACTGATGCCCCCTCAGCTCCTATGGTACTAGTGCTGTCTCCTGGGCCCGCATGGGCCCCCCTTACAGCTTTCTCTCTCAATTACAAGCAAGCTTGTGCTGCCGCCTGCTCTTTCCTCCACTCAGGCACTGTGGCAATGCACACTATCCCTGGTCTCCGCCCTGGGTTGCTTCCAAAGACCTATATTCCTTCCTCTTGGACTTTGGTCTTCCTCCTGTGCCAATGGATTCTATGGATACTATGGATACTATTGGCGTGTTAGTCAACCAGTTTATTCAACCTGCCCTGGTTCACCATCAACTTTCATTAGGATCCCATAAACAGCTTCTAAATGCTGTAGCCTCTGCTGTCTCAAACAACCATGCTCAAAATATGGCATATCAGGAATGGTCCCATAGCCTCTTTGTGTGTATTTCAGATAACCAGCGTGACTTGCTGTCCTCCCAAAAATACCCAACCTCATCTCTGAACTCCCTTTGTTCCTTGCTTCCTGGATATATCAAGGATCACTGTGAAAATTGGATGATCATCAAGCAATGTGGCATGGTTAAATTGAGGTTGTTCTTCTAAAACATTGTCAGGATTTTGAGATTCTGATTAATGAACTCAACCAATTTTGGGAGCATATTAATTCTCAGCTTGAGTTGGTTAGGACTCATGTTGATACCTGGGGCCTCCATATACAACACCAATATGGTTTAGCTAAGGCTGCATTGGTCAACACTTTATATCAAGTACAAAATTATGTGGATGATAGAGTAGCGTCCATCAAGGTGACTCCTCCCGCTCCTCCTGTTAAGATCCTGTCTGACTTTGAAGCCCATGTATGGGAAGCCATAGCTGAGCTCAAGGACACTACTTGCCATCAATATCCTGTTCAGAACCCTTCTTCAGTTGACCCTATGCCTGACCCTTGCATTGCCTTGCTCACTGATCAAGTAGCTACATTGCAAGGAGAAATTGAGTATTCAAGACAACGCCTCTCTAAGCCTGATGATTTGTCTTCTGAGTCTGAAGGTGAAGAGGAAGCTGAGGTTGCTAGTACTCTTGATCATGCCAATCAGGGTTGTTGCCCTGGCTTAGAAGGCCAACCCCAAGTCAACTGCACTCTTGCCTTAGATCAACTGGCCAAAGTGACAAATGATGTTACTGATAGGCAGGACACATTAGAACAAGAGGTACAAAACCTCTCTCACTTTACTGAGACAATTAATGGACAGGTTATTCCTTTGGTTGCTCAGACTACATCTCTGACCACCTGTCTCAATGGGATTGCCAGCACCTTATTGGTACAACAGATTAAGATTGATGAATTCAGAGCTGCTGCTGCTACTGCCAGAGATATCAGTGGGCAAAACAGCTCTACCTTGGATACCCAAGAGGAGAGCCTTTGACTTCTCTGGGCTAAACAACCTGCTGCTGAATCTGATTTTGAGGGAAATCCCCACATTTAAGTCCTCAACCCAGGTGACAACAGCCAATCCACCTCATTGTCCATTGACCTCAATTATAAGCCTTCATTCAAACAGATATTTGATCCTAAAACCTCTACCATTGCTGCCTTCCTGACAATTTATGAGACTGCAATGCATAGTGCTACCAATGAACTTAAGAAGAAGCATATTCTTACTTGTCTTCATCTCACATGCCAAGAAGTTGTGGGCCCCAAAATCCCTTCAATTGTCACTTGAGAGGACATGAAGCGCCTCTTAATTGAGGAATTTGGCAGAGATCTCAGCTTAGAAGTCAAGAAGGATGCATTTATGCACATTGCTTTTAAGCCCAAGAGACCCTGGCTGCATTTGATGATTGCTTCTACATTGAAGGACAAATGTTAATAACCAGTTGTCAGTTAACTTCCCGTTAAGCTTACACAGCTTGTTCAAACGCTTTAAAGGTGAACCAACTCCTATGTCTACACTTTAAGGCCCATAAAGCTTCCCTTACTTCAATGAAGAGTATCAAGACCCTCTTGAAAGATATGCACTTGACCCATGGGGGTACTGTGGTACGCGAAAATAAGGCCAAAAATGCAGGAACCACCTCCTGTACTCCGCTGTCAGGAATGAAGTATGGAAATAAGATTCCATGAGCCACCAGAACTTCAAACCATTGACTACTCCAACTATCTTATAAGTCATCCAAGAAGATCCAGAAAGAGACAAGACAAGAGAATTCATAAGACAAGGACAGTAGTGAAGAACCATAAGATTTATTGAAGAACCATAAGGAGAATGATGGATAAGGGTTAAGAGAAAGGGAAAGGTAATTTATACTCATCAATTCTTGAATGAGAGGATCAAGTATGCTACAAGAGGGATATATCATTTCAAAGGTATATTGAAACATGTAACAATGGTTCAATAATGGCACCAATAGATTCCTCTTGGTCTCAGCTTTCAGGAATGCCTTTAAACGTTGAGATTGGTTCTCTAGCCACAGAGATATGATTTTTGGAGGATCAGCAATTATGCGCAGGAAGACAGATAGTTCGAAAGGTAATTGGACTGCGAAAGCACTCAGAAATGGCACAATTGAATCAAGTTAATATAAAAACCTATTTAAAATTGAGTTCGAACATGATAAAATCAAGTAAATTGATATAAAATGTTGTCAGGATTCTGAATCCTGACATCTGCGCATTATGACTCTGGGCTCAAGTGGACAGTCTAAGAGGCAAGGATGTCATAACTGTGGTCAAATAGGACACCACTCACATATTTGCATCAACCCTCAAGTAGAGGGTTGCAACCCAAAGGAGCAGGCAGGAAAAGAGAGGCCAGCTTAGAGGTGGAGACGCTCTCTGCTGACCAATCTCCCCCGTCTCCTTCTGATCCCCTGTCTGACAAGTAATCTTCCCCCTTGGCTGGCCCAACTATCCTTTACCTGTTCCACAATATTTCCAGTGATTCTGAGCCCAAAGACTCTGATTGCAATGAGTCTGATGATTATGGTTACTCCGTGCTGGCAGTCCCAGAGACAGTTTCTGTCCCATACAAGCTATGTTCAGGGAAAACTATAACTACTACTTGCCCAACTTCAAGAAAAGCTAAGGCCATAGTGGCTTGTCCTTACTTAGCACAGGCCCATTGTCCCCATGTCTTGGTAGATTCCTCTGAAGAGGCTGCTGAATTATCAGAGGCTCTCTTTCAGAATGTGACTGTATCTCTCTCCTTGTAGACTGTATATAAGGAAATTCCTGCCTTACGCTGCATGATGGCCAAGTGGGAGAAAGAATTGCAAGCTGCTCAGGACGTTCTAGCTGTCTTGCCCCCTTTGGGAAAGATACTACCTTTGTGGAAGTATTGATCCAAAAGGTCAAAATCAAGGCTATCCTGGACACAGGCTCTCCAGTCAATGTGGTATTGTCCAAGCTAAGGAAGAAGCTTAAGCTGGCCCCTGACCTCAACTACACTCAATCATACGGTACTGCTGGCATGGTGCAAACCCAGGCCATTGGTGCCTACTCTGCTCTGCCAATGAGGTTTGGGAAGCTTCTTATTGCTTCCCCTACTGTTGTCTTAGAAAACAAAAGCTACAATCTCCTGGTTGATACACAATTACTTTTAGAGTACAATGGGATTGTAAACCTTCAAGATGGGTACCTTTTGCTCTTAGGGTATGAGATCCCCCTAATCTTTGAGGAGCCCCCTTGTCTCCCGGGTAAATGCCTTAATACTTAGGTGCTCAAGTACAGGACTCATTCTTCCAATATGCGGTCCCCTCCTCCTTTCTGTCCTGTTGAGAAAAGTGTGCCTCTTCTTGCCCCTGCAGCTATCACCATCCTGCCTGGCTCACAAGTGATTATAGACTCTCAGATATCCTATGAACTACCCAAGAAATCCTTTCTGGAGCTATATTCACCTGATTTACTAAGCTGTAGAGAGCCTAGGTTATGCCCTGGGATTTTGGACTGGACTCATAAAGAGCCTGTGCAGCTGTTGTTGGCTAACCTGACTTCCCTACCTATGCAGGTGACCAAGGGCCAGGTTGTTGGGATTGGTTGCATATTAGGTTCAGAGCAAGTGGCGTCCCTATATCCCTTTAGAATGTTTAGTGATTTCAACTTGCCTGAAGGAGACCCCCAGGTTCTCTCCCTGTTCACCACCACAGACTTCCCTCAGCTTTTGCCTATTCAACAAAAAGATGTTCTGGAACCGTTAGAACAGTTTAAAGATATCTTTGCCTCTGGGCCCACTGACTATGGTCTAGCTGAAGGGGTCATCCACCAGATAGACACGGGTGACATCCCACTTTTTTGTGCCAAGCCTTATTGCTGCAGTAGAGTGGAAGATGCCCAGGTCTCTAAGGAGCTTAAAAAGCTTCTAGATGCTGGGAAAATAGCCCCCTCTCAGAGCCCTTGGGTCTCCCCATTGTTGATCCTAAAGAAGAAGGATGGAGGTCATTGCATTGTGATGAATCACTGCTGTCTAAATTTGCTCACCAAAAAGGATTCTTACCCCTTGCCTAGAATCAATGATGCCCTCAGACAACTAGGAGGATCAAAGTTTTTCTCTGCCATGAATCTAGCCTCAGGATACTGCAAGTTGAATTGTCTCCTGAAGATAGAGAAAAGGCTGCGCCCATCACTTTGGAAGGCCTATACAAACCCACTAGAATGCCCCAAGGACTTGGCAATGCCCCGGCTACATTTCAACGGGCTATGGACTCCATCCTACAAGACCTGAAACTCTCCTGCGTCTTCATATACCTTGACAATATTACTGTTTTCAGCTCCACCTTCACCAACCATCTGGACCACCTCAAAGCTGTCTTCATCAAAGTCCAGGAGGCAGGTCTGAAACTCAAACCTTCTGAATGCTCCTTCTTCAAGGAACGGCTTGAATTCTTGGGCCACAAGGTCACCCAAACCAGAATACACCCTATGAATAATAAGGTGGAAGCCATTGACAAGATGCTGCCTTCCACAAATCTACGGGGGGGGGGGTCCAAGTATTTCTTGGTATGATGGTGTACTATTGAAAATTCTTCCCTGACTTTGCTGAACTAAGTGAGCCCTTTGTCCAGCTCCTTTGCAATGTACCCTTTGAGGGCAACCGCCAGAATTAACTCATTCAACAAGTCAACTTACTGAATGTTGACAATTTGTCAACATTCAGTAAGTTGACACTATTTTGGTATTTATCCGCCAGAATTAGGCATTTCCAAAACTAAGCTAATTTTTCATAGTGAATTATTAAGTCAGAATTGCAAAATTAAAAAGGAACAGACATAATGTTGACACCATTTAAACAAAGACTTAATTTTAAGCCAAAAAACTAATATAATTTACTATGAAAATGTAAGTTTCTTTGTACTTTTACATTAAGGTCAACTACAGTAAGTAATATCTGGATGTTGACCCCAAATAAGAATCCATAAATTTCTTAATAAAATACACAATATTCTAAAAATAACTACTTTTTATATTTTATACTACTGTTTTTATTAAATATATATTAAGATAAGCATTGAAAAAAGACATATGCTAACTTTCAGAGCATTCTTTGTATTATTTAGATATTTACTGTTATTTTAAACTCACTGGATAAACTATAGCTTATTTCTGGAAGTCCACTTAAGCCAACACACATATGTTAAAACTAGAATTTATATATGTAATTATAATGTTGACTTTGTGTCAAATTGACACGTTGCCTAAATTGCAACAAAGGGGTTTGGCTAAGCAAACAAAGTGACATAATTTAAGCAATATTTAATAGGAGAGTTGCTATAAAAAAACGCTGACTGCCTGAATGTTGACACCTTCACTTATTTATTAGTAAAACACTGCCACTTAACAAAAAGCACACATACAATGGTATGGTAATTCAGGCCAAAGTACCCAGGGCTGTACTTCAGACTTCCCTCTACCATCCCTATCATTTAGTTTTCATTAGTTACATATGCAACTCTTTAATTTTTTTAAATTTAAAAATAATCAATTTTAGCCTTAAAAAACCAACTCTGGAAAATATTAACCAAGCTTTATAAGTGATTTACATAGTGTTTTTCCACTTTAATGCTGACTGTCAGTATGTTGACGTCAAAATTAAAGCAGTTTTTTATGCTGACAAACTAAATTAAATATTTTTGACTACTGTGACTACCAGAATGTTGACTTTTTATTTAAACATGGGTTTTTTTCTATTCTTTAATAATAAAATAGCTCTAAAATTACTTTCTATACTTCTATAAACTATTTACTTAATAATAAAATTTAAAACAAGTGATTATTATTTAATTTTATTTGTGTCTCACATGATTATTCTTACTTTATGAACTCTACTCTAATTATTGTAGGAAAAATCTTCCAAGAAGCCACAAAATAACCCCAAGTCAACCAAGAAAGTACCCAAAGCCTCTGGAAAGGCCCAAAGTCCCTACCCTAAAAAAAACCAGCAAAAGAGCCCTCAACAAAACAGAAGACAAAGGAGAAGACCCCAGACCCTGAAAGCAAAGAGCCCTCCCCTGCCCCCTCCTCTTCTCCAAGCTGGTATCAATCAGAAGGAGATGAGGTTCCACTAAGCAAGCAAGGAATAAAATAGATACCCAAGAGTCCAGAACCCCAGCCAAGCCCAGATGAATCAAGCTCAAAGGAATCAAGCCCCAATGAATCAAGCTCATCCCAGTCCAAGAAGTGCAAGAATCCAACTCCAGATAATTCCCCTCCACTGCCCAACAAATCTGCACCTCCATCCTCCTCATCAAGTATCAATAAAGAAGATCCTGATGATTACCTGTCTGACTATCATCAAGCACTAATTGGCCCATGGGATCCCCTAAAGGTTCACAATATATGTAATGTCAAAGGAGAGTTTAAGCTCCCAAAGAAGTTCCCTTGGGTTTTCCCTCTAATGTCTGTCAAAGGAGGTGCAAGTTTAGTCTGTGATGGCTATGTTTTCAATTGCAACAATCAGAAGAGAGCAGGAAGAAGCAAGCATTATTTATGTAAAGATAGAAGCTGTGCTGCCAGAATCAATACAGAAGGATGGGATAAAGTCACTAGTGAAAAAAGAGAGCACACATGCAATGCTCCAATAAATCTTATTGAAAAGCTTCTAAAGTGGTACCTCTATCAAACGGTCCCAGTCTCCAAAGATGTCAAGGCTTCTGATCTGGCAGTTAAGGCCACCAAACACCTAATTAATGAGAACCTGAAGCTCATCCCTGACTGCGACCAGTTAGTGAAGTACATATGTGACAAACGCTGTGACCTAGTCCCCCATAAGAAATCAGCCATGGTTCAAGGAGAGTTAGTCTTGACAGAGGAGTTAAAGATGTTCAATGGTGATGAGGTATTCCTTTTACATGATGATGGTCCTACAGCAGAGGCAATAATTATATGCTATGCTACACAACAGAACCTGGAGCAGTTGAGGGATTCAGAGACCTGGTTATGTGATGGTACCTTTGCAGTATGCCCCCGCCTTTTTTTACCAACTATGGGTTGCACATTCCCTTATTGAAGGCAAGGTGCTCCCATTCACCTACTTTCTGCTTCCTGGGGCAACAGAAGAGATCTACACAAGGGCCTTTAAAATCCTTCAGGAGGGCATAAAAGCCCTATCTAATAATAAAAAGAGTCCCCCTGGCCATAACACTAGAGCCAATACAGATGATGATGAAAAGGATGAAGCCACCCTTGCTGCAGAAAAAGAAGCTCAAGGTAAAGCACTTGGCCCCTCAACTATAATCATGGACTATGAAACTGCCCAGTATGACGCTTTTATAAATACCTTTGATGGAGAGGTACAGGGGTGTTTTTTCCATTATCAACAGGCTGTCAACAGGCAACTAAAGGGTCTACCTGAGATCAGCAAGCTCCACTGTCTAGATATATCAGGAAAGTGCAAGTTCTTAATTCAGCAGTTTGTAGCACTAGCCTTTGTAAAGCCAGATCATGCTAGACAAGCCTTCAAGCTCCTATGCCAGGATCCATATGCCAAGAAACATGATGGTGCCTTCTATCCTTTCATTAAATATTATGAACCACAGTGGATTGGACGTAAGGTCACTAAGCCCAGAGCCAAAGCCAACTGGAACTGCTACCAGGCAGTTCTTAAGGATGAGATGAAAGCTACTTCATCTTTGGAGGGCTGGCATAAGCATATCAAGTCCTCCTTTGGAATCAAGCCCAGATACAACACCTTCTACGAGCATCTTAAAGTCCAACAGGGGAAGACTGCTGCATCCATCAGAGATATTGAGAACCGCCTATCTAAGAAGAAGAGAACCACCAAAGAGAAACAGTATCAAGAGAAGATCAAGGACGTTTTCAAGGCCAAATATAAGCTTTCAGAGATTGGGGAATACATCAAGAAGATTGCCACAGTTCTTAATGGCAACCAGGTTATTACAGTCTAGCTTTTCATTAAATTTATTGAGTATTGCCTAATTTTTTATATAGTTCTTATATATTAAGTATAATATTTTTAAATAAATAGTTATTCTAAATAAATCATTAATATTTTATGATACTGCTTTTATAAAATCATTGGTTTTTTATTGATAGTTTGATGCTTTAGACTGTATTACATGGCCTATATTGGTATTTTACTAGTAAATTATATGTTTTTTGTAGTTTTCAATATAAAAAACTTTATATTACTGTTTCTGATTGCTATATTTTTCTATAATACGTGAAATTTTATGTAGTAACTTTTTGTGTATTGATTTTTTTGTTTTATAAGTGAGAAAAATTTATTATAGTAAAGATAGCTAATTTCATAGTAAAATAAAATAAAAGTGTATTTTTAGGAAATATTTTAATATTCATGCATAATTTTTTATGGACTTTTTAAAATCTATGTTGCCACATTACCCTAAAAAGTATCTTGAAGCTTAATTTTTATTAAGTAAAATGTTTGGGAAACAGGTTTCTGCTTATTAAAAAAGTGTCAACATTTAGTAGTCTGCATGAGTTAAAACTTAATTCTGACTTTTCAATGCTGTTGACATTAAAGTATTTTTAATTCTGATTATCAACATATAGTAAGTTGACTTGCGGAATGAGTTAATTCTGGCGGTTGCCCCTTTGAGTGGACTGACAGCCAACAGAAATCCTTTGAGGCGCTGAAAGACAAACTCAAAGAGGCTCTCATTTTAGTCTACCCTGATTACAATAAGGAGTTTATCCTGTACACTGAAGCTAGTGGGATAGCTGTGGGCACCAACTTAGCCCAGCTTGATTATGAAGGCATTGACCAACCTGTAGTCTATTCTTCCTGAGTCCTTAAAAAACATGAGAAGAACTATAGTGTCACTAAAAAAGAATGCCTAGCTGTTCTTCATGCAGCAAAACAGTTCTGGCACTACATTTACAGAACTAACTTCATGGTAGTTACAGACCACTAATCCCTTAAGTGGCTGTAGCAATAAAAAATCCTGAAAGTTGACTAGCCTGCTGGGCCTTACGCCTGCAAGAATACAATTTCATTATAGTACATTGTTCTGGTGCACAACATCAGAATGCTGATGGTTTGTCAAGGATGCTTATTCTAGCTATCCATCCTCCTGACGCTGATTGCCTATATGAGTTGATAGGGTACCCTGACTCCTGGACCACTGAGCCAGAGGAAATCTGCTTGGCACTGCAAGCCCTATCAAAGGATACTGTGATTCAAGATAGACAACTCTTCAAGAAATTCAACAATGCCTATCTGCCCTACGTCTGCCCCAGTATGAGAATAGCCATCATCCTCCAAGCTCACATTGATACTGGACATGGAGGTACAGCAAAAACTCACAAATGGTTGTGCAAAAAATTCTACTGGGAAAACATGCACCTTCTAATCCCTGATGTCCTTGCATCATGTCATTCTTGCCAGCTCCAACAACCCTGACCTTCCCAAAATCAGTTAAAGCTCATCCCTCCTAAACATGCCTTCCACACTGTGATTATTGATACTGTTGGGCCTCTCCCTTGGCCTAGATCTGGGTGTCAATTCATCTTGGTGGCTGTAGATCATTTTAGTAAATGGGTTGAAGCCAGAGCAACCAAGAATATAACTGCCAAGACCACTGCTAATTTCTTGTTGCAAGATATCTTCTACCATCATGGTTGCCCTCCAGTCCTGCTTTCTTACAATGGGACCAACTTTAATGCCCGCCTCATAACATCCATTGTAGAAGCTATGAGTACACATTAATCCTTCTCTGCACTGTATAATCCGTCAATCAACGGGACTGTGGAGTGAGCCAATTCCACCCTTGTGTCCATCATGAGGAAGATTACCCTCTCTGATACTGCTAACTGGGATATGTTCCTCCCTGCTGCCCTCTTTGTGTATAGACTCAGCAGACACCAAGTGACTGGCCAGTCCCCCTTTGTCATGCTGTATGGACAAGAAGCTACCACCTCCTCAAACTTGGGACCCCCATTGATCAAAGTTGATATGTCTGCAAATCCTGAGGACCATGTTAAAGACTTAACCAATTGTATCATTGATATCCAAGTGACAGCATATTACACTGCCTACAAGGTCAAGGCTTTAGAGCTCTCCCTGTTCAATGATGCTATAGTCCCTCTCCCTGAGTATCAAATAGGCAACCTGGTTCTCTACTATCAGAATTATACAGGAGGTAGAGCCCATAAGCTATACTCCCTCTGGGTTGGGCCTTGTGAAGTCACCTACAAGAAGGGTGTCAAGTATACTGTGAAGTTGCTGTCCTCTGGCTGTCCCTTTGCCCGCGTCCACTCCAAATTTCTCCGCAAATATCAACTCCCTGTGCCCAATCTTGAGGGGGGAGATGTCAGAAATTGCATCATTAATGCTATTTTGATATGGCCTTTGAATAATGATATGTGCAAAGATTTGGTTGGTTTTGCTTTTAATTTTGGGAATTCCTCACTTTCCACAAATGGGGCTGGTTCAATCTCCATTCATTCCAGATTGCCATACCTGCCCTTGACTAATACTGGTATGACCTCATCCCAATGTGACCCCTTCTGCCACTCTGTCTACCTAATGAGTGGTCATTGATCCTTGTCTACTATTTAAGTAGAATCAATTCCCCTAATAAAGACAAGCTTATCCACATTTGTGTTGGCTTTAGTATTCTTCAAGCTTTTTCCTGTCCTTTTTGCCAAAAGGACTTTCACATATCATATTCCAGGAAATTAAGGTATGTGCCCTTAATTTTGCCCTGAAGGCTAACCCAAGGCTAGCTTTGAACCTCAAATCTTTTATTATAAAGATTTCCTGCCGTGTCCTCCTGGATATTGTCCCCAGGAGCCAAACACAACAGTAGGCACCAGTAATAGGCAATCAAGTCACGCTATCACTCAGGGAAGTGAAAATCCTGGTTGGGTCAATCAGGTAGCTCTGAAATGAGAATGTTCTTTTCAGAGCCAATCAGACTACAAGATGCAGAAACGGCTCATACTTCACAAATTTTTCAGCAAATAGTTGAAAAACAGATCATCCTTATGTCACTTAGTGAGATTCCAGCTGTAACTAGATTTTCAAAGACTAAAATTGCTGCAACTCTACAAACCCATTCTAGCTGTGACACCTTGTCAAGATTTTGGGATATTGAATAATTATTAGTTTCAACCAATTAACACAGGCCAGAAGTTAAGCACTCTTATTAATGGTTTCAACAAATAATGTATGCAACTGGGCTGCAAGATCAATGGAGCAATGATCAAATTATATACTGGCATTAAAAAAATTCACTTCTCTTAATTAATGAATATAACCTGTAGATATTGTGCAATTAATTAGTTCACCTCAAAAGGCATCCAAACATACATATTACAATAATTACTATTATAAACTTTAATTATATCTTAGAACAAGGGGGCTGTCATATGAACTACCATCTGTATTATGTCTAGAAGAGCCCACCATAGATTGGGTGCCAGTTAAAACACTCTAAGAGAAAATGATCTGAGAATATTGTGTTAGAGTAGCTCTGATTAAGTGAAAAAATCACCTTTGCCAAATATTAGTCATCTTCTGGGTAGCTAGCTCTGGGTAGTGGCCCAGGTAGATAGCTGGCTCTGCTTGGTTAAGGGGCTCAGTTGTATGGTGTGTCTAGAACAAACACTGATGCTGCGGAAGTCATCAAGTGGTCTTCCTTCACAAACCACCCATAAAATTCTGGGCCCCCTGCCACATTGACCCCATAATACTTCAGTATCTGTTACAAATGTAATGCATTCAAAGCCCCAGGTGGGAATTGAACCCGCACCCAGCTGCCAGGTAAGGCAAACAGGTGGCGCAGATTTGACCACACCTGGATTTGCTTCAAAAAGCAAAAATACAGGTGCAGGAATTAATATTGATCTCCCCTGGCCACAGCTGCAGGTCCTGTCCTGGGCCCCAAAAGCTATGCCCAAGCCTTGGTGGGTTTTGCTGGGCCTGGGAAAGCTAATTTTAGATGCCCAGGGCTCCCAGTTTAAGCCCACCCTCCATTTAGTAATTTGGGGTTCCCAATTGTGAATCTCTTTTTTAATCAAGCTCTCCAGCCTCATAAATGCATGCCAAGGCAGTCCAAAAATGGTAATCAAATTGAAAATGACCCCATGACACCTGCAGCCAATCCTGCCAGAACCAATGACCATTCAAGCAAAGATAGGCCACTAGCAAGCCAAGCAGCTGTTCCAGAAGAATCCAAGAATAATGATGAAACAGCCAACTAACCAGCAGAATTTGAGATGCCAAACCTAGCCACCCAGATAGCACAAGAAGAATGCCCAGAGGCATCTACATGTCAATGACTATATAAGTCAAAAGAACCAGAAAGACTCTGTATTGTCATTCTTACCAAATAAAGTTGTTATGAACCTTTGGTTCACCAATCTGATTTCATACCTATTTTTGATGCTCTTCCATCTGTATTCACCTAGACACCAGAACTCACCCTCATGAGTTGAACACCAAGCGCCAGCTGGAGACCCAGAAGAGCTCAATTATTACCGCCCCCAGACACTCTGTTTGGCTCTGTAAATTTCAAGAAGTATCCACCCAATCCCTATAACAAAACCTTAAATTTGAAAGACCTGCAGTGGTTTACTTGCCTAGATGCTCCTGAAGATTGCTACCAAATTTTGTGCAACAGTAAGGAGATTACCATATATCCTTTGATATTCAACAGGAAATACAACAATTCTTCAGCCTACTTGGTCCCAATGGAACCACCCCCAACACTCAAACCAACCATCTCAACCCCACCCACTTCTGATGCCACTGGCTAGAGTAGTCAATTCCTGGGAGTGCTTTACCTGGCGCTCACAGGGTTGATTGATTCTGCCTTGCCAGCGGCTGGCCCCTGGGCCATGGTTGGGAAGGCCCTCTCCTACTTGGTAAAGTTAAGTCCTATCATCTGGTTGGCCATGCCTGTACCTGCTTCTGCCCCTCCTTCATCTGAAGGGGCATCACAGTGCTCTTGGTATCCTGATAGTCTCTATCTTAGTGTTGTCAGCTAACTTCAGAAATAAGGAAAGCATTTGGGTCAGCTTCAATATCAGACTATATGAATAAAGACTGGTATTTCAAATATGTTTATTTTAGATTTTACAATGAAGCATAGTATAATCCTCTAAATCTCTTCCTCTAATTTGAACTATATTAGTAGAGAAAATATGTTACTGTTATTATAAATTATAAATTTCTGTAGAAAATTATAAAGTTACAAAAAGGAATCTTTATCCAGAAGTAGGGAGAAACACTCCATTGTTTCCAGGCTGCAGGCTCTTTCAGACTTGTTACTTATGATGAATACAACATATTTTTACAGTCCACAGTTTACACCAAAGTCACAGGTTCTCCTTTACTTTTTTGATGTTAGAATACTTAGGATATCATCTTTGTGGATGATAAAATACCTCAGTCTGTGGTTTTCTGTCAAGGTGAAGTATAATGGGAGCTTGTTACAGTCAATCAAATGCAGAATATACACCCAAAATAGGATGAAATTACCAACAAGGAGAAGATAATGTGTATTTAATCTGAAGTGGTAACATTTGAAGAGAAAATATTTAAAGGTATAACAGAAGATTATGCAAAGGTACAAGAGCAAGACTTTAATTTGGCTAAAAGTCAGAGAATCAGCTTCATAGATGGGTTCACACTCAATTTTGCGGATTTGAGGAATAATTTTGTCAGGAGGAGGAAAATTTCCAGGAGATTGCAAAGGTGATAATGCAGAATCTAGTAATATGGTTATTAAAAATCTGCTTGGAAAATATTGAAATAAGTGAATAATGAGGCAAGATATTTAATGAGGATAAATTATCAAAAAATACTAGAGTAGTTTGTTGAAAATGATTGTTAATTAAGGCTCTTGAGTGCATCTTGATGAGGTGGTATCCTTGTATGTAATATTTGGTCAACTTACAGACACTTCCAATGGTGGTTCTGTAAGATTTTGTATGACATTCTTAGAGGTCAGGATTTGAGGTCCAACATGTGAAAATTAGAAAAATTGAGTGTGGGGCATCAGCACCCCACTCAGACTCAATTTTCTGTGCCACCACCCACTTGTGATTGATTGTTAGATTTAAATCTACAGTTGCCACAATCAGGCGGGGCTTTGGCCTAGCCACACCCAGAAAAACTATATCTGTGACATTTTCTGACAATATTATAAGTTAAAAGCTTGCTGAAAAAGATTCCAGTGACAACATTGTTTATCTAGTCCTCAAGTTCAGCTAACTTGTACTTATTCTTAACAGCTGTCTTAATATGCTCTTTGTAAATATTGTCCTTACATTTCTTTTTATTTGGAGCCATTACTTCCTTATCTTGAAGGGAGAAGACAGTATTCCCCTGTTCAGTCTTACTGTAAATTCAGAACCTAAAGGTAAAAATGCAGGATTGTCAAATTCTTTTGCATGAACTCACCAACTTAATAGAGTAATTTTCATCCCAGAACAACCTAAATTTTTATATAAAAGTATAGAAATATTCCACTAAGTTAGTGGGTTTACGCAAAAGAATTTGACAATTCCGCATTTTTACCTTTAGGTTCTGAATCTACAGTAAGGTCTTCAAAGAATGGGTTTTATATGAGATTCACACTAAAGGAGGACTTAATATGTTTATATCAGACGTACAGGTTATATGTTTTCCTTAATTTGTCCTTGATAATAGCCTGATAGTAATCTCAGCTGGCCTTTGATGCTGGCTTGCCTCTGAAGCTGACCACCTTGCACCCCACCCATTGTGGCTCATAGTAGTAAGAAAAAGATTGTAATTCAGCTTCATAGCTCAAGGCATAAGTATCACTACAGAGAGGCTCAAACCCTTGCCTGACATGCTCAGGCTTAATAAATGCCAGAGCAACAAACTTTTGGATCAGAAACTTGCATTTATCAGTTGTATCTTGTTGTGTGAGAGAGCTGAGGAGGGTCTTACCCTTAAGGCGTCTATTAATAGCTTGTTGGTAATGAAAGAAACACCCTTGGACCTTGCCATTGAAGGTTTTTACAAAGGCGCTGTATTGGACTGTCTCATAATCCATGATAATTATTTTGGGGCCAAGGGCTCTATTGAGTTCCTTTTCTTCAGCAGCTAGGGTGACTTCATCTTTATCAGCATCATCAGGATTGGTCCTTGTTGACGGACCAGGATTCTTTCCAGTCTCAGTGGGAATAGCTTTAAGGCCCTCTTTTAGAATCTTGAATGCTCTTAGGTAAATCTCCTCTGAGGCTCCAGGAAGAAGGGAATATGAAAAGGGGAGGACTTTATAATCAAGCTGAGCATGCACTACCCACAGCTGATAGAATAACTTACAGCATGCTGCAAATATTCCATCACAGAGTCAAGTGTTGTTGGCACACAGTTGCTCTAGATTCTTATATGTGGCATAGCATATGATCATTTCTTTTGCACCAGGTCCATCATTGTGAAGAAAGAACTTTTAATTGTCTTGGATCATCTGCAACTTAGGAGTAAGGACCAGGTCTTTTAGTTGGGTTGCAATTTTTCCAATTGGGTTTAGCTCTTGGTGTCTATCACAGATATACTTAACAAGTTGTTCACGGTCAGGGAAAATTTAAGGCTCTATTTGCTCAAGTTCTTGGTGGTCTTTACTGTCAGGTGAGTTGCTTTAATGTCTTTTGATACTAGGACCATTTGGAATAGGTAACATTTGAGCAGCTTCTCAATCAAAGTGATGGGAGGCATGCAGGTATGTTCCCCCTTTTCCAGGGTAACTTTATCCCAACCTTGGGTGTTTAGGTGTGCAAGAAAGCTTATGTCTTCACACATGAAATTTTTGCTTTTGATTATTCCAGTTAAATATGTAGCCGTTACTGACCATGCTTGAGCCATCTATGACTGACATTGCTGGAAGCGCTTTGGAAATCTCTTTGGGATCCTGAAGGAGCCCTTATCATTGCAAATGTTGTGGGCTTTTATTGCATCTCATGGCTCAGGAGAAGCGTGCTGGAAACCAGGACATCACTCATGTTGCTCATCATCTTCATGTTCACCAGGAGAGAGATCAGGAAAGGACTTGAAGCTTGCTTTTTTTACTCCTATTGATGGGATCTTCATATACCTCAGTGTCATGCCCTGCCCCAAAGGGCAGGCTTTTTAGAGTTTTACTTATATTTTGGTTTTCTTTAATCTTTCTTTTATTATATTAATAATTGAAATTTTAAATTAAATTGTTAATAATTAATTATTCTAAGTCAGTTACCTTATTTTTTACGTTGATTTGAATTTAAATTGCCGTTGTCTTCTCCTCTCATTTTGGCTATTATATTATCCTAATATTTTCTACTTTAAAGTTAGAGAATTTTAATTTTTGCTTACCTTTCAAAACTCCTGGTTACATTGTTGCTGCTCCCCCCAGCTTCACGTTGCAGATCTGCTTCAAACTGGTCTTCTGTTTCTCCTTTCTTTTCCAGGTCATCTCCAAACTTCTCCAGTTGCTCCTCTTCTTGGTTGCTTTCTCCCTGACTATCAATCCCCATCTGGAAAGGCTTTTTTATAAATAAAGAGCTTTTGAAGAGTAGGCTTTAAGCCAAAATTCTAAGTGATTTCTACCCTTCAATTTTTACCAATTTCCAATTTCAGATCTTAAACTTTAAAAATTCATATTTTTATTTTAGTTTCATTCTAAAGTTCTCCTTTTTTCTTTCTCTTAATAAATGGAAGTTGTAAAACAACAAGCCTTAGTATTTTTGTATCCATTGTTTTCCCTTAAGGAATCTTTTAATAGTTATATATACCAGTTTGCTTACAGAGAGTATCCCAATATTGATATTCCCTTAGTTACTAATTTTTCACTATTAAACACCTTATTTTATCTTCTTTGCTTAGGTTTTTTAAACTCTATCACTCCTTTTGTAACTCAGTATAAGTTCCTGGATGGATTCTGTAAGATTATACCACATACAGTTCCTACGTTCTTATACCTTTGAATCGTAATCCCAATGCCTTACACGCTTTAGTTTATAACCTTGCACCACTATGGGCAAGACCTTGCACTCATACTTATAACAGCTATGAAAGGTAAAACCATCATCAGATTCCTCCTCAGAAGCTGTAAGTGTGGGGGTTTTCTTTCTTTGTTCATCTTTATAGGCTGTTTCTTAAGCACTTTCTTTATAGAAGAAGAAGCCTTGGGCTTAAAAGTGTCCTTGACAGCTTTGTTTATTGGGGTTTTCATATTAGGCTGGGGTTTATTTGATTTATTCTATAAAGAAAAAGATGGTTAGATAAAGGACTGTGAGTAAATTATATAAAAATAAAAGTTAAAGCTGAAAATGTATCAAGTTGTGGAGAATTATTATATAGATTATGCAAAAAAAACCTTCAATTTTTTAATATATGTAGTATTGAGGCTTTTTATTAAGAAAAAGTTAGACAAAACTATATTTAAATGTTTAGTGTTGACATTTTAAGTGTTGACATGTATTAAAGTTTTAATTCTAGACAGTTGGCCTAAAATATTGTCTTAATTCTGACAGTTAACTTATAGTCAGCCGCATTATTGAGGTGAATCACTATTTGAAAAACATATAAATCTTAATTAAATTAAGATTGGGCTCAAAATCTAGGCTACAATTATGCTATTTGGGGTTTGGGCTATAATAAAGTTATAGTCATATACTTTTAAAAACTAAGTACTACTATTGTAATAAGTAGTTTTATTATTATTATGTGAGGTTTTGGGTTTCTAAGCATATCATTATGTAAGCTGAAATTATCAAATCACATCTTTTGCTTATTAAACCAGTGAAGGGTTCAACTTTGCTGGGGTTGGCCCTCTTTTATAGTGGAGCCACTATTAAATCTTGCTTAAATTATGCTGTTGTGTTTGCTTAACTTATTTTCCTTGTCTCAATTGTCAAAACCGCAGGCTCAACCCGCCAGCAAGGTTCCAACCAAGCAGGTTTGTGACCCGCAATCCAATTATCCGGTCACTTGAAGCCAGACCAGGAAGTCAACTCAAATTACCAAATTCAACAACATGAACAGATGATAATCCTTTATGGTGGATACCTTGTTTTGGCGCTTGACTTGTTATCAGGATCAAGCCACCCCCTTCTTCCATCCAACCATGTGATCACCAATCAAGTTCCTGCTATCCATTGATTAACATGAACTATATAATCACTATCTCCCAATAAAGATTATTATCTAGCCTCTAAATATTTTTCCCCATGTAACTCTGCTAAAACAGCACAGTTACAACATTGGTAGCACAGGTAGATTCTCCATCCTACCTTATCTTGAAAAATTCTGCCTGTTGCCCGCACACGCTGCAGCCAACAAATCCTCAACAGAATTATGTCTGGCCTTCCGCCCAACTGGACTCTGTATACTCCTGGTACCAAGATACCTGATGGTTTTGTCTTCTACCAAAATACGGTGATCCCACTACCTGCCTTCAACGCCCTGTCTGCCTAAGGGTTCTTTCAGGCACCTTCCTTGATGCCACAACCAGCTGACAAAACCACCATGCCTGCCTATGTAGCTCAAAGACTACAAAGAGCCACCTTGGAACCTTTTGCCAGGGCCAACAACAACAACGCCGCCGCATGGATCCAGTCTGCCCAGAGTAAGCTAGCTCAGATGGAATGCCCACAGCAATTTTGGATCACAGAGATTTCCATTTGCCTGACCCATGACGCTGGCACCTGGTGCAACAAGTGGCACAAAGAGCACACTGACAAGAACTGTGATACCTTTAAGTAAGACTTCCTGGAAAGATTTGTGCTAAAGGATAAATCACTCATGATCATTCACCAAGTAAAGAACCTGACCCAGACAGGCACCATAAAGGAACTCACCCGCGCTTACAAGGAACTTTGCTTTTGTGCACCCTCTGACATGGCCTTTGACACCCCAGCCACACACCTCATGTACTACAACACTCTCAAGTTGCACGTGATGAGACATGTGAACCTGGATCAGGTGATCAACCTGCAAAGCCTATACTGTGAAGCAGAAAAATTAGAACATACATCCAACGCCCTTCACAAGGCACAAACTGGGAAACAAGAAAGACCCAAGGATTCCCATCAAAGCAGAAGCTCCTCTTGACCACCTCCTGGAGGCAACAGAAGTAAAGTCAACCACAAGCCCACAGGTTCCAATAGACATGGAAATGGAAACAATGGGCAGTCAAACTGTACCCATTTCCGTGTCACTGCCATGCAAGGAACCCAGATGAGGGAAAAGCCCAGAGAGAGCACTAAGAAAGCCAAGCTCTCCCCACGCAACTCCTGACTTGCCCAACACTGAATACTGACCCAAGGACGTGGACCAATGCCCAATGATCCAGGTGCCCTTAGAAGACTCAGTACTGTACACCATTGCCAGACATCCCAATAAATTGATGTGCTATCCTTTCCGCTTTTGCAGTTACACTGGCTCAGCACTCTTGGACTCAGGCGCAGACCAACATTTTTGTCAACAGCAGCTTTGTGAATAATTTCAAGCTGGCCACTAATCCTTTGCGGATTAAAAATGTGGTCCTGGCTGATGAACACCACATCGCCGTGATAAAGGAAACAACCCCTTCTCTGTCATGCTTGAGAACCTTCACTCCACCATCCAAGGTCTTGTCATCAACTTTCCTAAGTTTGACATTGTACTGAGACTAGACTGGTTACAAAAGAACAACCCTCACGTAGACTGGGCAACCTCAGTATTGACCTCAAGCGTGAAGGTGTCAACCACCAGATCTACCCTGACTCTGTGGACCAACTACTATGCAACCACGTCTTTGTGCGTATCACAGAGACCCAGGGCAAGAAGAAATATTTGAAGTCAATTGACTGGGACTCCTGCCAGTACAGGATCATACACTTCAAAGACCACCAGGACACCTCCACGCCTCAGGACTGCAACATTGTGGCCTGCCACCCAGAAATCTTTAAGGAAGCGTTACCTGGGCTGCCTCCTGAGAAGTATATTCAGCACTCTATCCAACTCAAGGGGGCTGTACCCAAGGCGCGCCCTATCTACAGGCTGACCCCAAATGAAGAAAACACCTTACGTGCCTTCCTCAAGGAAGCATTGGAAAAAGGGCTTATCCACCCCTCACAGTCTCCCTTTGGGGCTGCCATATTCTTTGTGGCTAAGAAGGACGGTACCTTACACCTGTTCACAGACTACTGCGCCCTAAACAAAGTTACCATTAAGAATTGTTATCCACTACCACTGATTGAAAACCTCTTTGATGCCTTGGGAGGAGCCACTGTCTTCTCCAAGATTGACCTAACCACAGGCTACAATCAGATTTGTATCAAGGAGGAAGACATCCCCAAAACAGCCTTCTACACTAAATACGGTGCCTACAAATGTGTGGTGCTCAGCTTTGGCATGACCAATGCCCTGTCCAACTTTGTAACCTTCATGAACAAAGTATTTGCGCCCCACATAGGCAAAAACGCCCTAGTGTACCTAGACAACATTATGTCTACAGTCCCTCAGTAGAACAGCACCACAAAGACCTGGAGGCAGTCTTTGTGACCTTGACACAACACAAACTGTTGGCCAAGCCCTCCAAGTGCCAATTCTTTTGTGAGCAACTACCCTTCCTGGGACATATAGTCTCAAAGAACAGCATCAAACCTGACAGTCTAAAGATACAGGCCATCTGCAAGATGCCACCACCCAAGGATAAGTTGGAGCTCCGCACCTTCTTGGGAATGGTGGCCTATGTACAACACTTCATACCTGACTGTGGCGTTTTGACTACCCCCTTATCTGCCATAACAGGCTCCAAATCCAAGATTGTGTGGACCCCCCAATGTGACCTCTGTTTTAGATGCCTCAAAGAGAAGCTCACAAAAGCTCCCATCCTGCAATACCCCAAATGTGATGGGTGATACCAGATGGAAACTGACGCCTCAGATGCATCCATTGGGGGAGTACTACAAATCAAAAATAGTGATGGTGACTTCCTGCCCGTAGCCTACAAATTACAGAAATTGACAGAAGGCAAGTGTCAATATCCTATCCACAACAAGGAACTGCTGGCTATTGTGCACTACCTAGTCAAATTGCGCTGCTACCTAGAATGCCAGGAAGAATTCACAGCATTAACCAATCACAAGTGACTCATCTATTTCAAGACCCAAGCAAATCTGTTAACCCGCCAAGCGGTGGATGGAACTATTAGAGAGGTTTAACATGCTCATCCAGTACAAGCCTGGTCCCAAGCTTGCCATGGCAGACGCCCTGTCCCATCTATATGTCCATGCTTCAAGAGGAGAAAATGGGCTTGACCCAGACTGGCCTCTCCTGGTGTTACAAATAAAAGACAAAGGGTTCCCCTGGGCACAACCAACATAACCAAAGAAACAGCCATTAAGAATGAACATCTCTTTGCTGACATATACAGGACTCTTCACAGAAAGATGACTGACAGCACGGCCATTCCCTACATCCCCACACATCAGCAAGTTGACACTATTCTTTGCTATCACAGAGACCTTGGACATACCAAGAGCAAAAACCTATATGAGTTCCTAAAACATAAATCCTGGTGACCAACCTTATACTGCAATGTCCAGGAAGTTCTAGACCAATGTGAGGTGTGCAAAAAGTTTGCCAAAAGCAAAACCCGGCCAAAGTCAGTACTTTCCATCCACACAAAACTACCTTTCAAAGTATAGGCTCTTGACATTGTTGGCCCCATGCCAGGAAAACACAATGACAAGAAATACATCATCACCGCCATTGACTTTGCAACAAGATGGCCAGTAGCCCAAGCAGTAAAGGCACACCCCGGCAATGACGTTTGAAAATTTATTGGCAAAGAAATAATCAGCAAGTTTGGAAAGCCAGAACTCCTGATAACCAATGGAGGCAAAGAGTTAACCTTTGAAAACACCAATGTATAACTCACCAAGAATGGGGTCAAACACACCGTAACAACACCATACCACCCACAGGCCAATGGACGAGTAGAGCAGCTTAATGGTAGCCTTGTGCAAGCCCTAGCCAAACTCACCGCCAGGAGACCTGACAATTTATATAAGCAGCTACTGACTGCACTACTTGTGTGTCAAACCCAAATGAACAGATCCACCAGGAAAAGCCTGTTTGAACTGGTATATGGCACACAGCCAAATATCATTCAAGCATTGACAGGACCTAAATTGGAAATTCCAAGTGAAGTACCCCCACTCTCAGAACCTCAAGTAATGGAGGCTAATTGTGAGCAAACAGCCAAAGAGGATGAACGTCTGCAAAAGACATTTTTTCCCATCCGCAATAGGTATGAAGTTGGGGACAAAGTATGGGTCATGAATGTTGACAAGAGCAAGTTACAACCTGAAAAAGTGGGCCCAGCAATCATTCTAAAGGTAAACAACAATAGCACTTACCTTGTGCAAGGGCTTGGCAAAAGTAAGCAAGAAAAGACCCTACACCATGACCACCTAAGACCCTGTAAAGCAAGACAGAAACAATGAGAAACCGCTCTGCCCTGCCCGCTACAGAACAGCAACTAGTTCAATACAGCGCCCGGGCTCCTGAAGACCTCCCTGACAACCTGCCCCCAGAGGAGGCAGACCTTCAGCCGGGGGGGGGTGTCAAAACCGCAGGCTCAACCCATCAGCAAGGTTCCAACCAAGCAGGTTTGTGACCCACAATCCAATTATCCGGTCACTTGAAGCCAGACCAGGAAGTCAACTCAAATTACCAAATTCAACAACATGAACAGATGATAATCCTTTACAGTGGATACCTTGTTTTGGCGCTTGACTTGTTATCAGGATCAAGTCACCCCCTTCTTCCATCCAACCATGTGATCACCAATCATGTTCCTGCTATCCATTGATTAACATGAACTATATAATCACTATCTCCCAATAAAGATTATTATCTAGCGTCTGAATATTTTTCCTGTGTAACTCTGCTAAAACAGCACAGTTATGACACAATTTGTTTTTGTGTTGGTTTTAATTTTTGTTGACATTAAATGAAACTATGTAAATCCTAGTTTTAACATATATGATCTAGATTTTCCATATTTAGGGGTTAACCTAAACACATCCAATGTTTTCAAAGCAATAATTATTCACTAATATAATATACAACAAAGCTTGAATTTATTACCCACTTGTTGAGCAACTTAGGTTATTGCTGGTATGTTCAAAGCTACAGATATATTTTAGCCTTGCCAATGTACTCTACCTAATCCTATGCAAGAGCACTAAATACTATAATAGAATAGATTTTTGAAGATAGTTATGTTTATTGAGACTGGAGTACAATATAGCCAGCAGCTGCAATCTATCCAGGTGTAACTATGAACTTGTTATCATCCTTTTGGGTGTCTTTATCAATATTTACTGCAACAACCCTTGTTCATGTCCTTTCAGACAGTTCTCATTAGCTACCTTTGCAATAGGTCCATCTTTGCTGGCTCTGTCTATCCAGATTGGCTGTCCTTGGCACATGTGCTTCTACTGGCCTTAGCAAGGCATACATGATGCTTCAGCTACAGCCTGTACTCTCCTTGAGCTAGCCTACTGGCAGTTATCAATTGTCTGTATCTTTACGCGCCTATTATTGCACTAGGGAACTATGCTGTGTTTGATTGACACTTAGAAATGGTCCCTGTTCTGTCCTCCTACATTGGAAGGTATAATTCCGACATTCCTGTTTTTCCATTCCCAGAGCTTAATCAGTGATCCTTTTCAGGCTGGAAAGCCTTCTTCTTATTTATATGATGGCTTGGTTTGGGAATTAATTGCCGTATAATAGCAGACTCAATCCATTGTTGACTTGTGGATTATCTGCTGTGTAATGCTAACCTGAACTGATAAGGAACCAATTATACATTGTGTAATACTAATCCACACTCGGTATTTCCTAGCCATTCATACATCACTTGCTTGATATGAGCATATACACCCTTCAGGCTGGGTGGGACTGAGTTGACACAACGTTTAGTAGGATGGAATGAGAGTTATACTGTAAATTCAGAACCTGAACGTAAAAATGCGGGATTGTCAAATCTTTGGTCCAAATTTCAAATCACTTTTGCAGGATAGCCTTTTTTTAATTAAATTGAATTCTTTGTATTTTTATTTGAATTTTTAAAAATGCGGGAACTCATAGACACTTTGCAAAGTTCAAGTCAAACTGCATATTTCCAATGGACAAAATGAATTAACTGAAATCAGATTTGAAGTGTTCAAATCCATCAACCATTTTTATTAAGTTTACTATGTTTTTTTAAATTGCGGGATTGTCAAATCCAAGAACCAAATTTCAAACCACTTTTGAATGCCACTATTAAACTCAGATATTAATTGCAGGAACTGGAATCCAAATTGAATGTAAAGTAAGAAACTAGGACAAATCAACCCAAATCAAGAAGCTCCACTCTGGATAAAATCAAATGGAAAATACAATCTCAACAACCATATTTAGACATGAAATTAAGTGAAATGTAAAATTGTTTAAAATGGAAATGATGCAATATTCTGCACTCTAAATCACTAATATAGCAATCATAAACACATATAATGATTTATGAGCTACTCTCCTGATTATGCAGAAATTTTTTAAAAGTTTTTTGGCCCCTGGCGTAGCCAAGGGGCCAAAAAACTTTATTCAAGGAAGAGGAAAGGGGGAAAGATAAACCATTAGTTTACTAACTATGTATTCATGTATTGTTACTAAGGATACTTTATTGTTAGCATCTTCTGAAATCTACTGTAATCAAGCATCTAAATTTTAGCCGTCTTAAAATGGAATAGGGTGATTTTTGAGAATAACTATGATTCTTAAAAGAATTGGCACAAATACACTCTATATGCTTTAGCATCCTTTTTGAGACACCAATAAATTTTATTTATTTCAAATTCCTTGCAATTATGATTTGAAATGTGGTTCTTGGATTTGACAGTCCCTCAATTTCAGATTTGATGAGTTTTCCATGATGTCTATGTTTCATTTGAAATACAGGAAATCTCATAATGTAAATTAGAATCCCACATTTATAATTCATGTATCCCGCATTTGTTTGCTGTATTTTGTCTTTTGTTAGTTGAGTTATCTGCTCAAGAGATTTGAAATTTGCCAATTTACATAAACCAAAAAAAGTCAAATTAAATTGTTAATTTTATTTAATATTTTAATTTTCCCTGAGCTGAGTTGCCTGCAAAAGTGATTTAAAATTTGGACCAAGGATTTGAAAATCCCGCATTTTTATGTTCAGGTTCTGAATTTACAGTACAATTGATGATTTCAAGATTATACACTGTGTAATCAATGATAATCACTGTATTGGCTAACAATTATACAGCGTATAATTGTTATATCATTTATAATAAACTAACAATTATGCAGCGTATAATTGTCATATCAATTATGATAAACTAATGATTATACAGTGTATAATAACTACACTTAACTAAATGATAGCCTGGTGATAATATGGCGTATAACTGATGAAGATCTGTGTACAATGATTAGCCTGATCATTTTTGGTCAATCAGCCTAATCTCACACCACTAAATGTCAAACAAATATGAAACAAAGGGCCAATGTCAGGAAATTGCATTTCTTATTGTTGTTTTATTCTTATCCTGTTAAAATGGTTAAAGACTGATATTTCAAATCCCTTATACATGATGGCCTGCCAAGTCATCAATATAAAAAACTTCTGATAGATTACAATCAAGCTTAATTGATCTTAGAAGATTTTGATATAATGTATTCAGGCCAAAGATTCAAGGATAACCAAGAGCATCACAGGCCATCAAAAAAGTCAAATCCTGATTGTCTAGAGTTATTCTGGAGTATCTTAGTGTCCTGCTGGGTCAAGAAGCAAAATAGGTTCAATATCAAGGCACCAAGAGGATGACAAAATTCTCAAGAATAATATAAATTTGCTCCAATTTGCACCAGCAGTCTACCAGTGCCACAGAAAATTCCTGTTGTCATAGGACGCTAATTATCATCAAGATTATGCACTATAAATAAATAATAAATTGGCACTGCCACTGCTGGCATGTCAATGATTGTGCATATCAAAGAAGTAAATAGTGCCAAGCGCAGTGTACTATGCAATTGAATCCCATGTCATTGCATAGATGCCTGTCTCTGAGGGTCAATGACATCAGTCTGAGGATGGAAAAACTGGCTGAGCAAGAGTTAGAAGCATCAGATGTATTATCTTGGCAAGAGAGTATAAGCTCTATAAAAGCCCTTTCATTAGACTAATAGAAGGCAGACAAAAGACTAACATACTGTGGGGTTCCTGTTCACCAGTCCCCATTGTGTGTCCTGTGTCAAAGCCAAGGACCAGCTAGAAGGAGATGTCATTCCCTAATAGAGTTATGTGGCTAGCTTGAAGTTTATACTTTGTTTGCATTACTGCAAACTCTTCCAATACTTTTCCTATTACTAGGTGGACATCCCCTCCATATACTTAGACTTCAGCTGTTGCTAGACCTTCTGTGGGCCTGTACCAATCTTTCAGCATCCTAGTAAACCCATTATCAATAAACTCCCTTCCCCTATCTGTAATTTCAAGGTGTCTAGTTAATCTATCTCACTCTTCCTGGGAGGTCTTACTAGTGACAAGCCTTTGACAGCTTTGGCAGTAGGTATCTTCTTCCCCTTGGCTAGGGTAAAAGATATTGGACAATCCACTCATAGGGACTATTTGCACTACTTAGATATTTGGGCAGAGGTCAAAATAGGCTTTTATTTGCTTTCAGAAGGAAGATCCCCTTAGAAATCTTCTAGTATATGACCTGGGGGTCAAGGAAACAATAATGGTTTGCTAATACCAGGAGTCCTCCAACAATCTCTTGGACTCCTTGTACTTGGACTTGGGCTCCTGCATCTTAGTCCTGGAATCCTGCTTCTTGATTGACTCCTGCTCCTTATCCTAGGCTCCAGCTCCTTTATCTAGGCCACAGCTCCTTTATCTTGGTCTCCATCTCTATGTGTGGTCTTAGTGGCCTTTGTTATTCACTGTATGAGTCCCTGAAAAGCTTCAGATAGCTCTCCCTTTTATAGCTCCTTGTTTCAGTCCTGATTTCCTCTCAGAACTCTTGGTTTTTCAAAGCTTCAACTATCCTGTTTCTTTTTCTCTACAATATATTAAACTCATTATCTTACTTCAGCCAATAAAACCCTTGAGTTTTCTGCTTCATTCCCTCATTTTTTAGGCTTAAAATCTTCAGTTAAAGCCTTCAAAACAGTGATCAAACAAGCTTCAACCTGCAGCCAATCAAACTCCCACATTGAACTGTTTTGCCAAAATGTTTACCCAAATGACTCACTCTTGACCCTGGTTCAAACCCGGCACTGTCTTGTTCCGGATAAACATCTGTTCCACGTTTCAAACAGTTTTGCTGTGATTCCTGTCATGTTTCTCTGGGCAAAATTGAGCGCTTCCAACTATGTTTTACTTAGGGAATTTTTTCACCCTCAATTCTTCAACGTTTCTCTGTGTTTATCCACGTTTTCTTCCATATTTCAGCCATTTGAAACCGCCTGTCGCTTTCTGCTTGCTTCACTTAACTATTTCAGCAAAACTCCAGCCTTTGGCCTCAGAGTTTCTCATTCCATTTCTGGCTACTCTGGCTTCTGCTTACTCAATCAATTCCTTATAACTTCAAAGTCTATTTTCTGTGAACTATTTTCTTCTTCCTCTTATTTCTTTATATGATATTTATCTAAATCTTTTTACCATATCTTTTTAGCAGTTTACTTAATTCTTTTATCTGCTTCTTTCTTATCGTTATTGCTATCTACAGAAGTCCAAGTCTATCATTCTTGCTCTTTCAGCTACTTCTGCTGGTCCTTTATAACCAACTTCCAGTCCTTCAGCTAGTCCTGCTCTGTGATCTTCCAGTCCTTAGCTAGTCCTCACTATGAACCACCTTGATTACATTTTCAGTCCCTGTTACTAATACCTCAGACTCAGGCAATAAGTCTACAAGGACACTAGTGTTTTACTAGGCCCCTGTAAGTGAACTCCACTTGGGCCATTTAACTACAGATAATCCTTATGTCTGTGCAGCTGTCTTTAATCACTTGGGTGGTTAAGTCTGAGCTTTCAGTTGCAAATTAACCAACTTTACTTCCCAGAGAATTGTTTGTTATCAAGTTCTGAAGCTGCTTCCCCAAGCAGCTACCCTGATAACGTCTCTAGGAATATCCATGCCCCTATGATGGCTTCAGGACTTCCCCAAATCCTCCAGGAAAATATAGACTAGGACACTCTACCAGCCTGTTAGGTAAGGTGCTCACTTGCAGAACTTCTGCAAGTGGTCAAGAGATTGTGGAGCTGCCTCAGCTCTTTCCTTCCCTAGCATTACTTAGTTACTTGCTAGGTTACATCACCCATTCTCCCTAGCAGCCAATGTTTCCTGCTAGGTTAAAGAGCCATCCTTTCCTAGTAGTCCTTTGTTACCTACTTGGCTAAGAATTTATTCTCACCTAGTAGCTAATGTTACCTACTAGGTTCAGACACCATCCAGCACACTAGTAGCCAATGTTACCTGCTAGGCTGGTACACTCCTCACCCCCATTAGTGATTTGTTACCTACTAGGTGGAGACCTTATCCTCCCCTAGTATCCAATGTTACCTACTAGGTTCAGACACCTTGACCAGCACCCTAGTAGCCCATGTTACCTACTAGACTGGTATATTCTTTGCCTCTAGTAGTCCTTTGTTACCTAATAAGCAGACATTACCTTCCCCTAGTAGACAATGTTACCTAATAAGCCTCTACCTGCCCAAAACCACTATCATTTGCCAAATTAAAGCATATAATCTTTAGATTGACCAAATCAGCCCTTGCCTGCACAACAGCTTCCATGTGGACCATCACACATACCTACTGTAGAAATTTTTTACAGCAGAGGATTAATCCAAGTTCAAAGACCATTGTCAGCTCTCAAAGATCTTAGTAAGCTGCTGCTTAGAGACCCCACAGATAACACCTGTTTTCATACAAGCAATCCATAATCTCAAATGTCAAAGACTAAACATATTCTTAATAATGTCGTAACTGTGCTGTTTTAGCAGAGTTACATGGGGGAAAATATTTAGAAGATATATAATAATCTTTATTGTGAGATAGTGATTATATAGCTATTTTGAGTCAATGGATAGTAGGAACATGATTGGTGATCACACAGCTGGATGGAAGAGGGGGTGGCTTGATCCTTATAATGAGTCAAGCGCCAAATTGAGGTATCTACCGTGAGGGATCATCATCTGTTCATGTTGTTGGATTTGGTAATTTGAGTTGACTTCCTAGTCTGGCTTTGGGCAACCGGGTAATTGGATTGCGGGTCACAAACCTGCTTGGTTGGAACCTTGCTGGCAGGTCGAGCCTGCGGTTTTGACACACCCCCCGGCTGAAGGTTGGCCTCCTCTGGGGGCAGGTTGTCAGGGAGGTCGTCAGGAGCCCGGGCGCCATACTGAATCAGTTGCTGTTTGGTGGCAGGCAGGGCGGTTTCTTGTTGTTTCTGTTTTGCTTTGCAGGGTCATAGGCAATCATGGTGTAAGGTCTTGTCTTGCTTGTGTTTCCCAAGTCCTTGCATGAGGTAAGTATTATTGTTGTTTACCTTTAGAATGATTGCTGGCCCCACTTTTTCAGGTTGTAGTTTGCTTTTGTCAACATTCATGACCCAGACTTTGTCTCTGACTTCATGCCTATTGCGGATAGGAACAAAAGTCTTTTGTAAGCGTTCCTTTTCTTTGGATGCTTGTTTGCTGTTGGCCTCTATTACTTGAGGATCTGAGCAAGGGGGACTTGACTTGGAATTTCCAGTTTGGGCCCTGTCAGTTCTTGCATGATATTTGGCTGTGTGCTGTATACCAGTTCAAACAGGCTTTTTGCGGTGGATCTGTTCACTTGGGTTTGGCACACAAGTAAGGCAGTTGGTAGCTGCTTATACCAGTCTTCAGGTCTCCCAGCAGTGAGTTTGGCTAGGGCTTGCACAAGGCTACCATTAAGAGGCACTACACGTCCATTGGCCTGTGGATGGTATGGTGTTGTGACGGTGTGTTTGACCCCATTCTTGGTGAGGTACATGTTGGTGTCTTTGGAGGTCAGTTCTTTGCCTACATCAGTTATCAGGAGTTCTGGCTTTCCAAACCTGCTGATTGTTTCTTTGCCAATGAATTGTTGGACGTTGTTACCGGTGTGTGCTTTCACCGCTTGGGCTACTGGCCACCTTGTTGCAAAATTGATGGCTGTGATGACGTACTTTTTGTCGTTGTGCTTCCCTGGCATGGGGCCCACAATGTCAAGAGCCCATACTTTGAATGGTAGTTGGGTTTGAATGGGGAGTACAGATTTAGGCGGGGTTTTGCTTTTGGCAAACTTCTTGCAGACCTTGCACTGTTCTAGCACTTCCTGGACATTGCAGTATAAGGTTGGCCACCAGGCTTTATGTTTTAGGAATTCATATAGATTTTGGCTCTTAGTGTGTCCAAGATCTCTGTGGTAGCAAAGAATGGTATTGACTCGTTGATGTGTGGGAATGTAGGGAATGGTTGTGCCATCTGACATCTTTCTGTGAAGAGTCCCATATACGTCAGCAAAGAGGTGCTCATTCTTGATGACTGTTTCTTTGGTGAATTGGTTGTGCCTGCAGGGAACCCTTTGTCTTTTGTTTGTAGCACTAGGAGAGGCCAGTCTGGGTTGAGCCCATTTTCTCCCCTAGAAGCGCAGACATACAGACAGGACAGGGCAAGCTTGGCCCTGGGCTTATACTAGATGAGCATGTTAAACCTTTCTAAGATTTCCATCCACCGCGCTTAGCGGCGTGACAGGTTTGCTTATGTCTTGAAGTAGTTGAGCAACTTATGATCAGTTAGTGCTGTGAATTCTTTCTGATGTTCCAGGTAACAGCGCCATTTGACAAGCAGTGTACAATGGCCAGCAGTTCTTTGTCGTGGATTGGGTATGGACACTTGCCATCATTCAGTTTGCGCAACTTGTAGGCTACGGGCAGGAAGTCACCATCACTATTCTTAATTTGCAGTACTCCCCCAATGGATGCATCTGAAGCATTGGTCTCCATCTGGTACTCTCCGTCTTGTTTGGGGTATTGTAAGATGGGAGCTGTTGTGAGCTTTTCCTTGAGACGTCTAAAACAGAGGTCACGTTGGGGGGTCCATACAAACTTGGACTTGGCGCCTGTTATGGCGGACAAGGGGGCGGTCAAGATGCCACAGTTGGGTATGAAGCGTTGTACATAGGCCACCATTCCCAAGAAGGTGCAAAGTTATGATTTGTCTTTGGGAGGTGGCATTTTGCAGATGGCTTGTATCTTCTGACTTTTGGGTTTGATGCCGTCTTTTGAGACTATGTGTCCCAAGAAGGGTAGTTGCTCTCAGAAGAACTGGCACTTGGAGGGCTTGGCCAGCAGTTTGTGCTGTGCCAAGGTTGCAAAGACTTTTTCCAGGTCTTTGTGGTGCTGTTCCACCGAGGGGCTGTAGACAATAATATTGTCTAGGTACACTAGGGTGTGTTTGCCTATGTGTGGTGCAAATACTTTGTCCATGAAGGTTACAAAGGTGGACGGGGTGTTGGTCATGCCAAAGTTGAGTACCACGCATTTGTAGGAACTGTACTTGGTGCAGAAGGCTGTCTTGGGGATGTCTTCCTCCTTGATACAAATCTGGTTGTAGCCTGCAGTTAGATCAATCTTGGAGAAGACAGAGGCACCTCCCAAGGCGTCAAAGAGATTGTCAATTAATGGTAATGGATAACAATTCTTAATGAAAACTTTGTTCAAGGCGCAGTAGTCTGTGACCAGGCGTAAGGTACCGTCCTTTTTAGCCACAAAGAATACAGTGGCCCCAAAGGGAGACTGTGAGGGGCAGATAAGTCCTTTTTCCAATGCCTCCTTGAGATAAGCGCGCAGGGCATTGTTCTTGTTTTGGGTCAGCCTGTAAATGGAGTGTGCCTTGGGTACAGCCCCCTTGAGTTGGATAGAGTGTTGGATGTGTTTCTTGGGGGGTAGCCCAGGTAACGCCTCCTTAAAGATTTCTGGGTGTCGGGCCACAATGTTGCAATCTTGCAGCATGGAGGTGTCCTGGTGGTCCTTGAAGTGTATGATTTCATACTGGAAGGAATCCCAGTCAATAGTTTTTAGGTTTTCCTTCTTGTCCAAGGTCTCTGGGATGCGTACAAAGACGTGGTCTCGTAGGAGTTGGTCTACAGAGTCCGGGTAGATTTGGTGGTTGACACCTTCACGCTTGATGGTCAACACTGAGGTCGCCCAGTCCGTGTGGGGGTTGTTTTTCTGTAAACAGTCCAGCCCCAGTACAATGTCAAACTTAGGGAAGTCAATGACAAGACCTTGGATGGTGGAGTGGAGGTTCTCAAGAATGACAGAGAAGGGGGCAGTTTCCTTTGTCACAGCAATGTGGTGTTCATCAGCCAGGACCACGTTTTTAATCCGCAAAGGATTAGTGGTCATCTTGAATTTATCCACAAAGCTGCTGTTGACTAAAGTTTGGTCTGTGCCCGAGTCCAGGAGTGCTGAGGCTGTGTAACTGCAAAAATGGAAAGGGTAAGACATCAATTTATTGGGATGTCTGGCAATGGTGTATAGTACCGGGTCTTCCAAGGGCACTTGGATCATTGGGCATTGGTCCATGTCCTCAGGTTAGTATTCATTGTTGGGCAAGTCAGGAGTTGCGTGGGGAGAGCTTGGCTTGCTTAGTGCTCTCCCTGGGCTTTTCCCTCATCTTGGTTGCCTTGGGTGGCGGTGACAAAGAAATGGGTACAATTTGACTGGCTGTTATTTCCATTCCCATTCCCATTTGAACCTGTGGGCTTGTGGTTGTTGTTGTTGCCGTTGCCTCCAGGAGGTGGTCAAGAGGAGCGCCCACTTGGATGGGAGTCCTTGGGCCTTTCTTGTTTCCCAGTCTGTGCCTTGTGTAGAGCGTTGGATGTTTGTTCTGCTTTTTCTGCTTCACAGTACAGGCTTTGCAGGTTGGTGACTTGGTCCAGGTTCACATGTCTCATCATGTGCGGCTTGAGAGTGTTGTAGTACATGAGGTGTGTTGCTGGGGTATCAAAGGCCATGTTGGATGGGGCACAGAGACGGAGTTCCTCATAGGCGCGGGTGAGTTCTTTAACGGTGCCTATCTGGGTCAGGTTCTTTACTTGGCATATGATCATGAGTGCTGTATCCTTAAGCACAAACCTTGCCAAGAAGTCCTGTTTGAAGGTGTCTCAGTTCTTGTCAGTGTGCTCTTTGTGCCACTTGTCACACCAGGTGCCAGCGTCATGGGTCAGGAAAATGAAGATCTCCGCAATCCAAAATTGCTGTGGGCATTTCATCTGAGCCAGCTTGCTTTGGGCGGACTGGATCCATGCGGCAGCATTGTTGTCGTTGACCCCTGCATAGGGCTCCAAGGCGCCGCTGCAAAGACTTTGCACAACTTAGGCGGGCATGGTGGTTTTGTCAGCTGGTTGTAGCATTGAGGAAGGTGCCTGAAAGAACCCTTGGGTGGACAGGGCATTGAAGGTGGGTAGCAGGATCACCGTGTTTTGGTAGAGAACAAAACCATCAGATATCTCAGTACCAGGGGTATACAGAGTCCAGTTGGGCAGGAGGCCAGCCATGATTCTGTCAAGGATTTGTTGGCCGTGGCGTGTGCGGGCAACAGGCGGGGTTTTCCAAGATAAGGTAGGATGGAGAGCCTACCTATGCTACAAATGTTGTAACTGTGCTGCTTTAGCAGAGTTACATGGGGAAAAATATTTAGAAGATAGATAAGAATCTTTATTGTGAGATAGTGATTATATAGCTATTGTGAATCAATGGATAGTAGGAACATGATTAGTGATCACACAGCTGGATGGAAGAGGGGGTGGCTTGATCCTTATAATGAGTCAAGCGCCAAATCAAGGTATCCACCGTGAGGGATCATCATCTGTTCATGTTGTTGGATTTGGTAATTCAAGTTGACTTCCTAGCCTGGCTTCAGGTGACCGGGTAATCGGATTGCAGGTCACAAACCTGCTTGGTTGGAACCTTGCTGGCGGGTTGAGCCTGCGGTTTTGACAATAAAGTGAATTTCAATTGGACTGCCAGTTCTGACATCCAAAGATAACATTGTTGCAACATCTTTGATTACTCCCTTTTGGGGAATTAATTCCCCAACTAAATCTCCAAATGATTCCCTGACTAATCATTAAGTTGGTGGCACTGTTATTATTAGACCATCTATTAAGGGGATCAAAAAAATTTTGTCCTAAGCAGAATACAACTTAGACAAGCCTCATGACTTAAGAGGAACAATTACTTGGATAAGCCCCATGACTACCATGACGTACATGAATAGAATGTGGATTCCTATGATAATATATAATACCCTATATTCATATCAAACAAAGTATCATTTTCTTTTTAATTTTCCCCTTTATCTTGTTTATTATACTTCCAAGAAGTATATACTTGACAAGATAATGTATCACTCACCTTGACTTCCCTGACACTCAAAGCCAAACGCAAAAGTCAACTTGAATCACCAAACAGAAAAGATGAACCAATTACAGTCTCAGCCCAGTGGCAACTTGATTTAGTGCTTCAATCATTGGCAGGATTAAGAAATTCCCTTTTCAAATCCAAATAATTGATTTGCAAAATCTTGTTTCTTCTAAAAATAATCAGCTGCAACTATATAACCCCTCCATATACAAATAAAGAGCTTTATATAGTTTTTAATTATTTCCCTGTTTAACTCAGCTAATAAATCATAGTTACAAAAGAGGATAATTTTTATTTAATAATATATTAAAGCATCCCAACTTCATGGTAACAGAACAGATTGAGTATGTAGCAGGCAAGGAATCCCAATGGCTTAACTAATAGAGAATATGTTTTCCAAATGGCTGAAGAATAAAGTAGCTCAGAGTCAGGGAGTGAAACTTAATCCATTAGACATATCAACAAAAAAGGGCACCCAGGCTTACATAAAGAGTAACATCAACCCCAGAGTACCAAAGCTAGCAATCAAAACAAATTAAGCCATCAAAACTAAAACAGGGAACAGCAACACTATGAAAAGAGTATCACTGATTTACCTTATCAATCAATGTCAATATATGGTTATTTTCAGTCTTAATAATAATTTAAAATCAGTTCTTTAAATCAGATACAAACTTTATATGTGCAATAGTGATGAAGAGGACAAAAAAGGAGCCAAAGTATTTATAGAGCTGTGGAGGGACAGAAGGTGCTGAAAAAAGCCACTACATTTTACAAGAATGTTCTCATGCTATGTGTCTTGGTTGAAGCAATGAGTTGCTACCTGCTGCTGTGGAGCTTCTGATCCTGGGAGATCACCAATGTGTGTTCTGGGTCAGGGCAGCATACCTCAGATGAGGTAGCTCTGTGGAAATTGGATGGCAGTGGGAAAAGTCTGCACTGATTCCAGTGTCAAGTATATACTTCTGGGAAGTACATAAAACAAGATAAAGGGGAAAATTAAGAAAAGAATGATACCTTGTTTGATATGAATATAGGGTATTATATAGTATCATGGGAATCCACATGCTATTCATGTACGTCATGGTAGTCATGGGGCTTATCCAAGTAATTGTTCCTCTTAAGTCATGAGGCTTGTCTAAGTTGTGTTCTGCTTAGAACTCAAAATGTTTGATCCCCTTAATAGATGGTCTAATAATAACAGTATCACCAACTTAATGATTAGTCAGGGAATTTGTTTCTCAAGAGGAAGTAATCATATATGTTGCAATACTAGCATTCAACTCAATTTTGTCATGGATGAAGACATCTTGGTGGGCATTGCTTGCCCCAAGAAAAATCACCAGAAAAGATCTGCCAGTAAGAAGATGACTATAATAACCTACACATACCTTAATCAAGCCATTTACAGGAAGTGGGTGGTGGCCAAGCAGGTGCATCTCCAAACAGGATATAAAAACCTGCTGTTTAAGGCCCAAAACCCCAAAAAGCAGGTAGTTTGGTGTTTTTTGCCCAAAAATTAATTTATGGGTATCAGAAAACTTTTGGTCACTTCTAAAGGGTTAGTTGTTGGAATTCACCCTGCTGATATCAGCATTACCATCCCACCTATATGAGCTGGGTTTTAGCTCACAACTTCCTTAGTAGTTGAATAAAACCCATATTACCTCTAAAGTTGACAGTCTATTTTTTCTGGTAAGTAAAACTCATGGAAATTGAATTCCTGTTTGTGTATGTCCATATGCGCACCATTACAACATGTGGAGTTAATTTAGTGCTATTTGCGGCCAGCACACTGTTGTTTGCAGTGGCCCACTCAAAATTGAGCTTATGTTGAGCCAATATGCTGAATCCTCCATTTGAAAAATCTGGTTTCCCTTTCTCAATCATTAGCTTTTTTAAAATATTTCTCATTTTTACTGCTTTCATTTTGCCTGTACCTTTGCTTGGAGTTTACCACTTAAAAATCTTGATGTTGAGGATTCTTTGCTACTAAATGTTTTCAGCATTTGGATTTGAACCCCTTATTTTCTCAATCTTTCATAATTTCAAAGCTCCTCCACCATTAAAAATGTAGGCGCTCTGTTCATTCATCTCTAAAAGTGTAGAACCTCTAGCTTGGGTATCTGAGTTTTCCAGAAAGGGTCTAGGAAGAGCAGACTCCCCTCCTGGGGGAATTCAGGGCCGTCCACCCAGCGTCTGGTGGATGATCCCAGGCTGGAACCAGGGGGAGGCAAAGATCCATAATAAACCCATAGATATCAAGGCTTGAAATATCCCTCCAATGTGTACTGTTTTCTGTCTGTTTGGTTCAAAGACAAATTCAAATTGGGCTTGTTCAAACCAGCTACACCAGGGATGGGCAATTCAGGATAGATCCTATACCTGCAGCAAGTCTAGGGATCAAACCCAGAAAGATTGCTGGATCCAACCTTCATGCAACCCAGGCCAGGGCAGATCAGATCAGATCAGTAGCTTCACTTCAAAGGGGCCATTGCTTCATATCTTCCCCAGCTTGGGTCAGGACAATCCCAGCAATTGTGTGGATGCAGAGCTGAAAACCAATTTTAGGCAGTTCTAGATCCAATCTGGAGCAATCTAGGTGGGTCTGGTTACAACTTTCTGAGCCAGCCACAGTTTCTTCCCCCTCTGTTGTTAAAGTCATCAGATATAAAGGGATGGGGTCTTCAAAGATGGAGCAGCCAGGCCTGTTCCGTGAAAACTGCAGGGGGTAAATATAGAAAGCTTCTGCTGGTGGATTTTTCTTTTAACACATTTCATCACGCACCTTGTCCAGCATCACCTCGCAGCAATAGTTCTGATTGGACCACAGTTTGTTTAGCCAACTGTAGTGGGTCCCAGATATATAGATGAATAGATATCCATCTCAATCAGAAGGGATGGCTTACATACTCATGATTAGACGCAACAAAAAACAAGATAGGGTGTGCTTAGCTATACCAGTGCCCATGCAGATCTGTTTTGTAGCTTTAGGGGGTCATGAAACAGGGAATTACAACTGGATTCTCACCTTGGAATGCTCACTTTGGAGTTCATACTGCCAATTTGGCCCTGGCTGCTGGCATGAAGGTCACAGAATAGTTGTATGGCTGGCTGCTGAAGTCACATGTCAGTTTTGATAAGTGAAGCTGGGTACCAACTAGGGTTGGGGCAGATAATGTGACTTTACTACAGTCACATTGGGCTGTGGTTTCACAAAGAGGTTGAATTGTGATGAATTTTATAGGTTGAAATTCAAAACAAAAGAATTGGCCTTGGAGAGACTTTCCAGTGTAGTAATGGATTACCCAGGAATCAATTTGGCTGTACTAATTGAGGGCCAAAATAAATAATCTGAACAATTCAGATTATGAGACTAGGTGTCTAAAATGCAATTTATTAACTGGGAAGGTTAATTAATTGATGCCATTGAATATGATTAATGAGTATTTAATTATAGGGCTGAAATGAACTTTGACTGTGTCAAGTAAAGACTTGTTGTCTTCAAACGGATTAATTAACTGGGAAGGTTAATTAATTGATGCCATTGAATATGATTAATGAGTATTTAATTATAGGGCTGAAATGAACTTTGACTGTGTCACGTAAAGACTTGTTGTCTTCAAACAGATTAATTAACTGGGAAGGTTAATTAATATATGCTGGGAATAATGAATGAGGATTTACTTATATTGTTTCATTGCCTTGACTGTGTCAAGAAGTTTGGTTAAGGTTAGCCAAAAGTAAACCCCTGAATTGTGGTTTAAAAGCGCTGTTTTGGCAAATTAATTAGGTTAGAAGCGCCACTGCACCGCCTAATTGATTTTTAAAGCGCTGAGGCGCCGCCCAGTGAATGTTTCAGGTGCTGTGGCGCCGCCTGGGAAAGTTCCTGGGCACCATGGTGGCGCCTGGTTTGAGTTTTGAAGCATTTTAATGGGGTTTAAGGCAAAAACCCATTAAATGCAAAAATAACTAAATATAGACAATGGTGTCTATACATTCAGAATTGATCAGATGGTTCCCAGTTGGAACAAGGATAGCTTGGATCAGGAATACATATATTCCACAGGTTTTTGGCGCCATAAGTCTGGAATGCTTCAAGCCAAAGCAATACATTTCCACGGAAGGAATCTGATGATTCTGGAATGTATTATGGCACATTCTTATAGGTTAAGAGTGTGAAGATCTTTTTGGTAAAGATCTGGATTGGATGACGCTGTTATGTCATAAACCACGTGGTAGGAATCCAGGTGTGATTCCAGAACCGGAGGGGTTTTCAGCCAAATGTACCCCAATTGGTATATAATGAAAACATGATAATAATTAATAAAAAATGATACTTATGTGTGACAATGTCACTTTCCCCTCAATCTTTTTATGCTTTGTGTTTTTGGCTTTTAACTGAAATAAGACTACCATGGAATGAAAGAGATGGTCTGCAGCTAAGACTATGAGAAGCAAAAAACGTGGAAGTGATCACCAGATGGCGTCAAGTTTAATGCCAAGATTGCTTGCCCGGAATCCAAGCTCATCAAAGCTTACACAAAGGATTCCCTGCCAAACCGTAAAAGAGTCAGACCAGAATAATGAAGAAGCAAGCTTAAATTCCTGGATCTTTCACAGATACCAAAGTTGACACAATTGGTTTTGTGGCCAAGCTTTGCCGGTCACCATCAGGGAAATGGCTTTGGCAGCTGAGCACAGATATTTTTGTGACCGCCATGTCACATCACAATTCATGCAGATCTGCTGCATGTTTTTAGGTGTCAGAGATCCAAGCTTGGGTGGCTGGCCCATTGTTTTCAGGGATTAACTGGGCCAAGTTTTTGCAGGCAGAGCTCACCACAAGAGAGGAGCTAACTTAAATAGATAGGGGAAGGACTTTGCCACCCAGGACTATAGGCTGGTGGGCGTTATTATAGGATCAATCACCCCTGTGAGGGTGATATACACAATCCCAAACAGCTTGCTAGTGTGGTTAGTTGGGAGGTTGGGCAAGGAAGCAGGAATTAGCTTGGGGGTCATGGGCGGTTCTGTAAAGGGTCCAGGTTCAACCAGTCCAAATTATCATTATCCTGCCCTTTTTTACTCTTACTGTCAAAAACTTTCTGGGACAAAGCTTTGATGAGCTTTGCCTCAAGGGAGGAAATTTTATGGGACAGCACTTTGTTGTCATCCCACCATCTAGCCATGATCTTGACACTTATTTCCTCTCTTGCTCTTAGGGCCTCAATCTCACGGATTGCCTTGACTTCACCTGTTGTAAAATTTTGTCAAATCCTACCAGCAAGTTCCACAAATCCCACACATAGATTTGATTTCCTTGGGCAGGGATTCCTTCTTTGGCAAAGTAATTGGAATATAATTCTTCAAACACTGCTTTGACCTCTACCAAAGACTGCTTAGGCACAGTCTTTGTTACCTCCAGAATTTCCCAAGATTCCTCAAGAGAAACTGTAGGAACTTCCTTCCTAGCAGCAGCAGTTTCCACACAAAGTACTCCAAATTCTGCTCTTTCAAATGGCAATAAAGAAGATATGATAATTTTAAAAGCAAATAAGGGGCAAGTGTCAAAATCAACAATATGTCTATTTTATTTAAAATTAGCTATTTTTTATATATCATTAGAGGCATATTTGGTTGAAAGCCCCTCTGGTTCCCAAATTAACCTTTGGTTCATATCATGTGGTCTATGACATTCATGTCATCCAAACCCAGATCTTTACCTAAAAGATCCCCACAATTCACAACCTATGAGAATTAGCCTACACCAATAAGGAATCACATGTTACTTTTTGTCTCAATGTATTGATTCGGCATGGAGCTTCCTCAGCTCCTGGCACCCAAACTCTATGGAATTTACACATTCCAAAACTCAGCTATTGCTGTTCCAACTGGGGACCAGCTGATAAAAACTGAACTCCCATGCACTCTTGCATGTATACAGTTTATGTTGGTAATTGATATTTTGTCAATAATGTTGATTAACACACATGATTAATCAACTCAGTTTCTGACACCTAGCCTTTACTTAACACAGTCAAGTCCAGTTTGGCCCAATGATTAAATCTTCATTAATCACATTAACAGGTTATTTAACTAACCTCTGGAGTTCATTAAAGCATTTTCCAGACACCTAGTCCCCAAGATTGATTTGGCTAATCTTGCCTCAATTCTGCCAGTTAGTACAGCCTAATCACAAACCACATTCTATTCCTTTATTGGATGTAGATACCATTTTTCCAGGAACCTTTATCTGAAGAATCCCTGTCAAATCTATCGACATGAAATAGACAACAAAAACAGGACAGCTCTATATATCTGGGTGAATCAGCTAAATACTAAAGGGTGGCTGTCATAAAATCACTGATTCCATATCAAGTTTGTAGCCAGGCAGGTAGTTAAACTTGCCTCTAAACATTTTTGGTGACAATAGGATCCAAGGGTCTTGACATTGTATCTAACTGCAGATTGTATGCCAGCCAAGGGATCTAGTTCAAGGATCTTTTCCCAGGTGTATGCCTTATACTTGGGGTTTAAAGGGTACTCCATGAAGTGGATGGGTCCAAAGGGGACACCTGGAGGACAGGAATATGTGGGCAGGAGGGACAGGTGATCCTGTACTGAATTGATAGATGGCAAAGATAAAATAAGGCAGTAGCTGTGGAAGCCAATATGGCATAACCTTTATTCAAAAATGGCAATAAGTTTGGAGTGCGGGTCCTTAGGTCCATATAGCACTCCACCTCCAAACCTAATATTTTTTATGGGGGGTTCATCAGGGCATCAGAAAATGTGGGCCAGGTAGTCTGAATGCTCAGATTCAAAGGCAGGGAAACAGCACCTGGGCCAGGAGTTCTCTCATTGGTCAGAAATCTCAGATTGGCAACTTGAATCTCTTGCCCTTGGGTCACATCATGGGGTTGGGCCACAGGCCCACACTTACCTCAGATGACACATCCTGATTGGCCACTAAGGCAGTCTTCAACCCCATGAAGCAGAGGGTAGGAATCTCATTGCCTTCATTAGGCGCCTTGATTACTCCTCCATTTGGTGTGATGATCCCTTTGGTCTGGCTGGCTTCACCTTGTGGACAATCATTATTGGCTTCCGCTTGCAAGGGCTCAACCTAGGAAAACACCGGCAGGTAGCCTGCAGGAGCTCAGGGTTCAAATCCCACTCTTGGGCCCGGGTTCCAAGGGGAAGAAAATTGACAATCCTGACATTGGGGGGCAGCCCACAACTGCAACCGCCACATCTTGTGCCCAGCTCCCAAAGTTGCAAAACAATCAGCATGGATTGGGATGTGGCAAAGCACCATCTTGCATGGGTTTATGTTGTGCCCAACTATAAGTATGTACACCACCCCTTGGGATTGAAATATATACCTATCTCCCAAAGTTGCAAAACAATCAGCATGGATTGGGATGTGGCCAAGCACCATCTCATGTGGATTTGTGTTGTGCTCAACCATAAGTATGTACGCCACTCCTTGGGATTGAAATAGATATCTATATATCTTTTGATGAGTGGTTTACTATAGCTACCTGAAGCAAACTGGGATACAATTAAGGCTATTGTTGTTAGATGATAGGGATACCACTTGGACAAATGTTGCAACTGAACCAATGAGAGTTCAGTACTTGGAATTGGGGAAGACAACAGTCCAATAGAAAGGACATAATAATAAGAATAAGGTATCATTTATTGTAGAATATTTGGATTAATATACTATATGGGGAATGCCACAAGGGGGTGGCATAGTGGGAAGTTCCATGTAAGGTTTGGAGCCAAGGAATAACTCGTGCAGGAATCAGCAAGTCAAATTGGCAACACTCCTAATTAGGATGAAGTACCTGCCATTTGATGTTGCCATCAGATTAAACCATAACGTTAGATACGTCAAAGGGCAGCTCATTGAGCGCCCCCTGTGTATTGTAAGATATGTTAGCAGGAAAGGCTGGAGGCTTGGTTGCAACACCCCCCATTGCCCCCTGCTTGTCGTCAGACACCAAGACCAGAGTCTGCAGAAGGTCTGGGAAGGTCCACATAAACAACTTTTGAGTGGGGATGGTGCGGCAGGGGCGCAAGCAATCATGGTGAAGCTTCTTGGTGTTTCCTTGGGAATCTTCAAGTTGATAAGTGTGATTTTCATAGACGGCAGCTATCTTGAAGGGCCCTAGGTGGTTGGGTTCCAACTTGGAAGAATTGGGATTGAGGGTGTAGACAGGGTCACCTACAGTGTACCTAGCTTTGAGGTGCTTTGTCCCTCCTGCAATCCACATGTGTTCAATTTCCCGGGCCTTGGCACGCCATTGATCCAGGGATGGGGTTGTTGTTAGGGGAGGCTTATCGGAGACCTTGGACCGTAGCTTTCCCTGTTCAACTCCTGTCAGACTGTCAGGCGTTCCAAAGGCTAGGGTACTGGGGCTGAACCCCATGCCCCGGTTGATCCTTGCTCAAAGGATGAGTAGAGCGGTGGGCAGGTGTTCAGTCCATGCAGTGTTGGGGTGCTCCTGCAAGAGTTTGGCAATCAGTTGAACCAGTGAGCCATTTAACCGTTCCACGTGTCCATTGGCTTGAGGATGGTAGGGGGCCGTAAATATATGTTGGAGTGCACTTCTTGGCGCAGTATGCTTTCATGACGTGCCCAACTAGTTCAGGACCGCCATCTGTGATGAGACACTTTGGTCGCCCAAAGCGGGCCACAATTTCTTTGCCAATAAAGCAGGTGATGGTGGTGGCAGTGTGGTTGGTTGTTGCCCAGGCCACTGGCCAACAAGTGAAATAGTTGATGGCAGTGATAATGTACTTCTTTCCCAGTCTGTCTTCAGGGAGTGGCCCCACAATGTTGAGGGCCCACTGTTTGAAGGGTTCCATGGCCTCAATGAGCAGGACAGACTTGGGGGGTGCAGGTTTGGACATGTTCTTCTCACACAACATGCACATTTCAAGGAAGTCCAAGATGTCTTGATGCATGCGCGGCCACCAAACCTTACGTTTCATGATCTCAAAGAGGTTACGCCCTCTGATGTGACCCAGGGTTTGGTGGTAGTGCAATATGGTGTCCCCTTGTTGCATGGTGTAAATGTAAGGCGTCTTCTCACCTGTCTCTTCCCGGCAGCAGACGTTATCAGCATTGGTGGTGAATTGACTTTTGTTGTCCTTCATCTTGGAGATGGTGACCGAGTTAAGGCCCTCGCAGTGGGTTGCTTTAGGGCGGAGGTAGAGCATGGGCCAATCTGGATCTAGACCATCATCCCCAGTGATGGACGCTACGTAGAGTTGTGAAAGAGCGTCAGCTGTGACAAGCTCCTTCCCAGGTTTGTACTTGATGCTTAACTGATAAGGGGATAGGCGCTTCACCCAGCCTGCTTGGCGGCGTGTCAGGTGAGACTGCGTGTTGAAGTACTGAAGTGACTTGTGGTCTGTCAGAACGCGGGGTGGGAAGGTCGCACCTTCCAGGTAACAGCGCCACTTCTCAATACAGTGTAAAATGGCTGCCAATTCTTTATCATGGATGGGGTAGCATTGTTCCAAGTCAGTAAGTTTCCTAGACTCATAGGCCACGGGGAGAAAGACGCCATTGTCAGTTTCTACCCTTAGCACGCCCCCTATGGCCCTGTCAGAGGCATCAGTCTCTAGCTTGTACTGTCGGTTTCAATTGGGGAACTGCAGGACTGGTGCGGTTGTGAGCCTTTGCTTCAACGTCTTGAAGGCTCAATCTCTGGCAGGGGTCCAATGGAAGCGCTGCTTGGTATTGAGGAGCTCAGTGAGAGGTGCAATTAGTTCTCTGCAATTGGGGATGAACTTGCGCACATAGGCACCCATGCCCAAGAAGGTACACACCTGGCCCACATCAGTGGGAGGTGGCATGTTGATGATTGCCTTGATTTTGGCAGGGTCAGGTTTTATCCCCTGAGCAGAGATAGTGTGCCCAAGGAGAAACAGCTCCGACTTGAGGAACTCACATTTGGAGGGTTTAGCTTTTAGCTGGTTTTTCCAAAGGGTGTCAAGGACAGCACAGAGGTGTTGGAAGTGTGTGGTTTGATCTTGACTGAAGACAATGATGTTGTCAAGGTACACAACCACACATTTTCCAATCAGGTCCTCAAATGCTTTGTTCATCAACATGGCAAAGGTGGAGGGAGATATTGGTCATTCCAAAGTTCATGACACAACACTCAAACAACCTGTAGCGTGTGTGGAAGGCAGTTTTTGCCCCATCCCCTGGTGCAATGCGGACCTGGTAGTACCCTGCAGTGAGATCAATATTGATAAAGACCTTTGCACCTGCAAGTGTATCAAACAGGTTGTCAATCAGCAGCAGGGGGTACTTGTTCTTAACTGTCACCTCATTTAGGGCGCGGTAGTCTGTGACTAGGCAAAGGGACCCGTCCTTCTTGGCTACAAAGAAGACCGCCGCCCTGTATGGAGAGAGCGAGGGGCAAATGAAGCCCTTATCAAGCGCGTCCACAAGGTGCTGGTGGAGGGTTTCATCTTCTTTTGGTGTGAGGCGGTATAATGGTTGTGCCTTGGGTAAGGACCCTTGAAGTTGTACAGCGTGCTGGATCTCCCGGGGCAGAGGTAGTTGTTCAAGTGTCTCACTGAATACATCCTTGTACTCCTTGAGGAGTGCCGCGAGCGCTGGTGATGGTGATGATGACAAGGGAGGGACCGCTGGTGTTTCAGCATGGATAACTTTGACTGAACATTGGTTGAAGTCTAGTTTTCCCCCTTGAAATTGTATGAGCCCATTTCTGTTATTCTGACAAACACGGTATTGTGGAGTAACTTGCTCATTTCCACAGGGTAAATCTGAAACCCCACCCCATTTTGGTTGAGGGTGATGACAGAGGTATCCCAGTCAATGTATGGGCGGTTGTGTCGTAGCCAGTTGAGACCAGCAATCACGTCGTGGCTGAGCCCGGTCATGATTGGTCCAGAGAGTTTAACCTGGACGCTCCCCATTCTCACAGAGAAGGATACTGTCTCGTGGGTGATGGCCACTCTGCGGGAGTCAGCTACTTGTACAGCCTTTAATCTGCTGGGTACTTGGTCTAATTGTTGAGAGTCGGCAAACGCCTGGTCCACCATAGTGTGGTCAGCCCTGGTATCTACCAGTAATTTGTGGGTGTTCCCACGGAAACAGAAGGGGTAGGACAAGTGTGTTACTTTATTTGAGGAGTGGCTCGCTTGTAATATGGGGTCGTCACTGTGGACTTGGAAGACGTCCAGGGTTTTGACTTTGTGCATGTTGTAGTCACAGGGATTCTTGGCAAGGAGGGATTGAGAGGATGGGTCAGGTGGGGCCGTAAGGCCTCTTGTCATTACAACCCCCAGGCTTTTCCCGGGTCCTCAATCTGTGCTAGCTGGAGCTCCCCCTTGCGGGGGCGTTTGGTCCCATTTTCATGTTGACGTGGTTGGCAACGGCCTACTTGACTATGGCCATTGCCTGATGTTGTACATGGTTGGGGTGGAGCGTCACTGGTACGGCGGAAGACCATTGAGGCCTGGTTGTTAGCCTCCACAATGGCTTTATAGCAGTCATCAATGGAGGTATAGCAACCTACGGGGACCCACTTGCAGATATGGGGTTTTAACCCATTAACAATGAGGGTGAGTAACATTGCATTCCCGTCGGTCATGGCTTCTGGGGCGGCAGCAAGAGCTTGTTGCCAGGCAGCAAGGTACTCAGTGACGGAACCAGTTTGCTTGATTGCTAGAAGAGGAGTTCTCACAACAATGGGAGAGAAGGTTTCACTGTAACGGGACTTGGCGGCGTCTTGAAATGCCGCCCAGGTAACGTCAAGTTCTTGGCTGGCCCAGTTGGTGAACCACACAGCAGCGGGCCCTGTGAGGCGCCCAGACACGGTGGCAACCCACATGGGCTCAGGAACCTGGCAGATGCAAAGGCGGGGTTTAGTGGACTGGAGCCAACTGGCAATGTCAGCCCCCTCGACATCACCAGTGAAGGATTCTAACTGAAGGTTGAGCATGCGTTGGGACAGGTCTGACTGGGGCGGGTGACGCTGGCGTCACACTGCCCAAGGCGGAGCCAATTGTACACGCTGGTGAGAACTAACTGGTCTTGATAGATGACATACCCTTTGGGGATGTCCCCCTCAGGGATTGGCAGGAAGGTCTCTTGTTGGGGAGTAGCCATACGGCCCGTACTCCGTCCTTTCTTGGAGGAATTTTGTTTTAGGTAGGTCGATAACCTACCGCTGCTACCACTGTTACAACTGAACCAATGAGAGTTCAGTACTTGGAATTGGGGAAGACAACAGTCCAATAGAAAAGACAGAATAATAAGAATAAGGTATTGTTTATTATAGAATATTTGGATTAATATACTATATGGGGAATGCCACAAGGGGGTGGCATAGTGGGAAGTTCCATGTAAGGTTTGGAGCCAAGGAATAACTCGTGCGGGAATCAGCAAGTCAAATTGGCAACGCTCCTAATTAGGATGAAGTACCCACCATTTGATGTTGCCATCAGATTAAACCATAACATTAGATACATCAAGGGGCGGCTCATCGAGCGCCCCCTATGTATCGTAAGATACATTAGCAGGCAAGGCTGGAAACTTGGTTGCAACACAAACTTTGGTTAAAGATTAAGGTCGCCGACCAAGCTTGGCCGGACCATATATCCTGTGCCGGGCACAGAATGGCACCACCAGGTCCACCCTTGAGAACCAGCCTAATTTTACATCCTGTGCCCCTTCATGGAATGACCCCATTGGGTTCATGCTTGGAACCCACCTCCCCTTTATACCTTGTGATCTACACAATGGGGTGAGGCACAGGTTGTGACCTGCTCCAAGAGTTGCAGCACAGTTCCACAAAAATTGGGTTGTGACTTAATCCAGACCATCCAAAAAAACTGGGGATGGCTCTGTGCTGGCACAGTTGCTGTTCCTGTCTGTACCTTAGTCACAACACGGATTGTGACGATGGTTTTGGGCCTAACCCTGCTCTACCTGTAACCCTGATATGGGATTATCCCCACCCTTCCCTTTCTCAGGGGGAAGAAGCCTGAGGCCCTAATTTTTGGGGGGGATCCAAAAGGTTGGATATGATCTATCATCCAAAATAAGGCAAATATCGGAACCCGCTTTGATTTTTCCTGGGCCAACCCTAGTTCCACAGCTAAAGGGAGGAGGAGAAAGTCGATGATGAAATTGTTTATTATTGGGGTTAGAGAGGTTTACAGAGGATCCTGGTAGGGGTGTTTTGGCTTGGATCGGAGATTCATGGGGTGGTGGGGAGCTTATCCAGGAAACCGATGCTGATCCAGTGGGTGAGGTACTTCTTCATCAGGTCGGTGTTGATGTGGGGACAGGTATCGATGGTGGAGGAGCGCTGGCAGGTCGATTTGGTCTCCATCAGCATGGTGCTGGGTGGAGCGGTAAGTACGCTGGTGAAGAAATCTGTCAGCGAGGCCAAGGGGTTGACGTCCACGTTTTGGTACTGTGGTTTGGAAGTGAGTTCGTTGAGGAAGGTGGTGGAATCGACTGCTTGGCAAGGGATTCCTAGCTCTTTGAGGTGGTCGATTACATTGCCCCAGGGGGTAGCGGTGGGATTGACAATGTGGTTGATGGTGCTGTTGTGGAGGTTGTTGGGGCTGTAGTGGATTTCAACCATTCCCCTGGCAGCAACATCCACTGGGATCCAAGTCACGCTGTCAAACAGCTTCGATGGCGCCATCTTCATCACCTGGGCTGCTTTGATGAGAAGGGAGATATGCTCCCGCGTGTTCCAGGCCCCGTTCTCAGTATCGCCTGACACTTGTCCTACGCGATGGATGTCCAAAGGAAACCCAAATTCATCAGCCCACTGGTAACACAGGATTTCTGAAACTACCTTGGATAGGTTGTAGCCGTTGCAGTATTGGACATTCTTGAGCGTAGAGCTCAATTTCTCTTCAAGGATGGTGGGTGATGTTGAGATCGGGAAGGTGGCGCCAACCGTAGAAGTGAAGTGGAAGGCCGGGCATCGTGGGCTGGTGGCGCTGATTTTAAGGAGATTGACTGTGCTTTCAATGCAATCCCGGAAGGCGGGCAGCCCTTTGAGGAAGTCCATACGCCAGGCCACATGGTAGATGACATCGACTGACTGGAATACTTCGTTGTAGGTAGCATCGTCCAATCCAAGATGTTCATCATCAGAAACGTAGGGCATAGCACATATGTGCTTCCACTCCTCTGGAGAAAACTGGATGCCGCGCTCCTGAAGCCCTTCCCTCATGCGCTTAAGTGATTCTTCGCTTGTTTTAGCTCGCGAGAAACAGAATATTGTTCCGACGTCATCATGCTTCAGGAGGTCTTTGATGATGAAGGACCCCAGGGAACCATTGGCGCCAGTGACAAGGAAGTTAGTTTTAAGCCTTGGAGTAGTGTGGTAGGTGGTGGGGGAAGGGAAGTTTGTATATTCTTTGATGAAAGAATCGACTTGTTCCTGGTAAAATGGCAGGTCTTTGGTTTCATGTGTGTCACCAAAGATGTGTTTTGTGAGAGTGGCAGTGGTTTCTAGTTCGTAGATGGCGTTGACAGAGAGATTTGCGGTGGGATAGGCTGAGTTGAGGATGTTGCGGAACTTGACTGCTAACAAGGAGTCCATGCCTTGGTCAAAGAAGCTGATTTCATTGTTGATGGGCTTTTTGGTCACTTCGGCAAAAGCTTGACCAATGAAGGTGTAGATGGAATCAAAGTCTAACTTCTGAGGGGCGTTGGTGGTATTTGAACCGGTATCATAGACTAAATAGAGCTGGTTGATTTCGTCTTGGAAGAGTTGTTCAGCCTTGGCTCTTGCAACATTTCCTTTGGCAGTCACTGGAATGGGTTTTGATGTTTTGAAAGGAAGGATGTAAACCAATTCGTGGACAATTCTCGAGTGGCTAGGAGCATCCGCATTTGCCTTGTCCACTTGAAGGTTGATTTGTCGCAGGATGTCGTGGATGGGAACAGTTTCAGCTTCTGGAGACAATTCCACAAAGAGACAGCAGCTGAGGCGATTGGTGCCAAACATGACGCATCGCTTGATCAACGGAAGGGTGAGGAGAGTGTCTTCTAGAGGGATGGGGTTGGTCTTTTCACCAGTGACATGGATGAGGAGGTCGTCCACCCGGGCAAAGACTTCAAACTCTAAAATATCCTGGGTTGGATCGTGGCGCACAATCCTTAGGCGGTCGCCCACGAGATAGCCCTGGTCAGTGCTGATGCCAGTGGCCAAGTTGGCATCGTCCGGGTGGATCAAGAGCTGGGCAGCATCGCCTTCAACGTTGGCTAGGCTGTATTTGATGCCCTTCTTCAGCGACAGTACCCGGTAGTCAGGGTTATCAAGGACAGGACGGGAAAAGGCAAGGAAGCCAACTTCTGTAGCACCATAGCCGTTTTGTAAAATGATCCTCTTAGAGGAGTACATTTGGAAGATGTTGTATGGAAGGGTTGCCCCGCCAAACACAATCCTCTCTACAGCCGAAAGCTTTGTCCAATCATCAGGATTCTCTTGCAAGTGCTCCGCCATCTGCTTTAGCTGGAAGGGGAGGCAAGTCATGCTGGTGGCTTGGGTTGCAATGAGGTATTCCAGGATTTGGCGGGGGGTTGGTATTTTGCTGCTGGGGAAGGCAGTAGTTCCCCCATTGAAGAAGCAGGTGATGAAGAAGCCAAGCCCAAAGACGTGGAAGATGGGGGAGAGAAGGAGGTTTGTTCCAAAGTTCACCAACTGGTCGTCCTGGCGTTGGCGGTCAACCAAGGATAGAATGTATCGATTGCTGAAGCGAATCAGCTTGGGATGGGACGTTGAGCCGGAGGAGTGGAGGATCACGCAGGTGCGCTCGCCAATGGCCTTTTCCAAAGAAAGATCCACAAGTGGTTTGAAAGAGGAAGGCTTCGATTGAAGCAAAGCAGGATTCAAATTCAGGCTCTTAACCAGCTTCAGACCAGGGATCTTCTCCGCACAGGCATTTGCAAGTGCGGCGTGTTCTTCTTCAAAGATTAGGACTTTGGCATGTGATTCCTTGACAAGGTAAACAACGATGTCCAGCGAGTTCCTTGGGGATAGTAGGACGGGAGAAATGTTGTGGGTCAAGAGGGCAAACAAGTTTAATGCAAAGTCAGTGCCCGAGGAGGAAAGGTAGCCTACAGGGATAGGTTGATTTGCGTCTTGGACATTTCCCTGGAGTTCTTCGCGGAGCGCCTGAGCAGCAGCATATGTCATGTCGCGGAATTGTTTAAAGGTGACGTCGGTGTAGGCATGTCCATCGTGATACTTGATGCAGCAGTAGTTTCCTAGGGGTCCATCAGCTTGAGTATCAAGCATGTCCACCATGCGGCCACTGGGAGGAAGCAGCTGCTGCTTTCCCTTGCGGATCTCGCGGTTGCTTTTGATGTAAACCATTAAAGATCAACTTGTATTTGATGGGATTATATATTTATTGATCAACCCAGGCTGGCTTGTAAGGCTCCTTTGGGCGGCGCCATATCATTGCACCGCCCGAAACTAGTGGACACAAAAGGTGTACACCTGGGGGTTTCTCGCTCGAATGGAGTTCTCTGGAATATTCGATTGGCTACTCGGGAAGAGTAATCTGGGTTGGTTGGGTAGAAAATTCGACTTTATTAAAAGAGCCTCTGGCTGGGCCTCAAAATGTTCCTTGGAATTAGGGCTGCGTCGTCCCACCCCCGGACAAACCCGGATTCTGTCCGAAGTTTCTGAAAATGTGGAAGGTAATATATTTTCTATTTAAAGCTGATTTTAAATCCGATCTTCCAGAATGCCGGAAAAAAGAAGATCTTTGTCCGGGGGTGGGACGCCGCAGCCCTACTTGGAATCCAATCTGTTAAGTTGTCACATCTTTTTTACAGAATTCAACACAGTCTTCAATTCCAAGCAATACCGAGGGTTGAAAATGTCAAATCCATAAGAAGCTGACTTAAGGTTTCCACTCTTCGTCTCGCTCTGAAGCCCCTTTTCAAAAATGAAGTTAACACCTAAAAACATAAAATACCAGCTGTGCCGCACACATATTGGCCAATAGGATCCCCTGGGATGGAGGTAATATAAATGTCGATTAAAAAGGATAAATTCTAAATCAGCCATGCCAAAGAGGCACGGTATCGAATAGGGCTGCGTCGGCTTAAAAAAGGGATGATTACGGTATTTGCCGTAATCGTCCCGTCCTCCCTTCCCCGTCCTCTTCTTTCGGATTCCCCCAGCTTAGGGGAATCCAAAATTACTAAAATAAAAGAAGGTGATGGAAGGCTTTTTGCTTTCCAGATTTTAAGATTTTTTTAATAAATATAAATAATAAAATTTATATTTTCAGAGAAAATAATTTTAATTTCAAAAAGTAATAAATAATTTTTAAAATAAAGAAAGTCAAAAAATATATATTTTTATTTTTTAAAAAAAATCCGAAATTCTTCATCCTTCTTTGATGAAGAAGAAAACGATTCCGAGAGAATCTTCTTTGAGAAGATTCTCTCGAAATTGTTTCCGGATTTCGGACGGGTAGTGTATTAAAGCATGGCATCCAATGTTAGATTTAAAGTGATAAATCCCAAAATTTCAAATGATATCCACTTTTCAAAATCATCCATTGAAGATGGTTCCCAACTATTGCCATCACAATTTAGCAGGTATGATGTGAGGTCTCGTTTTCATCAATCATATCCCTGCTCATGCATGACCTGCGGCTCCATTTCTGATCAACTTAATAGGTTACCTATCTTTGAGTTTTTGTTTTACCCCCCAAAGGAAGTAATTGAGTATGCGTCAACTTGACGGGATGTATCCCAAGGACTTGAACCTTGACACACTCAATTGCTGCATGAAGCGGTTTCCCACCCACAATTGAGATAGCTCACACTATCTCTAACTTACATGTTCTTATCCGTTTGGAGTGCAAGTCTGCAAAGGCAGACAAGCCGGACTCAAAACATGCATATCTGTTTCTGCTGTGAAACAAGATACCAGACTGACCTGTGAGTCGGCAGACTCAGCAGAAAGAGGATTGTCCTTGCTACCAACAGCTGCAAGTGTCAGGGTAAAGTAGAGAGAGAGCTTTTTGTAATCAATCAAATGGGGAATGTACACCCAAATTAGGATGACATTACCAATTAGGAGGAGACAATGTGTGTTTACTCGTAAATGATAACCCTTGAAGAGTGAATAAGGAAAGGTGCAGCAGAAGATTATGCACAGGTACATCCTGAAGACCTTCATTTGGATTAATGTCAAGGAATCAGCAGCATAGATAGGCTCACATTCAATTTCGCGGGTTTCAGGAATCATTTCAGCAGGAGGTGGAAGATTACCAGGAAATCACAGAGGTGAGAAAGCAGAATCTAGCAGTCTGGTTATTACAAATCTGATTGGAAAATATTGAAATAAGTGAATCATTGAGGCAAGATATTTATTGAGAGTAAAATATCAAACTACTAAGGTAGTTTGGTGGGGACAATTGTTACTTAAAGCCTTTGGGTACATCTTGATGAGGTGGCCTCCTTGAATACAATATTTAGACAGCTTATAGATACCACCAATGGTGGTTCTGTAAGCTGTTACCTGACCTCCTTTGAGGTCAGGATTTGTTGACCAGCAGGTCAAAGAAGGAGAAATTGGGTGTGGGTCATCTGCGCCCCACTCGGACCCAATTTCCTGTGCCATCACCCACTTACAATCAATCATTAGATTTAAATCTACGATCACCGCAAGCGGGCGGGACTTTGGGCTGGGTTTCCCTGGGTGGCAGCGCTTTGGCCGAGCCACACCCAGGAAAACTATGGCCATGACAGCAAGCAGCTGTTGCTTCACAAATTCTTGAGTTGGACGCGCTCTTTGACCGGGACCTAAAAAGGTTCTCTCGTTTCTGGCAAGCCATAAACCAAAGAGGGATTCACCCCACACCGATCTCCAAACCTTCTCACCCGTCACATTAGCATAAAGCACCTGTGATGGGATTGCAGCCAAGAGTTTGGGCCACTTCCAAGTGACCCAAACTGCTTCCTTCACAAGATGGTATCAATTGTACCAGTGGAACACACATGACCATATTGTTCTCGCTTCTGAGCACTCTAGGAATATGTGTTTTGCTGATTCCACTTCCCTGCAAACCTTGCAAGCAAAGTTTGCCGGGTCCTCTTTGTTGTGCCACTTTTGTAACACCTCTCCTGTTTGAAGGATACCCCCTCTGAGTTGGTATAGAAAGTTCTGAACTTCAATGGCCCATCCCGTTCCTATCTTCCCCCAAAGGTTGACTAGCCCTCGTTTCACCTCCTTTTCTGTCATTAGCTTCAGCATGTATCTCAGAGCAAGTCCCTTAGATTGGTTTTTCCAATAGTCACAATTAGAGAATTCAGCCAGGAGAACCCTGTCATCTTTCCCTACCCTCAACATTCTTCTTAACCTCACCAAACATTCAGACCGCGTTAACCTTGGTCCGTTGTTTTGGTACCGCCCTTGCACTGCTTCTGCTCCCGTCAAAATCCTGTTTTGATCATCATCATCTAAGTTCTCATATGGTTTACAGTATTGTCTCAATTCCACTGGCCAGTGACTTTGATCCCCCACTATATCCCATCCCTTTTTAAATTAAGCCTTGTCCAAGGGTTTAGAGTTCTTTGGTGGTTCCAATCTCCTTAGTAATCTGCCTTTGCCTGTAATGATATCGCCCCAGTGTGTTGCCCCAGTGATCTTAAAAAAGGCCTTCTGGGTCCAAGAATATATGTCCAATCCACAGTCCTCACCCCACAAGGGAATGGCTCTTGCTTTTTGTAATGTCCACTTGTCCACCAAAATTCTACCATTGTTTTTTGTCCAAGTTCTAAAAATGTCCTTCCAGCAGCCTGGTAGGTATTTTGCTGCTACCTTAGTGTTCTGGTTAATCCCCCAGCTCACACCTTGGTTGTCCTTTGTTTTGGTCAGTTGTGCCTTGTTCAGATAATCTTCCAATATAGGTAACCACACCTTAGGCTTCTCATTGTCTGCAATGCGCACTAACCACCGTAATTGAATTGCCTCCAGCATAGTCTCAAAGTTGATTAGTCCAATGCCCCCCTTTGACGTCTCCTGGCATAGATCCTTGTATCTGATTTTTGCTGCTTGGCCATTCCATATGAAATTTGTTATTATATTCTTTATTGTCCTAGTTGCTGATGGTGTTGGTGAAACCACCCCAGCCAAGTACCATAGTTTGGATAATACAAAAGTGTTGAGAACCAAGGCCCTTCTGCAGTAAGAAAGATTCAGAAACTTCCACCTCCCCACCTCTTTAGTTATCTTGGTTACCTGGGAGTTCCAGATTTTCTCCGGCAACATTCCTCCCTGGATGGGACACCCCAAGTACTTATACTCCTCCCCGTCTGCCAAACAAGGGATTTGCTGGATTGAGTCATTCATCCATGTTGCCGTCTTTCCAATAGTAATTGATCAGGATTTAGAAAGATTCACCTTTGCATTACTCGCCCTTTGGTACTTATCTAAGACACACATTACCCTTGCTTTGTCCTCCTTGTCTCTACAGAAAATCCATGTATTGTCTGCATACATTGAGTGAGAGTAAAACTTTCCATTGATTTTTAGCAATTTTTGATTGGCCTTTAGAAGGGCCGCTGACAAAGACTCTATTACAAGGACAAACAACAATGGAGAAAATGGATCTCCCTGACGTACACCTCTTTTAACCTCTGATGGCTGTGATAGATTCCCATTCACATTAATATTAGATTTTGCCACTCTGTATATTGCTTTTAACATGCTCACAACATTGTTTGGAAACCCAATCTTAACACACACTTTCCACAAAAACTCATGACTCACTCTGTTGTAGGCCTTCTCCTGGTCTAAGAACATCATCCATCCAGTTTCCTGGATATCGTTTTTCTTGGTCCATTCCTTGATTAAGAAGTACTGCATTAGGTTATCCGCTATTGATTGTCCAGGAATGAATCCTGTCTGTTCTTCACTGACAATATCCTTCAGCTGGTGCCTCAAGCGCCTGGTCAGAACTCCCATGAGTATTTTGTAGTCTACATTCAATAGCATAAGAGGTCTATAGTTTGCAAGGTTGGTCAGATCACCCTTCTTATACAGCATTGTCACTATACCCCTTGCCCATTCTTTGGTTGTAACACCTATGTCTGGGTCCAAGATCTTGTTGAAAACTTTGCATAATATTGATGATGTCTCTTCCTTGTAAAACTTGTAGAACTCCATTACTATTCTGTCAATTCCTGGTGATTTTACATTCTTAGAATTTTGAATCACAGTTGCTACCTCCTTCCATCCAATGGGCAAACCCAAGGACTGCTTTCCTTCCACTGATAAAACCTGTAAACCTTTGATGAGCTCTTCAGCTGCTGCCTTGTTGCTTTCTGCCTCACTATACAGATCCACATAATACTCCTTGGCTGCCTCTGTCAAACCTTCCCTTGTGTCTACTGTGGCTCCATGAAATGATAATTCTACAATCCTAGCTGATGGTCAGAATACTCCAATTGCGCTCTTCAGGAGCGCTAGGTCTGTGTTGAACTTCTCATTCCATTTTGCCTTTGAAGCCTTCAATATATCTGCTGTGAAATCTCCAATTGCTTTGGTATATTGAATTACTTGTTCTGTGAAGACTGATGTCTCCATTTCACTTTCTTTCCTACATACCTTGGCAAATTTGGACTCTGTAGCCTGATATCTTGTCATCTTTGAATTCATCAGTCTCCAAAGTTCTCACAAGTCTGTTTGATTTCCTCCTTGCTCATCTTCCAGACATCATAAACCGTTTCCTCCTTCATTTAGTATATGTAGTGTAACCTGTTCCAGTAGTAATTAAGTTTCTTTGTAAGGAGATCTTGGAGTGGAAACCACTCTAAGAGTCTAGGATTCATCCTCCAGATTCCTTTCCCTGCTTGTACCTCCTGCTCCTCCTTCACCAGCAGTTCCAGTGGTCTGTGATCTGAATCCGCCGACACCAAATTTGACACTTATTTTACACCTTTGCAACATTAATTTGGGGACCATGATGATGTCAATTTGAGAGAAGTGTTTCCTTCTAAAGAAAGTCCACCCTTCAGCCTCCTCTAAACCTCCTTGATCACCCTTTCTCCACACATCTACTACCCCCATTGATACCATTAACTGTGTTAACTCTGTTGCTCCTTGATCTGCAGACCAATTGCTTAATGCACTGATTCTGTCACACGCAGAGATCACACAGTTTACATCACCCCCCATTATCAGATTTCCGCCTATACCTAACTCTCCCACTTTCCTTTGGACCTCCTGGAAGAAGGCCCTCTGTTCTGTAGGATTGTTTGGTGCATATAGGCTCACTACCCATTGCCATCCTGACTTTACCTCAACCTGGATGGCTGAGGCTCTTCCGGGTACTACTTCCAATTTTTGTATTACTTTGACTTTCTTCTTCCACCAGATTATTACACCTCCCTTTGGTTTCATTGATCCCTTTGGTCCCGCCCTTTTGGATGTTTCTTCTGTTTCCTCCACTAATTGAGAGTAAAATGATTGGGTTGGAGCAAGTTGATATCTCCACTCTTCCTCCACACCTGGTTTGGATTTGGTCTCTGTGAATACTCCTATATCAATTTCATGCTGTAATAATCTATATGAAAGCCTCTGTCTTTGTTTAAGTTCCCCCAAACCTTGGACGTTGGCAAACTCTAGCTTCATACTCATTTAATCAATATTGTTTGCAGATGGGACTATCTTTATGGGTTTATCCACACTGACAATCACATTGCTGGGTACAGTAGATTTCTCCTTCTGACAACCTTGTGATCTTGTTTGGCCTCTGGGCTTCCCTTGACCTAGGTTGTCTTCTGTTTCCCTCTTTTCCTCTTCTCTGATTTCCACTTTGATCAGAGTCTCTGTTTCCGTCTGATCATTGGTTGTATCCTTTTCCTTCAGACTTGTGTTGACAAAGAATACTTTGGCCAAAACCTCCATACCCTTTGGGAACTGCATCCTTAGGATATCTGCATTAACTACAGTAGCGCGCCGCTTCCTTCCACCATTCTCTGCTATCAGTGGTTCTAGATGAGAATTGCTTTGGGTAGCATCTTTAGTGACTCCAAAACCGTCAATAACCAAACTTTTGGCCACCTTTAGCTTCCTTGCCGCTTTCTTACTTTTGTTGTCAGGGACAGCTGGGTTTTTGCTTACAGGAACTAGGTTCTTTGCCTGTGTCTCTTTCTCACTCAACTCCTTCAACTTTGCCAACGCCATGGCTGATTGCGCCCCAACTTCTTTCCCTCCTCCACTCTCTTCCTTCTCTCCTCCTCAGCTGCCATATTTACCGGGCATTTCCCCCTGATGTGTCCCTTTAGTCTGCAGTATAAGCACCTGTCTAAAGGGCAGAGTAGGAGTTTCCAGCCACCTACACTTAATGAATGCAACAGCTCATTCACTGCTTTCACCAGTTCCACCTTCAAGACATAATCCCCGGTTCCTGTGACAAACTTCTTTTGTGTTCCATCCAATTGCTTAATACTCAATGACTTTTGGTTCTCCACACAGCTGGTTATCCTGCCCAAGACTTTTGCCTTTTCTTTGATTTCAATTGTGTTTACTACCGGTGGTACATTTTGTATTAAGAATTTCCTGAACTCAGTCCCCACATTGCAAACCGTGATTTCCTCTGTCTTTGTCCCAAATTCCGTCCTCATGGCCTGCTCCTTCTGTACCTTTGTCTGGAATGTCATTAGTATTTTTCCCTTACCTAGTTTTGAAATATGTACAGGCGTAAACCCACACTTTTCCACCACTCTGCAAAAGAGCCTATCTCTATTCACCACTGTTATTACTTCTACAGTGTGTTGACTGCGTAAACTTTCAATCACACTGGCCGGCAGGTTCCTGGTGGTTCCCACGTTTTCACACTCTATTTGTCCTTCCTTCAGTATTGCCACTGCCTTCTCTGCCCACGATGCAACCATTGTTTGAGAGAAAGATGTGGTTTTTTTCTTAGTCCGGGGTCTGTTTGTGTTGCTTGTTGTCCCTTGGGAGCAAGGAGCATGGCTCCCCTCTCTTGCTTGCCCAATTGTTTTTTCTGGTCTGTTTGAGGCAGTACCGTTCCCATTTGATATTGTATTTTTAGCAGGCTATGGTTATTCTTCCTAGTGGCATACCCATACCAATCTAGAATATAGTAAATTTAAGGCATGAACTTACCACTGTGTTATTAATACGCCTGTCCTTTTAGAGCAAGCAGGAGCGTCCCCTCCTTGTTGCTGAGAAGCCTACGCACATCCTTATCAGGTCTAGTTACCAAAGTAACTGTACAACCCAGCCAGCCTTGTAGCAGAGCAGTGTGACAGACAATGCGCCTGACTCTCACTCTCCCCTTGACAAACTGTTGCTCCTTCACCCATTGCTGAGATCCAGAGCTAAAACACCCTTGAGTTGGTAGTTCATGCCCATTTGTTGCAATGTCCCACCTTGATTTGACCATTACCAGATCACATCTTAGCATAACCCCTTGTTTCTGCTTGTTTTCCAGGAATCACCCTGTTATCAACGGAGACCACGGGAAGGTCATGCAGATAAACCATCAACTCCGCCTAGATTGCCTATCTTGATACATCAGCATGATCTACATCAAACATGACTTTGTTATCTTAGTTATTCCATTAAACAAAGAAAACACTTGGTCATATATTCCCATAATTAAGTTTATTGGGTAAACCCACTGCTCTGATAAGACTAAAATTATGCAGCTTCCCCTTTAATCCACCAGTTGGCATAACCTGATACTGGCATCATTCAGCCAACATTCATTATAAGTACAATTGTTTTTAAACATCATTGAAAAAAGCAAGCCACAAAATCAAATGTTGGAATATTTAAACCTTACATCTTTAACTGTAGCCTAAAGCAGTGTGCTGGTTGTGATTTGTTGGCAGTTGAGATTTTTATCTGAAGCAAGCTCAGCTCAGCATCCTAGCATGGGCAGATCATAAATTCCCTACTTGCTTTTCAGTGGATGCCATAAATCAGCTACACACCCTTTCTGCATCAAAAGCCAATTTTATATAACATATAGCTTCACTTTATCCTGGGCAACATTTGGGTAGATCCCGCTACTGTATGTAAAAATTGTACGCCTGGCTGAACCAACCAGCATGGATCAACTGGAGCCAGCTTCAGTATTTCAGTTATGGTTAGGGTTGACAAGGTCACAGGTTTTTCAATCTGAATTCCCATTTTGAACATCACATTCTAATTTAAAGACCTGCAGCCTTGCCAACCCTAGCCATGCTTTGGGATGCTCTGCCCAGCTAGCTTCTAGCTCTACGCCTCTGCAGCCAGACCAGACCAGAGCTACTTGATATTCACATTTTTTAAATAAATCTTTGAGCCGTGTGGCCCAGAGATAGGGTTGGGACAGGCACCAAAATCTACACAATTGGTTTTGTGTCCAAGCTTTGATTGGCACAATTGGTTTTTTGACTTTGTCAGTTGAACACAATTCATTTTGTGACCTTCATGTCACATCACAATTCATGCAGATTGATTTTGTGTTTTTAGGGAGCAGTACACAATTTTAACTGCCACATTTTGTACCCTGCTCCAAAAGTCACAAAACAAATCTGCATGAATTGTGATGTTACCAAGTACAATCTTGTGTGGTTTTGTGTTGTGTCCAATCATAAGTATGTAAGCTATTCCTTTCAATTAGAGTAGATATTTATAATATTTTTATTGGTGTTTTAATATAATTATCTAAAGCAAACTGTGGTACAATCAAATATATCATTGTGAGGTAATGGAAGGTAAAGCTTTAATAAATTTGATTTAAAAATAAAGCCCTACAACTGAACTTCCTCTAATTTTACATCCTGTGCCTTGCACAAAATGACACCATCTGTTTCACCCTTGAGAACCATTCTAATTTTACATCCTGTGTCCCTTCACAAAATGAAATCATCTGTTTCATCCATTAAAACCACCTTCCTTTTATATTTTTTGATCTACACAATGGAGTGAGGCACAAATTGTGGCCTACTCCAAAAGTTGTGACACAAAATCACATGGATTTTTTGTGAACTAATCCAAAACTTCCAAAAAATGGTTTTGTGACACTGTGTTTGCACAATTGCTGTTTCCGTCCCTTCCCTACCCAGAGATAACCCTGGACCTGGCACAGCCAAGGCAGCCCTAGCTGTGCGGCACTTTAGGGGTTATAAAAAATTGTATCCACAAAGGTTTGCTACACCTTGGGGGTTGGAAATTGCGCCATTAATGGTATTTCAATATGGCTTTTGAATAATGATATGTGCAGAGATTTGGTTGGTTTTGCTTTTGACTTTGGAAATTTATCTCCTTCCTTAAATGGGTTGACATAAATGTCCACCTATTCCGTAATATCCTACCTGTCTTCAACTGATCCTTGTATGAGTTCAACCCATTGTGACCCCATTTGTCACTCTGTCTGCCTATTGAGTGATCAGCAATCCTTGTCTACTATTTAAGTAGAACTACCTCTCCTAATAAAAACAAGTTTATCCACATTTGTGTTGGCTTTTATATTCTTCAAGCCTTTTCCTTTCCTTTTTGCCAAAAAAGAAATTATATTCTTTTATTCTGGGAAATTAAGGTACATGCCCTTAATTTTGCCCTGAAGACTAACCCAAGGCTTTCTCAAACCTCAACCCTTTTGCTATAAAGGTTTCCCGCTGTGTCCTCCTAGATGTTGTCCCCAGGAGCCAAATATGACATTGGGTATTAAAAGCAACCTAGGTTGAACCAGCTAAGATCAAGCCACATATGATTCCCTTAGAGTTTATTAGCAGCATTACTGGGAGGCCTTTTTATGAAAGATAACAAAGGTTACTAAAGCTGTTAAATAGCACATAATTAATTGAACCCAAGGATGCAATGGCAATAATTCTCCATAAATGCTACACTTTAGCACAGCAGGTTTAACCCTGTTGGATTGGATAAATCCCACCCCCTCTAGAAGAATATAGCCATGGGAAGTTTCCAGATAGTAAATTTAAGGCAAGGCTGGTTGCCCAACTGTCATGAATGCCGCCATTCACCATGTTTTGATTTCGCCTTTGTTGGGTTATTTTGAGGACAAATCTCTTTCTTTTGCTTTTGCCCTTCAAAATGAGGCTGGCTCCAAATTGGGAAATAGAATTGTTCAGTTTCCTGATCCTGCGCAACTCACTTTCCCCACTCATTCCTGTGGCAAGTGATCCTACTTTCCATGTACTGTTTTGTGGTAAAGCTACACAGTATATATTCCATTTCACTTTTTACTAATAAAAATTAAGCTCTATTCACATTTTTGTCTTTGTTTTTTCAAGTGATTTGGCGCCTCTCTAGCCACGTCTAGTAGATATTATTAAATCAGGGCCACAAGGTAATTGCATAGCCTTCCCTGCCATCTAACCAAGACTTAGTAAAAATCCAATCCTAAGGTTAGGATTCCCCGTTGTGTGTCTGTGTCGCGCCTCAGATCACGACACTAGTCTACCAACAACTTGCCACAGCAGCAATGGCGCTCAATGGAAAACATCCAGCCAATCATATTAATTAGCGCACATGTATCAAAGAATTATTGAATGACCCTTTATGTCACAACAATCACTTTATCACTTGGCTCCTGATTGGCTTAAAGTTTATCATTAAGGTTTTGAATTTGGATCAGTAACAGTTTTATCTAAAAACAGTTAACACTATAATTTTCTAATTCAAATTTTGACAACTGCCAAATTTTTGTTAATATTTTCACAAGGGGCTGTGTAAAGAGCTCAAAAATAGCTGTGTTCTGAATCTAGATACATGACACAGTTAATATCTAATTTTATAGAAATAAGCTGAACATAAAGAATAAAACCAACTATAAACAAAGAGAACATGAACAATTGAAATTCAAAATAAAGATAATATAAATAGAAAATGTTTGGTAGCAGGGGGTTTATTTGGGAAGGGAAGAGTAATCCCTAGTAGGCAGAATAGCGCAGGAAGGAAGGCGTAGAGGCGGTGCTGACCTGGGTAGTCTGGGATTGGGTGGGGCTGGAAGGTAGGAGTGGTGCAGGGGTGGAGGCAAGAGGATTGACTGTGATGGCCACCATGTACCTCTTATTGTACTCCTCATTGGTCATTGCTGTGATTGGCTGGTAGGTGGCAGTGGCACAGGGTGGGAGGTTCTTGTCCTTCCGTGATTGGTTGCCCATATTCAGATGAAAGACAATTTGGGTGAACAAGTCTGCCACCATCTGACAACCAAAGAGAGACTTGTGGTCAAGGACCCCAAGATAAAGATCATTAAAAGCCTGATGGTGGCGCTCCTGTACTGTGTCTCTAATGTTGAAGAACATGACATCACCCGGATGGACGTCTGCATGGCCGGCGGGGTAGACTTAGGCCTGGTGCCCGCGTCCCTGGATGGCCTCAAGGGTGGGGGATACCCTCCATCTGGTGGCTCAAGAAACCCCAGTGCTTGGAATTCAAGCCATCCCAAGAGTCAAGTAATCCACTGAGGATGTGGCTGCACTTGTAGGCATCAGTAAAATCTGGGTTTGTCTGATAATAGACAGAACCCTTGTCTGAAACAGCCAGAAACGCACCAATGAAAGTCCCCTTCTTGACCTTCTTCCTTTCTTTTTGGGTGGTGGCTCTTCCTTGCTCGCTGAAATCATCAAAAGCTATTGATAGCTTGTAGTAGGAGATTAAGATGATGTCATCTGTTAGACTAGTCAAGAATTGTACCAGGGTGGATTTGATGACAGAGTTATATGGGGAATCCTTGGCGCCATCCCATTGGTTGCCGGCAACATTGGTCAACACACAGACTGATGCCACCTTCCCATACATCCAAAGCTGTACCATGTACTCAGACACCCAAATGCCATGGTGCGCAAGTTGCTTCTGGACCTGGGCAAAGGGAAGCTTGGGGTCCTGCTGCAAGAGATCAAGCATAATTGGGTAGGCCTTGCTGATTTGGGACTTGGGGCCTTCTTTGGCTTCTTGGCTGTCCCAATCAGATTCCCCTTATTCATTAAGTTATTGAATTCCTTCATGAAAGTAGCCCGGGTAAATTGTAATTGGCTGGCTATCTGATCCCAGGACAGACCCTGCAGGTTCAGTGCCACAATTTCCTGAAGAATCTGAGCAGTAATGATTCTGTGTTTGGGGTGCTGGGCCAGGGGAGCTGAAGCCTGATTGGCTATAGGGGGCATGTTGGCTTGTGACAGGAAGCTGTTCTGAATCAAGGTTGACATCCTTATTGGTTGGTTAATGGGCAGCTTGTGCGGGGTGGGTACAAGAGCGGGGGCAGAGCTCAACACTAGGTGACTGTTGAACAATTCAAAGCCATAGGGGCCGGTGGTCAGGTACAGGCCAGCTTCCTCATTACCCGCCTCAAAGGCTTGGGTGTAAACAGGTGCCTTCACGTTCTGAGCCTCGCCTCTATTGAAGCTGGCTTGGCTGCTGTTGGCTTGGCTCCTGGGGCCGTCAAAGATATTGCTAGTAAAAACCATTGTAAAAAAACCTAGGATAAAATCACTAAAAGTAGAAAATTTAAAAATTAATGATTTATTTTTATTATAATCTTGAGTCCATATTTTGAAGGTTCTCAAAACCATTCCATACAAATAAGGATCCTTGAAAATGAATAAAATGCCTCTGTTCCTAAATTGGATAGCTGTTGATAGGCTGTTAAACTGTTGTGCTTCTAATTTAGGCTGCTCATACTACACATCTTGTGTGACTCCATTTCATGTTGTGCTTGTGAAATCTCGCTTCTAGTTTGCTCAAATTTTGTTTCTTTTTAGTCCTTCTGTCAGTGCCTCATATGAATCCTGATTAGATAATAATATACTCTGTAACAGCATCCATTCATCTCACTTGTTGTGTTAGTTCATTTTGTTTGTGGTTTAAACAACTCTGCTTAATATTTGCTATAATTTTGTATAATGGGCTAGTGAATTTTTTTGTTTGATAGTTCATTTATTAACTGATTTTTTTTAAATTAATTGAATCCTGAATCTTGCGTGGCTTGGATTTTGTTCAAATCTGAAATCATTTTGTTTAAATCTGAGGTATTTTTGGTTGTTGCCATAGCTTTTAAAACTACTGTATTTATATTTACTATAGACCAAAGATTAAATATAAAAAACAGGGTTTTTGGTGTGTTCAATTCAGGGCTTGGTGTAATATAGTTGCTATTAAGTGACCCCCTCTTATTGTGGATTTGGAATCCTTGAACAATTATAAGTCTGGGTATAGTTTATTACTTCATTATAAAAGTTTTTGGGCTTAAATTTATTCACATAACTAACAAGAATTTTCCCAAAGTATTAGATAAGTTTTCTGGGTGGGGTGTTTCTAGATGGTATTTTTAAACACTTTTCTATGTAGTGTTTTATAGGTGGCACATTTCTAGATACTGTAAATTCAGAATCTAAAGGTAAAAATGCGGGGTTTTCAAATTCTTTTGCGTAAACTCACCAACTTAATGAAGTAATTTTCATACCATAACAACTTACTTTTTTATATAAAAGGATGGAAAATATAGCCGTTACAAAAGTAACAGTTTTGAAGCCCCGGGCGGGAATTGAACCTGCTCCTAGCCACCAGGCGGGGCTAGCGGGCGGGGAGATTTGCCTGCACCTGGATTTTTGCTTTTTGAAGCAAATCCAGGTGTGGGAACCATTCCCACCCTGGTGGCAGCTGAGGGGCCCGCTTTGGGCCCCAAAAGCTACGCCCAAGCCTTGGTGGGTTTGGCTGGGCCTGGGCAGGCTATTTTTAGCTGCCCAGTAAACCCAGACCAAGCCCACCCTCCATTAAGTAATTTGGGGTCCCCAATTGGGGACCCCTTTTTTAATCAAGTTCTTTGGGCTCAAGAGAGCCTGTCAAGCCAGTCCAAAAATGGTGATCAAATCAAGAAACCCCCAAAACCCCAGAAGCCAAACCTGCCAAAATCAATGACCAGCCAAGCCAAGATGGACCATCAAAAAGCCAAACAACTGTTCATGAAAACCCCAAAAATAACCATGAAGCAGCCAGCCAAACATCAGAACCTGAAATGCCAAGCCTTGCCACACAGATAGCATCAGAAGAATACCCAGAGGCACCTGCATGTGAGTAAGTATATAAATCAGAAGCACTTGAAAAAGTTCTGTATTGTCATCCTTACCAAATAAAGTTGTTATGAACCTTTGGTTCACCAATCTGTTTCCATATCTATTTTTGATACTCTTTCATCTGCATACACCCAAGCGTCAGTACCCCTCTACTGGGATAGATAGTCAGACTCCAGTTGATAAAACCAAAGCCTTTGACTACTACTGTCCACCCAACGCTCCATTTGGCCCTGTGCATTTCACTGAGTATCCCGCCAATCCTGACCACAAACCCTGGACATTGGAAGACTTGCAGTGGTACACCCACCCAAACGCTCCCAAGAAACTCTACCAAATTGTCTGTGATGGCAAAGCAATTACCATCTACCCTTTGATCTTCAACGGGAAGTACAACAATCCTGCTGCCTACCTGGTCCCCATAGAACCACCCCCAACACCCAAACCAACCATCTCAACCCTACCCACCTCTGATGTCTCTGGCCAGAGTAGTCAATTCCTGGGAGTGCTTTACCTTGCGCTCACGTGATTGATTGACTCTGCCTTGCCAGCGGCTGGACCTTGGGCTGGTGTTGGGAAGGCCCTTTCCTACCTGGTAAAGTTAGGTCCCATCATCTGGTGGGCTATGTCAGTACCTGCTTTGACTCCTCCCTCACCTGCTGGAGCTCCACAGTACTCCTGGTATCCTGATAATAGCAGTAAGTTGGTGAGTTCACACAAAAGAATTTGAAAATCCCGCATTTTTACCTTTAGGTTCTTAATCTACAGTATGATATCCCATCCTTTTAATAAATATCCAAAGCCAAAAATTTGGAGGGAAAAACATAAAACAAATAAGTCATGAAGCTATATCTAGGGATTTTTAAAGCTCTTTAATATTTCTGACAAGAACTTTTATGGTGTGAAGTTGAGGCTCAAAAACTCTTCACAATCCTGCCAACTAAATGTCTAACATCATAAATTTTTATATAAGAATGAAAAATTCTATAAATTAAGAACCATGTAGTCTCCAGTCATATGGGGACAATTAATCAAAGTAGTTTTTTAAAGCAACACAAACTACTCTGCCTGATGGGGCTATTATGTTGCTTATTTTATTTAATAAAACTTTGAGGTTATTGTTTGGTAAGACGTCTTAAAACAACTATTAAAAATAAATTTAAATTTAAATGAGATATTTTTAATACTGTATACTCTGATGGCCACTATCCTCTTCAACATATTCCACGGTGTTGTTTGAATTAATCCTTGCATATTGGAAAGCTAAGAGAGGGATCACCCGACACATACTGCTTGATAGCAATGTGGAGTTTTTTGGGAAAAAGTAAGGATTCCAAATAGTTTAGGTATACTGCGTCCCTGTTGTTAAGAGCTACCCAGTTGATCTTATCTGTAAGTTCATTGATGCCCTTGATTTTGGCTTCAAAGGCTCTCCTAGGGTCTTCTTGGTTCAATTCAAATCCAAATGGGATGGATACTTGGATTGAATCAACCCTTTCTAAAATCTCCTTCATTATTGGAGAATCCTTAAGCGAGTAAAGATTTCTGTATTCAAAGGACAAGGTAATATTTTTAAGGCCTTCTTTCCATTTGTCAACGTACAGCTTTAACTGTTCAAGGTCTCCATCCCAGACCTCAACCTTGATTCCAGCATACGCGTCCTTCTCTAGAGATGGTTTGCTACCTTTAGACGAGTGGATCAGGCCATTTTGAAAGATGAGTTTTGAATACATGGCATTGGTTTCTACAGCATTTGTCTTGCTAAGGTACTGTCCATAATCACAGCGGTTTAACTTTTCAGAGACATATTCGACATAATCATCGTATGGATTGTCGGTTGCGATGCTTAGGAGGGGGATGCTGGGTGTGGTTTGGCTCACTGCAAGACTCGCATTAGACACTGCAAACAAGCTTAGGAGAAGGGAGAGGATTAATGTCATTGAAAAGCCAAACCAAAGCTTAGCTTGATTTATATTTCACATTTAGTTAAGAAAAATGGCTGTAAGCACGATTCTATTTCACCCTTCTATGCACAGATGAAACATTTGTGCTCCTGATTATTATTGTATCGATGAACAACTAAAGGTCCCCTCTTGGCACTCCACATGCTGTTAGTTCTAAAATTAAGCTCTGTGATTGTCACTACGTCAATATAAAAATTAGAGCAAATATCATTTTCGTTTAATGGGTTGAAATCATGGTGCTCTATCGCAATGCTGAAGCTTGGCATTTTGTCTATTGTAGAAGCCTAGGTCACTTGCCAAGACTTGACTCGAGAACCAACTCGCGCCATCCAATCATCACTTGAAACCCCTACATATGCAGCTAGGCTGTTCCCCGTCCTAGGACAGATATAAAATTGAATTTAATAAATCAATTCAATATAGTTTATTGTGTTTTTAAACTGTAATATTTATCATCTGTTTAATTTTAAAATTTATTTAAACATTATTTTAAAATTAATGTTTTCTTCATTACATATTTAATGTATATTTGAAGCATAAATATGAATTTAGAAGTTTAAATAAGTAGATTATACTATTAAGTTTAAAATATTTAAAAATATTTAATGTTTTATTATCAATTTATCAAATTATTGGGCTGATATGTAGCTTTGAATTAAGCTATTGATCGTTAAGATCGGCTTATTATCCATAGAAATATGGTTTTCTATGTGTACTAAGGGTGAATTTGATTGGATCATATTGAATCCATGCCTTTGATTGTGATGTGAGCTCGATTTCAGTACTTCACTATATATCTGAGCATCTAGAGCTATGATGTTTGGTACCATTTTTATCCGAATTATCTGAAAAACTTATCTAGATTTATCTTGGCATTCTAAATTATATTAAAATATTTTTTGACTCTTAACATTGTTACTACTAGTTTACTCCACTGAAATCCTAATTAGGATGATGGAATAGTAAGCAAGGTTAACTCTGAAACAATCTGCATCCAAGTGGAATATTTTATTATTTCACTCGAAGATAAATAAACTCAAAATGTCCAAGCCAACCATCCTTTACTTAAACTAACATTCATGTATCTTTTTTAATTGAATTGGATATCTTTAAACCAAACAAGCTCATTTTTCTTCAGTCATTCAATCTTGACCAAATTTAAACATCCAATCATATAAAAGTATCTCAAATAATTTCTGTTCCCTTTCTAACTTTAATCCACACACTCCGTAGTGGATAATCTATACAGATAAGTCTCATTGATAAGGTTGCATGGGGTGAACCACTAGTTTAAATATTAAGTAGTTCAATGCAAATTTATTAAGGTTTAAGTTGCCTATATTCCCATTTGATTAAATCCAGACCGCACTCTGGTGGATTAAACCCGCATGCTTTCAACGATGCATGTAAGGGATTGTATGTAAGCATGAGCCAAATTGAGCTTTTGGCTTAGCGATCAACTTTAAATTTAAATAATACGGAAAATCAATTCAATTAAATCTCCTACGGCTTGAGTGCACTTAAAGCGGCATTTCAAACAGATTCGCTTTTGCGATTATTAATTGGATCTATGGAGGTGAGAACGAATTGCCATTTTAGTGACTTTGAGATGTGGGATCTGGGCTTGGCATGCTGCCAAGAGAATCTAAATAAATGTGCAGCAATTAGAAGTGATTGTACTGCTTTAATCTAGCTCAACCTACCAGTCTAGTTTAACCCGTCGTGTCACTGATAAGCTTTTTTTCTAAGGTTCAATTTTTATTTTTATTTTGGATTTTAAGTCCAAACTCGACCAACCATAATAATCATTTAGCCTATTTAAATGTAAGCCTATATACTTAATGCTGCTGCATGAGGAGTTAGTGGACACTTGGTAGAGTCTCACTGCACCCCAACCTGTAGCAGCATTAATCAAAGCAAAAAACTTATAAACTGGACTATAGATAGTCTAGTTTGACTAACAGGCAAAAAACATAAATTTTCATTTAAAACTTACCAATGATGATTGAAGACTGGGATCACATCATTGGCTGTGATTAATTAATAAAATCTATTTCTCCACCTAGGAGATAAGACTAGACGAGCTAAGCAAAGTAAGCTTCAGCTAAAATCAATATTAACCTTTCTATTATAGAACACCTTAGATTTATGTCAGTAACCAAGGTAACCTTTAACAAAAGCACGTTGCTAGCAGTTTAATGCAGATAACATCAGGAATTAAACGGCAAGCAAAGTTTTTAGTTTCCGGAGCCAAATTTAAATTTAAAATTTTTTCTGGGATTTTGAATCATTTGATTCATTTCCAATTTCAAATCAAAGCTGATGATGAGGTGATGCTGTGACAGGAATTGCAGGACAGTATGAAGCTGTATCTAAGTAGTGAGGGATAAACACCCAAATCCACAGAGTTGATAATTAACCACCAACATGGCTTCAGATATCATTTGGAAAAATTTCCAAATGAAACAAAGGGATCTAATAGGAATATGAAATCTAGTCAGAGTAAACCTAAATAGATGGCTTGGGACAAGATCAACAAGTCTTTGGAATAAAACCCTGGACATTTAGAGTTAACAATGGTCTCAGTTTCTATTTCCACAGTAAAGATGCCAACATTGGAAGGAGCAGAAGGAGCAGAACTAAGAACCAGGTCCCATCTTCCTGTGGCAATACAATTTATAATCAGATTTTAGGGAATATATTAGAGTAGGTCAACCACTGGATGCATTGGGATATATGTTAAGTTCAAGTAGATAGGTTTTTAAGTTTATTGATAATATTTGAAGGGCTCAAATCTTAAGAGGTGAAAAATGGGAAATTTTCAATATTTACCAAAATCCTTGACTCAGTATACCACCTGAATCTATGGCTCCTAACCTATCTCATCATTGCAGCACATGTCTACTCCAGCAAGCATAAAACCCTTGAATGATCTATTTTTATGGCCTTTCTGATAAACAAGGTTGTATCATGTGACCCTCAGTTCATGTTTATTTATTGGTGTCAGTTTGATAGGGATAATCAGATCCTGTTGATTAACTGGAGCTGTCGTGACCCACTTTCAATCACTGATTTGATTCAAGTCCTAAAATTCTGTTAACTTTGTCAATAGGTTTCCAGATTTTCTAGCCTTCCAAATAGGACAATTTATTCCTGGAATTATGGAAACTACTGTGATGGATGCTGTGGTGAAGCAAGATAGAGAAAAGAAATAATTTTTATTGGACATTGGGTGATATCTTATAAGGCAATTTTAGAACATGAAGAGGATCTGGGTATTTTCCTATTCTTGGGAGGGAATCAGAAGGCTTTCTGGAAGTAGGACAAGTTGAAAATGGCAGCAATTATACAATAGCTATATTTGGATTGCAAAAATTGTCAATCTTTACAGAGGTTTCTAAAGTTATCAATTAAATAATCATGTTTGGAAGATTTTTTGAGTGCTATGGAAAAAGTATTATTGATGGGAAATTTTGTATACTGTGTGAAATATTTAAACAAAGGAAAAATGAGATTTACATATAAGAATGTAAATTTGCCCAAAAGGTTTTTGAGAGAGAAAGGGTTATATGAGATACTTGTAAATACTTCAGACGCCTCCCAAAAAATATTTTTCATTGATGATAGTGAATCTAGGCCTAAAAATTCTGGCGTGAAGTCAAATTTTTGGATGTCAACCTTTCATATCCAATGAAAGACAGTGAACTGTATAGTTCATCATTAAAAATAGAGGATGTCAAGGAGAACTCCAAAGTAATTTAGTGCAAAATGTTGTGCAGAGATGATAGAGAGTCAAAGAGAGCTGAAAATATTAAAGGATTGGTAGGCATGTTCAAGAAGTTGAGTGCATTGCAACCCCTTAAATTCCAAATAGGGTGAGTAGTCTCTTGTGAGGGATCCAGGTCAAACCATTAAAACTTACCATTGATAAGGAGCACCTTTTGGGGAAGCTTTGGATATAAAATTAGAGAAGAAGAAGTATATTTTATTGGATAATACTTTAGACTTATATAGATTTAGCTGTGGCGGGGATATTAGTTGGACCAAACCCAGGGGCTGGTCATGTGCTGGATGGGTTTGAGTTGCTGGATACCTGGACAGTCATGTGATATTGGTTTGTTGCCATTTCTGGTATGCTGAATGGTATATTGGAAAGGCATCAAATTGGGCAATGACTGGATGTTAGGTGTGATGGCAATAGCTGGAATACTCATACATCCAGACCCTTGACACACCCCTCCCTTAAGGGGTTACTCGGGTACATCAGGAGGGGGCTTTGTCTTGACAGCTGCTGCCTGATGTTCCTGGAGTTGTTTACTAGTTGGAACCAGTCTGGTTGAGTGTTCTCCTTTACTGAGGCGGAGGCAAGATCTGTGGTACTTTTTGGTGATGGGCTCTTTGGCACCCTGGAATTTAACCAGGTAGGTGTTCCTTTCTGGTTGGTATCTGATGATTCTTCCTGGTCCTCTGTTTACTGAGTCTAGCTTCTTTCTGTTTCCAGCTAGGATTCAGACAGGTGAGTTGATGGGAAGTGGTTCCTCTGTGGAGGTTACCTTTTGTGTTTTCAGCCTCTTTATTTCTGCTATTTTAGCTTTAAGGTGTATGTGTTGTAGATTTGGTACTTTTTCTACTGTGGGGGGTTCCCTGGGGGGGATCTTTATGTAGGGCTGCTTGTTGCGGGTAATTATTTCTGGTTTGTACCCGTAGGTTAGCTCAAACAGTGAATAGCCTGTTCCTTGGTTGGTGCGGACTTGGGATACTAATAATGCATGTTTCACGTATAGTGGCCATGTGTCTTTGGCTTTGCCATCCATTATTTTCTCTAGGGTCCTGATAAGGCTGCCGTTGAGGTGTTCCACTCTGCTGTTGGCCTGTGGCCTGTATGGAGAGGTTGTGGAATGTTTAATGTTTTTGGGTTTTAAGTTGTTGTTTACTATGTGACCTGATAACTCAGTTGCTCCTTCAGTTATGATGTAGTCTGGAGTGCTGTAGTTGGCTATTATTGCTTTGTTAATTAATTGGTTGATGGTATCTGCTTTATAGTCCTTTGTTGTCCAGCAGATCAGCCAGCGTGTGGTGAAGTTTTAGGTACAATTAAGAAAGATTTGGTTTGTTTTTGTTTCTGGGAAGGGGCCCACTACATCTAGCGGCAACTGTGGTAAGTTTGACTCCCTTAAACTTGACTCCCTGGTACTTGACAAAGTGTCAAGTACCAGGGAGTCAAGTGCCGCATATGTGAATCTATTAGTATTTTGGGCTTAATCAATTTTAAGCTAATTTTTACTAGTAATTTAGGGGTTTGAAACCAAAAACCAAGGTTAAATTTACTAGAACTCAACTCTGTTTAATAAATTGGTTAGCTAAAATACCAATTTAAGGGGCAATTTATAAGTAAATTTACTAATAGAAATGAAAAAACCTGTGTTCAACACTCTAAACCCAAAAGTGACCAGTTTGACACTTGTTAAGCCAAATTTTAATTTTATTAATAAAATACATATGCACTTATATAAAAATTGTTAATTACTATTATATTTTTATTATTAGTGTCCATAGTTATTGATTAGGCTCCCAAGCACCACTATACTGGATTTAGTGATACAGATATTAATCAAATACCCCACTTGTTTTACTTTATGTCATTTCCAGGTTTTTGGATTAAGTGGTGCCACATAAATTAAGCCCAATTTATTAAGAGATTTCATATGTAATTTATAAAAACTGAAACTCAACACTTTCTTTGTTTGACTTTATCCACTTGACACCCAATTGGTTTTGGATTTAACTAATCAAAGGCTTGGAATTAAGGCTAAATTAATATGTGACGCACTATGAGCGCCACTCGACACTCACCCACTTGACACTTTAACTTGGGGATTAGTACAGAGAGCTTATTAACGTTTTAACCAACACTATGGTAAATAATTCACTCCCAGCTCCTCCCAGCATAACTTAAACACTAATAAACACATTCCCATCCATTTACTTTTTTAACTTATGTTGTATTTTTTATTTTTGAGCATACAAAACTGCCTTGCTTTTGGGTTAACTTTTGAACCTGGTTTAAATTTAAACAAGTTTTATATGTAAAAAACATAGTAAATTTGATGTTTCTGCTCGACTCTGGCATACTTGACAGTGAGAATTCAGCTTTTCCCAGCTGATTGACAGTGTCAAACTTGACACTTTACTATGTTTTTAATTTTCAACTCTCAATAAAAAAAATTCCACATAATTATTTTTTTGCTATTATAATCTACTACTTTTTCTGCTGCTCTCCATATAATTTTCATATATTTTTTTATTTTCAATTAAACTTTTACATTGATTTAACACTAAGATGTTATGCTGAACCTAACATCTTTGATGCTTTATCATAAATATACTTATTTTCTATGTTTTAACCTTTATATCTACACTTTGAGTTTCTATTTTGCTTCTATTTACTTTTTTTTTGTTTTTTGTAAATAAAACTTTATTTGCACACTTTTCATTCAAATTTTGTTTTGCTTTACCTCTTTGTGTTTGCAATATCTTCTCAATTATTTTATTTACAATGCTAAACTTTCTTTAGAAAAAATCAAGCAAGAACAGCCAGCAGCCTAAGCGCCAAGCCTCCAAAGGCTCCAAAGAAACTGCCTCCACCCCCAAGCATACCAAGAAGCCTGCAAAGGCAAAGTCTCCGACCCCATCTCCTCCCACTCCTCCCCCCTCCACCCTCATCTTCTACATCCCCTTCACCTTCCCCCCAAAAATCCTCCCCAAATAAATCTGATGGTGATCTTACCAACCACTCATTTTACCACTCAGAGGCCAACTCCAAGCCCACCAAGGAGAAGCATACCAAGAAAGTAAAGGCTGCCAAGGAGCCCATCTCTTCTTCTGGTAAGAAAAAGGAGGCATCCAAGCAGGCCTCAAAGAACCCTTCCCATCCACCTCCTGATGGCTCTTCCCCCTCCCTCATCTGATCCCCAAGATGAGCCGGAGGAGTACTCCAAGAAGTTCAAAGCTTCTGGTCATGTGGCTTGGGATCCACTAGCCATCCACAACATTTGCAACGTGGACAGACAGTTTAAAGTCCCCAAGCGCTTCTCCCATTACTTCCCAATCATGTCCGTAAAGGGCAGCCCTGGTTATGTTGCCAACAATTATATCTTTAATTGCAACAACCAAAAGCGGCAGACCAAAAGCAAGCACTTCATCTGCAAGGATAAGACTTGCGGGGCCCAGTTAAACACCAAGGGCTGGGAGCAAGTAACGTTGGAGAAGGGGGAGCACACTTGTGAGCCCCCCCAATCATCTAATCACTTGGATGTTAAAGTGGTACCTTGAGCAAGTAATACCCACATCCTCTCATCTTTGCACATCAGATCTGGCCATCAAGGCTCTCCAACATCTCAAACCCAACAATCTCAAGTTGGTACCAACACAGGAGCAGTTGGTCAAATTCATCAGCAATAAGTGTATTGCTGCAAATCCCCCTCCCCCCAAGGCTTCTGACGTCCTCTCTGAGCTCACACTCACTCATGAGCTTAAGCAGCTTCCTAGTGGGGAGCGCTTCCTGCTTCATGATGACAAGCCTGCAGCCAAGGACCATATAATCTGCTACTCAACTCAGCAGAACCTGATGGAGTTGAAAAGGGCGTCAACCTGGCTAGTTGATGGTATCATTGCCACTTGCCCCTGGATGTTCAAGCAGGTCTGGATGGTTCATGCCCAGATTGACATCCGGGTGATTCCACTCGCGTTCTTCCTTCTTCCTGGGGCCATCTATATCCGTGTGTTCTCCATCCTCCACCAAGCAATTGCCCTCCTTCCTCCCGCCAATGATGACAAATCCAAGAAGACTCCCCCACACCTGCTCTAACCCACCTGCCTCTGACAAGGACCAGGCCACCCTGGACTCGGAGGAAAAGGCGAGGCTAAGAGCTCTTGGGCCTCGTGTATGCATTATGGACTTTGAGCCTGCTCAGTTCAATGCATTCAAGCAGCTGTTTAGCAGAGAAGTACAGGGGCGCCACTTTCACTACCGCCAAGCATTTGCTCGTAACATGCAGGCCCACGCGGAGCTTAGTAGGTTGAGCCAGAGGGATACTTCAGACACCTGCAGATTTGTGCTGGCACAATTTAGTGCCTTGGCTTTTTTAAAGCCAGAGCACACTGCAATGGGGTTTGAGGTGCTCTCAAAGGATCCCTACATAGTGAAGCACCTGGAGTTCAAGCATTTCTTAGAGTACTTTGAGCCCCAGTGGATTGGGAAGGTTGTCACACAGAGACAAGGTAAGGCCCGCGCCAAGGCCAGCTGGAATGTGTACCAGGCGACAGTGAATGGTGAGCTCAAGACCACCTCAGTGCTAGAGGCTTACCACAAACACCTCAAGGCCAACTTTGGGCTCCATCTAAAATTCAATAAGTTCTTTTCCCTTTTGCAGCACAAGCAGGAGAAAACCATCTCCAAGCTGCGTGATCTCTCCAACCGTGTCCCCCCCACCAAGCCAACTACCTGCTGTACCCTCTTCACCAAGGCCATCCAGGGTGCAGCCAAGCACAAATACAAGGCCTCTGAGCTTAAGCAGCAGCTTGAGCTTATTTTCACTGCCCTCCTGGAAAGGGCCTAAATGAAACAGGGAAATAATGATGAGGAATAAACTTGCTTGCTTGCTCAGTTATATGATTTTTACTTTTAACTTTTAACTTTAATTTTTACTTATTAGCTTTGATCATTTAGTTTTCAGTTTTAATTTTTAAGTTTTTTAATTTAATTATATAGCAGTGATTGTTCTATGTATACATGGTAAGTTTGAGATGAATATTTATAGTTGAAAGTAAGTGAAATATCTTAATTTTTGTTAATTTCCAAATAAAACATATGATATTCACAGTTGTGCTTATATGAACTATATCAAATAAATATTAATATTTCTTTATATTTTGTATAACTTTATTTGTTGTGTTTGTGTTTATCTTTGGTTCATTGTAATTTTAATTTTTATGGTAATAAAAAATATTTTTATAATAAAGAGTGTAAATTACATAGTAAAATGAGAAATAATTGCTTATTTCTTCTTATTTCTATTAATTAAAGTACTGTTTTTATTGCATTTTTGAGCTCTCTGGGATTATTTTAGTATATCATAGATGTATAGCTTAATCTTTTATATTAAAAGTTTCAGTACATCAAGATCTGTTAATTAAAAAAGTGTCAATTTCCAGTTGTCAATCAGGGCAAAAGCTGAATTCTCACTTTACTATAGTGTCGAGTTCAAGGGAGTCGATTTTAAGGGAGTCAATCACCAGGGAGTCAATTTTAAGGGAGTCAAACTTACCACAGTTGCCCATCTAGCCCCCAAACCTTTAATGGTTCAGGGTCTGGTACTGGGTTGACCGTTGGCTGAGGAGCCTTTGTGCTGGTGTATTTCTCGCACACTGTGCACCTTTTCAGAACATCAACTATATCCTGTTTGAGGTTGGGCCACCATACTATATCTTTTAATGTGAGGTATAGGTTGTTAGCCTTTGTATGGCCTAGTAGGCGGTGATGTCTTAATGGCAACTGTGGTAAGTTTGACTCCCTGGTGACCGACTCCCTTAAACTTGACTCCCTGGTAGTTGACACTATAGTAAAGTGAGAATTCAGCTTTTGCCCTGATCAACAACTGGAAATTGACACTTTTTTAATTAACAGATCTTAATGTACTGAAAACTTTTAATATAAAAAATTAAGTCTTACAGCTATGATATACTAACATAATCCCAGAGAGCTCAAAAATGCAATAAAAACAGTACTCTAATTAATAGAAATAAGGAGAAATAAGCAATTATTTCTCATTTTACTATGTAATTTACACTCTTCATTATAAAAATATTGTTTATTACCATTAAAATTAAAATTCCAATGAACCAAAGATAAACACAAACACAAAAAATAAAGTTATACAAAATATAAAGAAATATTAATATTTATTTGATATAGTTCATATAAGCACAACTGTGAATATCATATGTTTTATTTGGAAATTAACAAAAATTAAGATATTTCACTTACTTTCAACTATAAATATTCATCTCAAACTTACCATGTATACATAGAACAATCACTGCTATATAATTAAATTAAAAAACTTAAAAATTAAAACTGAAAACTAAATGATCAAAGCTAATAAGTAAAAATTAAAGTTAAAAAGTTAAAAGTTAAAATCATATAACTGAGCAAGCAAGCAAGTTTATTCCTCATCATTATTTCCCTGTTTCATTTAGGCCCTTTCCAGGAGGGCAGTGACAATAAGCTCAAGCTGCTGCTTAAGCTCAGAGGCCTTGTATTTGTGCTTAACCACACCCTGGATGGCCTTGGTGAAGAGGGTATAGCGGGTAGTTGGCTTGGTGGGGGGCGCGGTTGGAGAGATCTTGGAGCTTGGAGTTTGTTTTCTCTTGCTCATGCTTCAGGAGAGAGAACTTATTGAATTTTATATAGAGCCCAAAGTTGGCCTTGAGGTGTTTGTGGTAAGCCTCTAATGCTGAAGTGGTCTTCAGCTCCCCATTGACGGCCGCCCGGTACACGTTCCAGCTGGCCTTGGCGCGGGCCTTACCTCGTCTCTGTGTGATAACCTTTCCAATCCACTGGGGCTCAAAGTACTTGAGGAAAGACTTGAACTATGGGTGCTTCACTATGTAGGGATCTTTTGAGAGCACCTCAAACCCCTGCGCAGTGTGCTCTGGCTTTAAAAAAGCCAAGGCACTGAATTGTGCCAGCACAAATCTGCAGGTGTCCAAAGTATCCCTCTGGCTCAACCTACTAAGCTCGGTGTGGACCTGCACGTTATGAGCAACTGCTTGGCGGAAGTGGAAGTGGCACCCCTGCACCTCCCTGCTAAACAGCTGCTTGAATGCATTGAACTGAGCAGGCTCAAAGTCCATAATGCACATGTGAGGCCCAAGAGCTCTTAGCCTTGCCTTTTCCTCCGAGTCCAGGATGGCCTGGTCCTTGTCAGAGGCAGGTGGGTTAGAGCAGGTGTGGGGGAGTCTTCTTGGATTTGTCATTGTTGGCGGGAGGAAGGAAGGCGATTGCTTGGCAGAGGATAAAGAACACGCGGGTATAGATGGCCTCGGTGGCCCCAGGAAGAAGAAAGAACACGAGTGGAATCACCCAGATGTCAATCTGGGCATGGGCTATCCAGAGCTGCTTGAACATCTGGGGGCAAGTGGCAAAGGTATCATCAACTAGCCAGGTTGACGCACTTTTCAACTCCATCAGGTTCTGCTGAGTTGAGTAGCAGATTATGTGGTCCTTGGCAGCAGGCCTGTTGTCATGGAGGAGGAAGCGCTCCCCACTCAGAAGCTGCTTGAGCTTGTGGGTGAGAGTAAGCTCTAAGAGGACGTCCAAAGCCTTGGGGGGAGGGGGATTGGCGGCAATACACTTATTGCTGATGAGCTTATCCAACTGCTCTTGAGTCTGCACCAACTTAAGATTGTTGGGTTAGAGATGTTGCAAAGCCTTTATGACCAGATCAGAAGCCCAGAGATGAGAGAATGTGGGTATTACTTTAACAAGGTACCATTTTAACATCCGAGTGATTAGATAATTGGGGGGCTCACAAGTGTGCTCCCCCTTCTCTGCCGTTACTTGCTCCCAGCCCTTGGTGTTTAGCCGGGCCCTGCAAGTCTTATCCTCACAGACAAAGTGCTTTCTCTTGGTCTGCCACTTTTGGTTGTTGCAATTGAAGATGTAGTTGTCAGCAACGTAACCAGGGCTTCCCTTTACAGACATGATTGGGAAGTAATGGGAGAAGCGCTTGGGGACTTTAAACTCTCCATTCACATTACAGATATTGTGGATGGCTAGTGGATCCCAAGCCACATGACCAGAAGCTTTGAACTTCTTGGAGTACTCCTCCGGCTCATCTTGGGGATCAGATGAGGGAGGGGGAAGAGCCATCAGGAGGTGGATGGGAAGGGTTCTTTGAGGCCTGCTTAGATGCCTCCTTTTTCTTACCAGAAGAAGAGATGGGCTCCTTGGCAGCCTTTACTTTCTTGGTATGCTTCTCCTTGGTGGGCTTGGAGTTGGCCTCTGAGTGGTAAAATGAGTGGTTGGTAAGATCACCATCAGATTTATTGGGGGAGGAATTTTGGGGGGGAAGGTGAAGGGGATGTGGAGGATGAGGGTGGAGGGGGGGAGGAGTAGGAGGAGATGGAGTAGGAGGAGATGGAGTAGGAGGAGATGGGGTTGGAGACTTTGCCTTTGCAGGCTTCTTGGCACGCTTAGGAGTGGAGGCAGTTTCTTTGGAGCCCTTGGAGGTTTGGCAATTGGGCTTTTGGCTGTTCTTGTTTGATTTTGTCTAAAGAAAAGTTTAGCATTGTAAATAATAGAAGTATGAAAGATATAAAACACAAAGAGGTAAAGAAAAGCAAAAGTTAAATGAAAAGTGTGCAAATAAAGTTTTATTTATAAAAAAACATAAAAAATTAAATAGAAGCAAAATAGAAACTCAAAGTATAGATATAAAGGTTAAAACATAGAAAATAAGTATATTTATGATAAAGCATCAAAGATGTTAGGTTCAGCATAACATCTTAGTGTTAAATCAATGTAAAAGTTTAATTGAAAATCAAAAAAATATGAAAATTCTATGGAGAGCAGCAGAAAAAGTAGTGATTATAATAGCAAAAAAATATAAATTATTATGTGGAATTTTTTTATTGAGAGTTGAAAATTAAAAACATAGTAAAGTGTCAAGTTTGACACTGTCAATCAGCCGAGAAAAGCTGAATTCTCACTGTCAAGTATGCCAGAGTCAAGCAGAAACATCAAATTTAATATGTTTTTTACATATAAAACTTGCTTAAATTTAAAATGGGTTCAAAAGTTAACCCAAAAGCAAGGCAGTTTTGTATGCTCAAAAATAAAAAATACAACATAAGTTAAAAAAGTAAATGAGTGGAAATGTGTTTATTAGTAATAATAATGTGCTGTGAGGAGCTGGGAGTGACTTATTTACCATAGTGTTGGTTAAAACGTTAAGAAGCTTTCTGTACTAATCCCCAAGTTAAAGTGTCAAGTGGGTGAGCGTTGAGTGGCACTCATAGTGTGTCACATATTAATTTAGCCTTAATTCCAAGCCTTTGATTAGTTAAATCCAAAACCAATTGGGTGTCAAGTGGATAGAGTCAAACAAAGAAGGTGTCAAGTTTCAGTTTTTTTTATAAATTACATATGAAATCTCTTAATAAATTGGGCTCAATTTATGTGGCACCACTTAATCCAAAAACCTGGGAATGACATAATGTAAAACAAGTTGGGTATTTGATTAATGTCTATACCACTAAATCCAGCATAGTGGTGCTTGGGAGCTTAATCAATGACTATAGACACTAATAATAAAAATATAATAGTAAATAATAAATTTTATATAAGTGCATATGTATTTTATTAATAAAATTAAAATTTGGCTTAACAAGTGTCAAACTGGTCACTTTTGGGTTTAGAGTGTTGAACACAGGTTTTTTCATTTCTATTAGTAAATTTACTTATAAATTGCCCCTTAAATTGGTATTTTATCTAACTGATTTATTAAACAGAGTTGAGTTCAAGTAAATTTAACCTTGGTTTTTGATTTTGAACCCCTAAATTACTAGTAAAAATTAGCTTAAAATTTGTTAAGCCAAAAATACTAATAGATTCACATATGCAGCACTCAACTCCCTGGTACTTGACAAAGTGTCAATTCCCAGGGAGTCAAACTTACCACAGTTGCCGTCTTAATATGGTGTCAACTCTTTGTGTGAGTGGGATGTACAGGACATGTTTGCCGTTAATGATTTGGTATACAGTACCATTTGATACATGGAAGTGCTTTTTGTTCCTTACTAATGTATTGTGGGTCAGTTGATGTGTTGAGGGGTCTTTCCCTTTGGTTTTATACTCAGTGTTGTACAGGTTTGGCCATCAGGGTCCAGGTGGCCAGGGTGATTCTCTCTAGGCTGACCTAGCTAGAGAGAGCATCAGCCGTGACCAGCTCTGCCCCTTTTTTTATTGGATGTCCAAATTAAGCTGTTCCAGCAGGGACATTCATTTGGCTTGTTGCCGTGCAAGCGCGTTCTGAGTTTTGAAATATATTAAGGATTTATGGTTAGTTAGTACTCAGACGTTTAAATGTCCTTCTAAGTAACATCTCCATTTCTTGCATGTGTGATATATTGCTAGCAATTCCTTATCATGTATTGGGTATCTCTGCTAAGTGTTAGCCAGTTTTCTGCTTTTGTAACATACTGGCAGGAAGTCTTGCTGCCCTGGCTGGCAGATGTGCAGGACTGCGCCAATGGCAGTGTCACTGGCATCTGACTCAAGCTTGTAGCACCCGTTATTATTAGGGTATTACAAGATTGGTGCTTCAATCAAAGCTTGTTTTAGTAATTGTAAATTCTTGTCACATTCTGGTGTCCAGATGAATTTCTTTTTGGTATTACCCTTGGTTAATTTATTGATTAGTGCAGTTAGTTTTCTGCAGTTTTTGATATATTTTCTTAGGTAAGCTACCATACCAAGAAAGCATCTTACTTGTTTCACAGAGGTGGGGCGTTGCATGTTATTTATGGCTTTTATTTTATCTGGGTCTGCTTTGATGCCACCATCAGAGAAAATGTGGCCCAAGAACAAGAGTTCCTTTTCCATAAATTGGCACTTACTAGGCTTGGTGTATAGTTTGTGCTTTGTGAGTCAATTGAGTGTCTCGCGGACATGCGTGAGGTGTTCCTCTTTTGTTTTTGAAAATATGTTGATATTGTTGAGGTAGCATAATGTATTTGAGTGACCATTTAGGGCTTGGTTCATCATGGTGATAAACATTGTAGGAGCATTGGTCATCTCAAAGTTCATTACCCTACACTCAAACAACCCAAATTGCGTGCAGAACGCAGTCTTTGGTATGTCCTTTTCCTTTACTTCAACCTGGTTATAACCTGAGGTGAGGTCAATTTTGGAGAAAAAATTTGGCTCCAGAGAGTCTTGCAAACATATCCTCTATAAGTAGAAGGTTATATTTATTCTTTACTATGCTTGCATTTAGTGCTCTTTAGTCAGTTACTAGACGCAGAGTGCCTTATTTTTTCTTTACAAAGAACACTGCTGCCCCCCATGAGGATTCAGACAGGCAAATGAATCATTTTGCTAGATTGTCCTCAATGTGTGTTTTGAGGGTTTAGGTCTCCATGGGAGAGATTCTGTAGAGGGTTGCAGGTTTGGGCATGGCTTTACATAGGTTGATGCCATGTTTGACCTCCAGTTTGGAGGTAGCTTGGTGAGTTCTTCCTTGAATACATGGGTGTATTCATTTAGGAGTGCTGCAAGTTCTGGGCATTAGATCTTGGTTGTTTGCATGTTATTGAATTCAGTGTAACTCATTATGTAGAGGGTACTATCTTTGGTTAGATATTCTGAGTCATCTTGGTTTATGACCTGGACAAATACTGTGTCTCTTAGAATGAGGTCATTGGGTTCTTTGAGGATGTTAAAATTAACTCTGTTGCATTTGATGGTCATGGTTTTTGTTTTCCAACATATGCTGGGGTTCACTTGGGTGAACCCGTCTATGCCTGCTACAATGTCATAGTTTATGTTGTTCATGACAAGTCCTTTGATGGACGTTTGTATACCTTAGAGGTCAATTCTGAAGGGAGTTGTTTCACCTTCAAGTAGAACCTTTGATTTATCTGCCATTCTGGCGTATTTGAAGTTGTATTTGATAACTGGTATTTTTTACTTGGTTACAAAAGGTTTGCTAACCATAGTGTGCTGTGCACCAGAGTCAAATAAGATTTTATTTGTATGTGATTTTTAAGTGCATGGGCAGACAAGAAGTTGTGAGTGATCTTTAATTTTTACGTTCATAAAAACAGAGGATTCCAGGACATGTGGGATGCAAGCAGCAAAGTTTGTGCCTTGGTACAGTTTCTGGTCAAGTTGGGGGGAGACAGGGGCACTTAATAATGTTCCCTCTCCTCTTTTCCCTGTTCCTCTGTTTTGAGACCTTTGAGGCCAGAGAATGTGGGGTCAGATTCATAGTGGGTTGCTATTTCAGCATAGTTAACTTTGGTGGTGTCCTCTTTCTTGGGAAAGGAGCGGTTTGTGCTTTGGCTGCAATTGCCATTGTTGCAATTGGAGTTGCTGTTGCTATGATTGGTGTTCTGGCGTTTATTGCCATTGGAGTTTTCTCTGCCATTGCCGTTTGAGGAGAGAATGTTGTTGCGTGAAGCATATTCTATGTTTGCACATTTTTCTGCGTGCTTGGCTTCTGCAATGAGTGCAGGCATGGAGGTATTAGCATCTGGGTGGATGAGGGCAGTGACAGAGGGTTTCATTCTGTTAATGAAAGAGGCTCTGGTATTTATGTTATCAGCTTGTGCTGGGTTTTGGATTTTGCGACGTATTTCCTCAAATTTGTTGGCGTAAGCTGTGATAGTGGTCTTCTGAGGAAGATCACTGAGCTGTATTGTGATGTCTTGGAGGGATTTGGTGACGCAGAAATTGTGTGTGATGTCCGCTTTGAACTCTTCTCAGTTTTCAAGCTGGTTGTCAGTTTGTGAGCCAGCCCAGGTGGCAAACCAGTTAGCTGCGGCCTTGTACAGGCGCTTGCTGGCTTCCTGGACCCATTTTTTGTGGGGGATGCAACTGGCGCGGAGTTTAGCGGCTGAGTGGTCTAGCCAGTTGATGACATTTTCTTTGTTTTTACCAAAGAACTTGTCAATGCCAATGTATTTGGTGTTGGTAACTTCACCTGTGATAGGTGTTTGTGCGTTTGTTTGTGGTTGAAGAAAGCAGCTGTATTGAATTATCTTGGTGCATGCTTTGGGCATGACCAGACCTTCAAATACGGTACATCCGCTAGTTATATCCTTGTAAATGTTGTGGGTGCAAAAGTACGTTTTCCAGGTCTTCTGGTATGTGGCCTGGTTGAGTACGTGAGCAAAGGTGGGCAGGTTTTGGTCAGTCATTTTTTCTTTCATGGTTGTGGTCAAAAAACCATAGCTACTACCAGTGATAAGGAGCGCCTTTTGGGGAATCTTCAAATATGGAATTAAGAAAGAAGAGAAGTATATTTTATTGGATAACACTTTAGACTTATATAGACTCAACTGTGGCAGAGATTTAGTTGGATTGAACCTAGGGGTTGGTCATGTGTGGGATGGGTTTGAGCCACTGGATACTTGGACAGTCATGTGATATTGCTTGGTTACCATTCTCAGTATGTCAAACGGTATATTGGAAGGGCACCAAATCAGGCAATGGCTGGATGTTAAGTAGGTTGGTAGTAGACAGAATGCTTTTACATCCAGACCCTTGACACCATTATCATTTCCTGGCTAACTCTTTTTACCAGAACCTTCAGGAGATAAAGCTTTGGTGAGCTTTACCTCTAAGGAGGCAATTTTCTGTGACAACACCTTATTGTCATCATGCCACCTGGCCATTATTTCAACGCTTTTCTCTTTCCTTGCCTTGAGAGCTTCAATCTCTCAATTTGCAGCATTTTTCACCTGCTGCAAGATCTCATCAAACCCTATCACCAAGTTCCACAAATCCCAGGCATAAATCTGATTACCTTGCACTGGGGTTCCCTCTTTAGCAAAATAGTCTGAATATAACTCCTCAAAAGCTGCTTTAACTTCTACCAACAATTCCTTGGGCAAAGTCTTTGTAACCTCAAGACTCTCCCAGGCCTGCTCGAGGGAGCCTTCAGTGATTTCCTTTCTAGCAGCAGCAGTTTCAACTCAGAGGACTCCAAACTAAGCCCTTTCAAATAATAACATAGAAGACATATCAATTGAAAAAGATTGAGGGGAAAGCATCAAAATTGACAATATATTTTATTAGAATGTTGATTTTTTCACTTATATACCATTTGAGGCATATTTGGCTGAAAACCCCTCTGGTTCCAGAATCAACCCTTGATTTCTATCACGTGATTTATGATATATTGATGTCAGCTAATCCAAATCTTTTCCTAAAAGATCCCTGCATTTCTCAACCTATGAGAATGTACCTACAATGAGAAGGAATCACATGGCACCTTTTGTCTCAATCTATTTATTTGGCCTGGAGCTTCCTCAGCTCCCGGTGCCAAATCCCTGTGGAATATACACATCCTAAAACTCAGCTATCAATGTTCCAACTGGGAACCAGCTGATCAAACCTGAATACCCAGACACCATTGTCTACATTTGGCTATTGTCGGTTACTTGATCCCTTGTCAATTATGTTGATTAACCTATGATGTTAACCATTTTGTTTCAAAGACACCAATTCCTTGCTTGACCCAGTCAAGTTCATTTTGGCTCAATGATTAAATCCTCATTAATCATATCTGAAGGTGTCAAAACAGCAGGCTCAACCCGCCAGCAAGGTTCCAAGTAAGCAGGTTTGTGATGTGCAATCCAATTATCCAGTCACTTGAAGCCAGACTAGGAAGTCAACTCAAATTTCCAAATCCAACAACATGAACAAATGATGATCCCTTACGGTGGATATCTTGTTTTGGCGCTTGGCTCATTATTAAGATCAAGCCACCCCCTTCACCATCCTACTGTGTGATCTACACAATCATGTTCCTGTTATACATGACTCACATTAACTATATAATCACTACCTCACAATAAAGAATATTATCTAATTTCTAAATATTTTCCCCCTGTAACTCTGCTAAAACAGCACAGTTACAACACAGGTATATTTTAATCAACCTTTGGGGTTAATTAAACCATTTTAAAAACACCTAGTGTGAAAGGAATTGTGGGATGGTATGAAGCTGTTTATAAGTGATGGGGAATTACCACCCAAATCCACATAGAATTAATGATTAACCACTAACATGGCTTCAAATATCATTTTGTAAAATTTCCAATTGTAATACCAGGATTTAGCATAATAATCAATCCTAACCAAAGTAGCCCAAGATAAATGGCCTGAGACAACATCAACAAATCTTCAGAGTAAAATTCTGGACATTTGGAGGCAACAAAATTTTCAGTTTCAAGAATGGGGGGAGGAGCTGCAAAATTGGCTGGTGCAAAATTAACATTGGGCGGCACCAACGACAAAGTTCCAACTGCAGGACCCCATCTTCCAGAAATGATTCTGTTGAGAATCAGATTGTACAGAATATATTGTAACAACCCAACCACAGGATGCATTTTTAAAAAGTAAATTAGAACTTGGGATAAATGATTTTTATTGAGTAAAATTTTGGGAGGACTCAACTCTTAGAGTTGAAACAGTGAAAATTATTTAATATATATCAGAAAATTGACTAAGCAATACCACCTGAGTCTTGACCTCCTATTCCTTCCACATTGTCAAGTAATTATCTGGTCCAGGTTGCAAAGAACCCTTGTGTGGCTAGTTTCTGACAACCATGCTGATTGACAAGCTCATATCAGGTGACCCTCAAATTACGCCAATTTATCAATGTCAATTTGAAAAGGGGAACCAGTTTCAGCTGACAGACTGGAGCAGTCATAACCCATTTCTGATTGACCGTTTGATTTAAATCTGTTAACTTGGTCAATTTTGATACAGTATTTTTAAAAGCTATGGCAACAAGCAAAAATTCTTCAGATTTAAACAAAATGATTTCAGATTTAAACAAAATCCAACTCTCAGGTTAAAATATATACTCTGTTAACAGGGTTTATTGGCGTTAATGGGCAAAATGGGTCAACACAGCAACAAAAGGCTCACACGCAAAGCAAAACCATTCAAAATATAATCCAAAATACATTGATTCACAAACAAAATGGTGTGAGTTGACTTTTGGTGTACATATGTTTACCTTGTGAATTGGTGACAAAATACACCCAAGCAAGGTGTGTCAAAACTCAATCCAAAAACAAAACACAATAGCAACTCACAATGTAAACAAAATCACTCACACAATGTGTGCAATGGATTGTAATCATGAATGATACCAAGGTATCTAAAATAAGACACAAGATCTGAAACATAAATTTTAAAAATATTGTGTTGGGTGTTTTAATTTGGCAGTAAAATCTAGGAAAATGGGTGGATTTTTTTGAGTATTCTAAAATGGGTGTTGTAAAACCAAAAACAACTAACTAAGAAAAAAAAATCTATAATTGGGATATTGGGTGGGAAAAAATATTAATTGAATATCCATAAACAGATAAAAGCAAAAATTAAAAATAGGGAGTAACTTAATTAAGTTTTATTTAATATTTTATTAAATTTTAAAATGGAAGGAACACAACAACAGACTACCATTGCACCTGTTGTGCGCTGCGGTTGCGGTTGCCCCCGCGGGTCAAAGAATAGACTTAGTACAACACAAGTGCCTACTCAGGAGGGAGGCAGGAGAGGAGAGTTCCATAGTGACGCTGCACTGACACAGCCGGTTCAAGGAGCACAAGCTTCTAGGGTGCAGAGCATAAACCCTTGGGTCCCAAAGCTGACCCAGAAGCCAACCAAGGTCACCACTACCAAAATGGTTAGAAACAAGGAGGTAGAACTTACTTTGTATGTGTTTGACGTTGTGTACCGGCAAGAGTTGGTCCCATCAGCCATGCTGGAGAAGGTGAAGCCTGTACTTGATACTAGCTATGAGCCCTACGTCAGTGATGGCAATCAGGAGGATGACAAGGAGCCCCAGTTCTACCAAACCAATGAGGGACAGCTAGTGCTCAAAAAGGTTGCAGCCTTCTACAACAAGGTGCCCATGCCTTGCAAGCCTGTCATCAATCAGGATCCTGGCTTGTCTGAACCCACAAAGCCCGCCCAGAAGCGCATCCCTGACATCAAACACATCATCCTGCTTAAGCTAATGCGGGAATTGGGTGACTACAAGGCGGCCGCAGCCATTGTTGGAGTGGATCCCAAGTACGCCAGCAAGACCTTCCATAAATTCATTAATACTGGTTGTGTCCTTGCCGCGGAGAAATCCTTGCACGTGTCAACCATGCTCACCAAGGAGCACAAATGGGCAATCCGCCAGTGGATAACCCAAGATTGCCATCTTGAACTGGCAAATATACAGGCCATGGTCAAGTCCGCTTTTGGGATTGAGGCCTCAATTTCCTTCTATTATCATTTGGTCAAGGGAATGCGATTTTCCTGGAAAAAACTCGGGGTATCCCCATACAATTGGAACAGCCCAGCCAATATTGAGACCCAGAAAAATTACGCTGAGGCGTACACTGCCCTCAAAGCCAAGGGGACAGTGAAATTCTATTATATCAACAAATCAGCATTTGCCTTGTCAATGCGCAATGAGTATGGGTATGTCCCCAGAGGCTCCAATGACGGGGTGGCTTGGCGTGCTGCAGTCCGCGCCACAGCCTATTCAATGGTGGCTCTCCTTGGTCCAAAGGGGGTTGAGCTCTACCAAATGATACTAGGCTCCCACAATAGCCAGACCTTCCTATCATTTCTCTAATTGGTCCAGGAGCACCTGAGGCGCACAAGCCTGGGCTTCACCAATGTAATTGTGTTGGACAACGTTGGTCTCCACAAGGTGGCTGACATTCTCAAGGAATTCCCAATGATTGACACAAGCATTGCAGTGGGCCCCCAGCAATTGGCCACAGCAAATATGCGCCTTCTCTTCCTCCCTGCCTATTTGCCCTTCCTAAATCCCATTGAGGAAGTCTTTGGGTGGCTCAAGCAAGTTGTCAAGCAAGGAACCCCAACTGGGACTGAGGACCTGTTTGATTTGCTGCAGGCCAGGATCCATACCCTCCCAGCTGAGACTGTGGCCAAATTCTATGGCCACACTGATTTGTTCATCCCTGCGTGCCTAGCCAAACAGCCAATCAATTAAAGGCTTAGTGTGTCCAACTTTTTTTATATTCTCTAATTTATTATTCAACATTTATTAATTATCATTTTATATTTAGATGTTTCCACGCCCGCAATCACATTCAGAAGATCCATCAATAGATGTAAGTAATTTATTTATTTTATTGTATATTATTTTATTATGCCATCTGAGGTAATCCCAAACGCTCAGTATTGGATTACCCAAAAATATTTAAATCACTTTGGTCAAATAAATGTAAAAATTAATTTAAAAAAATTAAACATAAAATGCACAAGTTAGAATTTATTTTATTAACGTATAATTTTATACTTTTATGAAACCCATTTCTGCAATATATTTTGCAAATCTTGTTTGCTAAAATATTATTTGAAAAATTAATTATAATAAAAATATTGTAGAGTATAAAGATGTTTATTAGAAGAGAATTTATTAAGAACACCTGTAGTGAGTTTGGCAGTATGTACCCACCCCACAATGGAGGTGGCGCACAACCTCCACCGCCACACTGTGGACAGTGGATACACCTGTATTGAAAATACTCCCTCCTGCTGGTGAAGGGGAGTAGGGTCAGGTGGGAGTGAAGCAGCAGCTTTTCAGGCGGGGCTGCAAACCCGTAGATACCAGCCAGGACCAGGGCGTCCTGGATCACATGATCAACCAAGTTGTATCCAGGGGGGACCTTCTTCCCGTTGAGTGCAAGCTGGGCCTTGTCAATCCCCAGAAGGACCCTGTCCAGGTCCTCAACAGACGCGCCCATCCCAAAGAAGAATAAGAACCCCAGGTAAACAACCAGATGAAGCCTTTGCCCTGCAAAGGCTTCTGTGAACTCACACAGTTTATTATAGACTGCGCTTATCTTCTTGTTGTGCTTTGTCTTGGCAAACGTGAGCTCCATAGCTGCTGGGACCCCCGTCTTGTTGGCACTCCAGGCCAGCCTAAAGTCTGCCAGGAGGATCTTGGTCTTCTTTACGGCTGTTGCGTCTGCAACAGCCAATTTGCTCACCGCGCGCCCAAAGTTCTCAAGCAGGTAAGACAGGGTGTGCTCCACCGGGAAGCAGAAGCAAGCAGCCGCGTGAGCCCGGCCCATCTCCGGTACATTCTTGAATGGGAGCGTCACCAGGACGTCCCAAACAAGCTCAATGGAGTTTACACAGTAAACTCCACTGAGGGATACCAGGTCCAGGCGAATGGGGCATCCTTGTAGGCAGTAACTGCCCACTTGGATGCCCCCTTAGCATGCGTCAGCCCGGCTAGCGCGTCCCTTGTCATTGGGAAGGACCTGTGAATTCTGTCTTCAAGCTCCTGCACAATAGGGGGGACAGATAGAGCTGCTTAGCCATGTGAGTGGCATAATTAGCATAAAAGGTGGCCAGGACAAAAGGGACCAGGACCCGGCAGAGTTCACCGTCTACGTTTTCTAAGAAAAAAGGTAAGTTTTTTTGAAAATTTATTAATTTTATTTTTTAGGTTACCTTCTTGTGTTTCTTCTTTGCCGGCGGCTTCAGCCGGCTTGGCCATTCTTGGCGCAATCAATTGCGCTGGCAATTTGGTGTCCTCTGCCCTGGCGCGCTTTGCTGGCTTGAGATGTGCATACATCTCTGGGTCATCAACCCAGACAGACGGCGCAGAAAGATTGTAGGCCTTGAATTGAAGTCCTTCCACGACGTGCTTCTGGATATTAAGTAAGCGCTCAATTGTTGTTTCTGATGTGTCAGGCATTTTGGTCATTAATGCCTTGGATGTCACCCTGTCAAGTTTCTTGCCTTCAAGGACGGCGGACTTCACCTTTGCTTTGACCTTACGGTCAATGTCTTTGATTTTGGCAATCGCCAAGTTGAGGTCCTTTAGAAGCTTTTTGAGTTCTCTCATTTTATTTTTTTACTAACCTTTCCATATGTTTTTATAGCTTTTGCCCCAATAAATTCTGTATTATTTTGATACTGTTGCCTCTTTGTTTATTCCTTTTTGTTTTCCCATCTACTACATTATCCCATCTTTTTTCCCATTGTGTATATGTTTTACGCTCATCTCAATATGTGTGTTGTTTGCTTTGTGTTGGCATTGTTTCCTTGATTACCATATTATTTTTAGCACTTAAACACACCCCTTGTGAAAATATTAACAACAATTTGGTGATCAGCTAAATTTGAATTAGAAAATTATAGTGTTAACTGTTTTTAGATAAAGTTGTTACTGATCCAAATTCAAAACCTTAATGATAAACTTTAAGCCAATCAGGAGCCAAGTGATAAAGTGATTGTTGTGACATAAAGGGTCATTCAATAATTCTTTGATGCATGTGCGCTAATTAATATGATTGGCTGGATGTTTTGCCATTGTACGCCATTGCCGCTGTGGCAAGTTGTTGGTGGACTAGTGCTAACCCAGCAGCTGATTGGGCACTAGTCCACCAACAACTTGCCACAGCGGCAATGGCGTACAATGGCAAAACATCCAGCCAATCATATTAATTAGCGCACATGCATCAAAGAATTATTGAATGACCCTTTATGTCACAACAATCACTTTATCACTTGGCTCCTGATTGGCTTAAAGTTTATCATTAAGGTTTTGAATTTGGATCAGTAACAACTTTATTTAAAAACAGTTAACACTATAATTTTCTAATTCAAATTTAGCTGATCACCAAATTGTTGTTAATGTTTTCACAAGGGGCTATGGTTGGGTGCTAAAAATAACTGTGTTCAGGATCTAGATACACAACATAGTAAATATATGATTTTATAGAAATAAGCTGAACATAAAGAATAAAACCAACTATAAACAAAGAGAACACAAACAATTGAAATTCAAAATAAAGATAATATAAATAGAAATTTTCTGGGACCAGGGGTTTATTGAGGCGGGGAAGAGTGATGCCTAGTAGGCAGAATGGCGCAGGAAGGAGGACGTAGAGGCAGTGCTGGCCTGGGGGGTCTGGGATTGGATGGGTTGGGTTTGCGGGCGGGGGTGTTGGTGGCGGGGGTGGAGGCAGGAGGATTGCGCGTGATGGCCGCCATATACCGCTCATTGTACTCCTCATCAGTCATTGGCTGGATGGGCTGGTAGGTGGCTGTGGCACGGGGTGGGAGGCGCTTATCCTTGCGTGATTGGTTGCCCATGTTCACATGGAAAACCATTTGCGCAAACAAGTCAGCCACCATTTGGTGACCAAAGAGAAAATTGTGGTCAAGGACCCCAAGATAGAGGTTGTTGAAAGCCTGAGGGCGGCGCTCCTGTAGTGTATCTCCAATGTTGAAGAAGACAACATCAGCCAGATGGACGTCTGCATGGCCGGCAGGGTAGACTGAGGCCTGGTGCCTGCGTCCCTGGATGGCCTCAAGGGCGGTGGAGCTTCCCTCCATCTGGTGGCTCAAGAAAACCCGGTATTTGGAATTTGAGCCATCCCAGGAGTTGAGCAATCCACCAAGGATGTGGCCGTATGAGTACCCATTGATGAAATCAGGGTTTGTCCAATAGTAGACAAAACCCTTGGCTGAAACAGCCAGAAATGCACCAATGAAAGTCCCCTTCTTGACCTTCTTCCTTCCATTCTTGGTGGCGGCTTTTCCTTGCTCACCAAAATTGTCAAATGCAATTGATAACTTGTAGTACAAGACAAACATGATGTCATCTGTTAGACTTGTCAAGCATCTGACCAGGGTTGATTCAATTGTGGTGTCATATGGGGAATCCTCAGCGCCATCCCATTGGTTGCCGGCAAAATTTGTAAGAACCCTAATTGAAGCCACCTTTCTGTGCATCCAGAGCTGCACCATGCGCTCAGACACCCAAATGCCATGGTGTGCAAGTTGCTTCCGGACCTGGGTCAAGGGAAGCTTGGGGTCCCGCTGGAGGAGGTCAAGCATTATTGGGTAGGCCTCAGTTATCTGGGACTCTGTGGCCTTCTTTGGCTTCTTGGCTGTCCCAATCAGATTTCCCTTGTTCATTAGGTTGTTGAACTCCCGCATTATGGTGGCTTGGGTAAATTGCAACTGGGCGGCAATCTGGTCCCACAACAGACCCTGTAGGTTTAGTGCCACAATTTCCTGAAGAATTTGGGCAGTGATTATTCTGTGTTTGGGGCGCTGGGCGGCGGGAGCTGAAGCCTGATTGGCTGTAGGGGGGCAGGTTGGCTGGTGGCAGGAAGTTGTTCTGGATTGAGGTTGCCATCCTGATTGGTTGGTTGACAGGCAGCTTGTGCAGGGGTGGGTGTGGGAGCAAGGGCAGAGCTAGACGCTAAGTGACTCTCAAACAAGTCAAAGCCATATGGGTTGGGGGACAGTAACAGGTCAGCTTCCTTGTTACCCGCCTCAAAGGCTTGGGTGTAAACGGGTGCCTCCACGTTCTGAGCCTTGCCTCCATTGAAGCTGGCTTGGCTGCTGGCGCCGTCAAAGATATTGCTTGTAAAAACCATTGTAAAAAAACCTAGGATAAAATCACTAAAAGTAGAAATTTTAAAATTTAATAATTTATTTTTATTGTAATCTCAAGCCCATATTTGGAAGGTTCTCAAAACCTTTTCATACAAATCTGGAGCCATGAAAATGGATAAAATGCCTCTGGTCCTAAATTGGATAGCTGTTGATTGGCTGTTAAATTGATAGTTTTCTATTTTAGGCTGCTCATACTACACATCTTGTGTGAGTTCATTTTGTTTTGTGCTTGTGTAATCTTGCTTCTAGATTGCTCAAGTTTTGTTTCACTTTAGTCCTTCTGTTGGTGCCTCATATGAATCCTGATTGGATTATAATATACTCCAGAATAGCATCCACTCATTTCACTTGTTGTGTCAGTTCATTTTGTTTGTGGTTTGAACTACACCGCTTGATGTTTGATATAATTTTGTATGATGGGTTAGTGAAATTTTGTTTTTGGTTTGACAGTTCATTTATTAACCAAAGATATTTAAATTAATTGAATCCTGAATCTTGCGCAACTTGGATTTTGTTTAAATCTGAAATCATTTTGTTTAAATCTGAAGAATTTTTGCTTGTTGCCATAGCTTTTAAAACTACTGTAAATGTTTTCCGGCTTTTCGAGCCTTCTTGCTTGGGCAGATAATACCTGGCATGATGGAACTTACCGTGACACCTAGTCCCCAAGATTGATTTGGCCAATATTGCCTCAATTTTTCCAGTTAGTACAACCTAATCTCAAACCATATTCTATTCTTTTATTAAATATAGATACCAGTTTCCAGCTGGATTCTTTCCCTAAAGAATTCTAGTCAAATTTATCTACATAAAAAATATAAAACAGAACAACCTTATATATCTCAGAGTATTTATTTGGCTAGATACCAAAAGTGACTGACATACAGTCACATCTCTTAAAGACAACATCCTTTTTTACAAAATGACTAAGGAATCATTAATGTGAGCCAAGGATAGGGAAATTTTATCTATGGCTTTGAGAAGCTATTAACATCCTGTAAAAAATTTCATATCTGATCCATAGCATATTGAATTTTGCAAAAAGGGTTTAAGGGAAAATACAACTGATACAAGTAAGCCATACTTTTATTGTTTTTATAGTTTTCACTCTTGAAGTTTCTTTAATGAAGCTATACATTTAATCAATATTTAAAAGCATTCAAGATTATGGTTTGAATAATACTGAAACAGTTGACAAGCTTTAAAATTCTCAAACCAGCGCCTTGGCTTAACCTAATAAACAGTGGCTTGGGTGGAGGTTTTTTTGCAGAATATCATTTGTCCTAAAAATGGGTTATAGACACTTTGTTGGAAAAATGGATATGAAGGGGTATCTAAAAAGGCATGTAGTATAAAAATTGATGGTTGTAACAGTGGAACCCATACATACCATGATAAGTTAAGGGTAGAGTTGCTGTAGATCTGAAATCACGGCTGCTTTATAAAAAGGAAGCCATCTGGATCAAGTTTGGCTCTGATTCCAAAATAAATTGGAGGCTTGCTTTTGCCACTGGAAATAAATCATTATTGGACCTTATGTTTAGCATTGATGTATAGAATGAGCTCTGTTGATAGTGTTGAGAATCTGGATGTACAAGTATTTTGGCTACCGTCAATCTACTCAACATCCAGTCATCGCCCAATTTGGTGCCCTTCCAATATACTGTTTGACATACCAGGAATGGCAACCAAGCAATATCACATGACTTTCTAAGTATCCAGTGGCTTGAATCCATCCTGCACATGATCAACCCCTAGGTTCAATCCAACTATATCTCCACCACAGCCAAGTCTATATAAGTCTAAAGTATTATCCAATAAAATTTACTTCTCTTCTTTTGTAATTCCATATCTGAAGCTTCCCCAAAAGGCGCTCCTTATCAATAGTTTGTTTTTGACCCAATAAAATATATTGAACTTTCAAACCAAACAGAAGTTTAAAGATTAAATTTTACTGCTAAAGCATATTTAGTTTGTTGGTTCCATGCTATACTTGCCACGCCCTAGGCTTTGGCCGGAGTTTGACTACTAAAAGCAAAGCAGGTGGTATAATATTCTGGAGGAAAGAAAGCCTTCTCGCCAGAGCTTTTTTTGGAAAAATGGATTCCCAAGCATGGGGAATCTATTTTTCCAGAAATGCAAGGATTCAAATGGAACAACTATGGAAAGTGCCGTAATCATCTTGTTTTCTGTCTGCCACAACCCTAGTCAAGGGTCAGAACAATTCTTTGATTTTTAAATATTCAAGGCAGAAAGAAAATTGGGTAAAATGAAAATTTGGTCTTAAACGGAATTAAATTGATGAGTTTTGAGGCTGAAATGTAGTATTTATTGGCTAAAATGGTTGTGTTTAAAAATTTGCAAGCAAAACATGTAACTTCAAGCAGTGGGTTGAAGCTTGTCCATGAATCCAATGCTGATCCAGTGAGAGAGGTACTTCTGCATCAAATCAATGTCAATGTAAGAGCTACCTTTGATGCTTGGGGACCGCTGGCAAGTTGACTGGGTCTCCATTCTCATTGAGCTTGGTGGCTGGCTGAGGATGTTTGTGAAGAAATCTGTCAGTGATGCTATAGGATTGATGTCAACGTTCTGATAATCTGGCTTGGTCTTGAGTTCGTTGAGGAATGTAGCAGAGTCCACTGCCTGGCAAGGAACTCCCAACTTTTGGAGGTGGCCAATAACATCGCCCCAAGGAGTAAATGTAGGATTGGCAATATGGTTGATGGTGCTTTTGTGGGGGTTATTAGGACTGTAGTGGATTTCAACCATCCCCTTGGCAGCAATATCCACAGGAATCCAATTAATGCTCTCAAACATCTCGGATGGCACCATCTTCATCACCTGGGCTGCTTTGATGAGAAGAGATATATGCTCCCGCGTGTTCCAAGCGCCGTTCTCTGTATCACCTGACACTTGCCCTACACGATGGATATCCAAAGAAAAGCTAAACTTGTCTGCCCAGCTGTAGCAGATGATCTCGGAAACCAATTTAGACAAATTGTACCCATTGCATTTCTTGATATTCTTCAGTTTAGGCTTTATCTTATCTTCCACAATGGTAGGTGCTGCTAAGGATGGCAGGGTTGCACCAACCGTGGAAGTGAAGTGGAACGCCGGGCGATGTGGGCTGGTGGCACTGATTTTAAGGAGATTGACTGTGCTTTCAATGCAATCCCGGAAGGCGGGCAGCCCTTTGAGGAAGTCCATACGCCAGGCCACATGGTAGATGACATCGACTGACTGGAATACTTCGTTGTAGGTAACATCGTCTAATCCAAGATGTTCATCATCAGAAACATAGGGCATAGCACAGATGTGCTCCCAATCCTCTGGAGAAAACTGAATGCCACGCTCATGAAGCCCTTCCTTCATGCGCTTAAGTGATTCTTCGCTTGTTTTAGCTCGCGAGAAGCAGAATATTGTTCCGACGTCATCATGTCTCAGGAGATCTTTGATGATGAAGGACCCCAGGGAACCATTGGCGCCAGTGACAAGGAAATTGGTCTTGGGTCCCGGAGTTATATGGTCGGCGGCAGGGGAAGGGAAGTTTGTATATTCTTTGATGAAAGAATCGACTTGTTCCTGGTAAAATGACAAGTCTTTGGTTTCTTGTGTGTCACCAAATATGTGTTTGGTGAGAGTTTCGGTGTTTTCCAGTTCGTAGATGGCGTTGACAGAGAGATTTGCGGTGGGATAGGCTGAGTTGAGGATGTTGCGGAACTTGACTGCTAACAAGGAGTCCATGCCTTGGTCAAAGAAGCTGGTCTCATTGTTGATGGGCTTTTTGGTCACTTCGGCAAAGGCTTGTCCAATGAAGCTGTAGATGGAATCAAAGTCTAACTTCTGAGGGGCGTTGATTGTATTTGAACCGACATCGTAGGCAGCATAGAGTTGGTTGATTTCTTCTTGGAAGAGCTGTTCAGCCTTGGCTCTTGCAACATTTCCTTTGGCAGTCACCGGAATGGGTTTTGATGTTTTGAAAGGAAGAATGTAAATCAAGTCGTGGACAATTCTCGAGTGGCTGGGAGCATCCGCATTTGCCTTGTCTACCTGAAGGTTGACTTGTCGTAGAATGTCATGGATGGGAACAGCTTCAGCTTCTGAAGACAATTGAACAAAGAGACAGGTGTTCAATTGGTTGTTGCCAAATATCACACATCCTTCTATTAGAGGAAGTGAAATAATGATTTCTTCCAGTGGGACAGGGTTTGTCTTCTCTCCCGACACGTGAACAATTATGTCATCGATGCGGCCAAGCACTTCGAATTCCAAGATGTCTTGGTCAAATTCATGACGCACAATCTTTAGGCGGTCGCCTACAAGATAGCCCTTACCTGGGGGACTGACGCCAGTGGCTAAACTTAAGTCGTCATGGTGGATTAAAATCTGGGCAGTGTCGTCTTCGACATTGACAAGGCTATATTTGACCCCTTTCTTTAACGATAAAATGCGGCAGCTGGGATTAGTTTGGCTTGAGGTGGATGTGGCAAGGGTTCCCACTTCAGAAGCCCCATACCCGTTTTGCAAGGTGATTCCCTTGGACGTATATAGCTTGCAGATTTCGGGTGCTAGCATTGCTCCACCAAATATCAAGCGTTTTAGTTTTGAAAGGACTTCCCAAGCAGCTGCGTTTTCTTGGCAATGCTCTGCCATCTGCTTGAGCTGGAATGGAAGGCACGTCAAAATAACAGCGCCGGTTTCGGATACATCATCCAGTATCTGGCGCGACATGGGCGCTTTGAATCGTGAAAATACAGTTAGTCCACCGCTGAAGAAGATGCCCATGAAATACACAATCCCGAACAAGTGGAAGAGAGGTCCAAGCAAAAGCTGTGTTCCGGAATAGACTATGCTGTTTTGCTGCGTTCGATAAATTGTCTCTCTCCCATACCGATTGCTGAGGCGCACAAGCTTGGGATATGAGGTGGAGCCTGAAGAGTGGAGTATGAGATAGATGTGTTCCCGCACATCCTTCGGTGACACTTGAACTAATGGCGTAAAGTCTGAAGGTTTTGGCTGAAGCAAAGAATTGTCTAGCTTAATACTTTTTTCGAGCTCCAGGCCAGGGATTCTTTTGGCACAGCTGTTGGCAGCTTCGCTGTATTCCTCCTCGTATATGAGAACTTTGGCCCCAGACGCCTTTAGAAGGTGAACAAGGATGTCAACTGAGTTTTTTGGGGAAAGAACTACTGGTGTTACATTCAGTATTAGTAGGGCGCACAGATTTAAGGCATAGTCCTTGCCAGAGTTGGAAAGATACCCCACGGGCATAAACTGAGTGGTTTCTTCAGCATGCTTCTGAAGATTCTTACGAAACACTTGAGCAGCAGTACAGACAATATCTCGGAACTGCCTGAAGGTGACGCTTGTATAATCTTTTCCGTTGTGATACTTGACACAAGCGTAGTCTCCAAGTGGTCCATCTGCCTGAGCATCAAGTATATCTGCTACACGACTATCGGGTGGAAGTACACAACAGTTTTCTTTCCGAAATCCGAAATCCTCGTTTAAGTTAATCATTGTTAAGTGGAAATGCTTTTAACAGTGCATCAGCCTTAAGTACCCAATCTAAAAGAACGAAAAGGATGGTCTATCGGCCCGCCAACAGCCACGGTAGAACATTTAGCCAGAATTCCTTCATGCATTACATGTGCCATTACAAGCATTTGAGTCAACTGTAGGTTTAAATACTTGCATTCAAAACAATCACCACCCTCAGTATTCCCTTTTTCGTCATTAATTATAAACACTGAGTTAAATTTAACTTAAAATTGCATGATTAGCATCAGGGGCAACCCCACCTCTTGCAGCATGTAACTCTGTCAGACTCATTACAATGCAAGTATGTCATTTAAATATATATACTTATAAAAAATAATTTAGTGAATGGTTCTTACATTCTCACCTGGCATTAACTGCCTCCACCAACCGGCCTACGGCTAAACTACCAGCCTGGCTGAATTTTAACCAGCGCCTAGCTAAGCGAAACCCCAGCGAGGAAATTGGATACTCGTTCTTAAGCCCAAGTTTTCGCAATCGGAGTTAAGTTTAAACTGAGAACTACCCGATTTGCGAGCTCCAAAGATAAAGGGTCGTCCCAACTAAAGCTTGCTTAGGCCAAACCCGGACCAACCGCGGTCAGCTTCTGACTCTGTGCTAATTTTCAAAGAATTATGTTTACAATTTTTGAACATTATATCAATCCGTTTTTTGCTGCAGCTCCCGGCTCTTGGCCGCTCAACCTAGGCGGGTACCCACCTCATTTCCGACAATATTATTTCTGACACCTTAATTTATAAACTTATATTTCCAGCACACACAATAAAGTACACATTTACAAAACCTTATTTCTGATACACATAGTAAAGTACATATTTATAAAACCATGTTTCTAATGCTGTGAAAATTAAAACTAGGTATTGAGGTTTGGCTTCAAATATGTTATTATATAAATAAAAAAACACCAAATAAAAAGTAAAGGTTTTATTTATTAATTTAGCAATATAAATTAATTTTACTTTTTTTAAAAAAACTTTTTGTACCTCAGTCAAAATACAATGGTCAGATATTCATCATGTGAAAAAATTCCCTATATGATATCAAAAGGCCCAAATCATTGCTAGGGAGTTAACCAATTCTGTTTCTTAATTCCACACTTGAAAGACCCTTTTTCACCTTTCATTCCCCAAGACAGGATTTATAGCCTACAGGTAAACATTTAGAAAACCATATTGGTTTCCTAAAAGAATTAAATAAGAATCAAACCCCCAGAAAGCTGGTTATAAATCCATTCCAGCCGAAACTGACTTAACATTTTACATTTCAAACTTCAAATCTTCATAATTTAAAATAAAAGCATTTCAATTTAGTATTTCATCAAGAGCCATGGCCATTTTAACATCTAAACCCCAATATTTATTTGATCTGCCATCATGCTGACATTTTATAATACTTCAAGTTTATATGCTCATCATTGGCACGCACTGCCAACTGCTCAACCCTTCTTTCAGTGATCAGGACAGTCACCAGGTCTGTGCTCCCCAGTAAATTTGTAATGGCCTGGTAGCACCCCCATGGTCACATTACAGCAATCCTCTAAACTTTGTGAGTTTACTCTTTCAACATGATGAAAACATTGAAATTAAAATCCAACATTGTTTCCCCCTGGACTCATCCTTGCCTTGGTGACCTTCTTGAGCCTGTCTGTACTCAGTAAACTGTGCTTTCTAGTAATGGCATGCTGCCCAAGCCGCTGTTCTCCTCAAAATTCACTGCCACTCATGACTTTAAAAGCAAATAATCTCAATCATGCTACTCCACCTAAATGATGAAGAGGTTAAAGGCCTCTCTAGTGCCATGGGCAAGCTCCACCTGAAATACTGCCTCTCCAAAGCTATGAGTTCTCCCCTGGCCAGGCCTCACTTATCCTTGCCAACCTCATTGGTTTGCCCTTTAAATTGGCCTGAGTCATAGAACTAATGGATAAACAAACCAACTTACCACCACCCTCATCAGCCCTAATATTTAATTAGCATACACCTTGATGCAGAAGTATATCAAAAATTCTGCATGAGCCTTCCTCTTAGCAGTAATCTCATGCATTATGGGGACCTTGGATAAAATTTTGATGGGGATTAGGATGTAGAAAAACCCATCAATCTTTAAGGTGACATGTCAGACAATCATCAATAATCAGGAAAATCTAGCCAATGGATTGAAACACCCAAAGTATCTCCCACATATTCTAACAGGTAATATATGTCAGAGATGGACAACCAGATAACATTAGATTAAGAGTTGAGTCAAGAGTCCTTAAGAAAGGCATGATCCAGCTTAGGTGTGGCAAGGGGGTCATAGTCCAGATCAATTTCAAGATTGTTTTGGTTATCATATGTTGTAGTGGTTCCTCACAAGGAAATAAAGAAGAACCAGCAGCATTGATATATTTATCTCTGGGAATAGTCAATACTCAAGGTTAATGGTGATTATGCTATTATTAACTTGAATAAAGATAAATCTACAATCAAGAGAGTGATATGGGCTTTAATACCAATGGTAGTGTAAGACCTATCACCAAGATGATCAATTATTTATAAAAATGGTTTGGATCATTTAATTGGGTGCTCTCAGTTGAATGATTAGTTGAAAGGCTGTTTAAATGTTTGAATCCGCGCCAGGTGATAGTCAGTCCTTCCTCCAGGCCTCTTTTTTACAGCTGTGGGGGGGCTTGGATTTGTAGATGTCTAGTCTATAGTCTTATACCACATGGTCTTAGGTCTGGAAATGGATCCTGAATTCAAGTTCCGCTTTTTTCCTAAAAATTTCAGAAGGGTTTGGATTTTTCTGCTCTGGGTGCTATTGGGTTGGTTCAGTGTTCAATTTAGAGGGTTAAGCTTGGTATCTAGGCTTCAGGTCATGGTTCAACCTTTTCTGTTCTCCAAGCCAATGCCCAGATTAGTATTAGTGGCTTCCAGAAAGTCTATTCCTTTAATAGCACCTGTATAGAAGATTTAATGTCTTTATGATATCTATTTAAATTATTTCCTGGATCCATATCAGGTTTTGAGGGCCTGTATGATGGCATTTGTCTTGTTATTAATTATTGAGGTCTCAATAAATGTATAAAAGGGGGTTTCAACTCTGGGCAATACCGGCTAAATTTCCCTTTAACTGAAAGGTCATCAGAAGGAGAGAATGGCTGGCCAAGGTCACCATAATCAAGAGAAGCTGTAGGTGAGCCAATTGGCCTGGAATTTACCTGCTCTTCTTTAGAATCTATTCCCAGTGATTCTAGAATATTGTAATGTCACTTGGGTGAATCTCCTTAATTCTAGGGTGTTTTAGGTTATCCTGTGTCCTTGCTGATTCTCAAATGCTATCTTGGCACTGTGTTTTCAGAGCTTGTAACTAAATGTTATTGATATAATCCAGTTTATCAGCTGGTGTGTTATAAGGCTGATCAAAAGACTGAGAATATCAGTGTGAAGCAAGACAATTTCCTTGTCACATATGGTTGCATCTTATCTGGAATTGCTCACCCTTGAAAATTCAAACATCAAAGAGCTATGCCCAAGAAAGTGTGACGGAAATTACTGGGTAGTATGAAGAGGTCTCCAAGTGATGAGGAATAACCTCCCAAATTCATAAGGAGTTGATGATTAGCCACCACCAAAGCTTCAAATACTTTTTAGCAAAATTTCTAAAGGATATACTAGGATTTAATAAGATAATTAAACCCAATCAAAGTAGTCCTGGATAAATTGTATGTGGCAAGATTAAGGAATCTTCTGAATAAAACTCTGGACATTGAGAAGTAATAACAGCCTCAGGTTCATATTCAGTAGAGAAAATTCCAAGATTGGTGAGCATTGGCGTAACATTAGGAGGCATAGTTGATGTAGACCCAGAGTAGGACCCCATCTTCCAGTTACACATTGATTTAAAATCAAGTTTTAGGGGATATAGCGTAGTAGACCCACTACAAGATGAATTTAAAAATATTTAACCAGGAGATAGTTTAAGTTTATTAGGTATGATTTTAAGAAGGACTCAACTCTTTTGAGTTAAACAATGAGAAAATTTCCAACATGTACCAAAAATTATTGGCTCAGAAATACCACCTGAATCCATGGCTCCTATTCTGTCTCATCATTCCAAAGAGTAGCTTGTCCAGAACGCAAAAACCCTTGCGTGATATATTTTTTGATGACTGTTCTGATAAATGAGGTTGTATTGGGTGACCCTCAGATCACTTCTATTTATTGGTAACAATCTACCCTGGGTAATTGAATTATGATGACTGTTGTGTTCTGAGGCGTGGCACAGACACACAACAGGAATCCTAACCTTAGGATTGGATTTGTACTAAGTCTCAGTTAGAATTGCAGGGAAGGCTATACAATTACCTTGTGGCTCTGATTGAAATAATATCTACTAGATGTGGCTAGAGAAGCGCTGAAGTACTGGGAGACAAAAATACAAAAATGTGAATAGAACTTAATTTCTATTAGTGAATAGAAAATAGAATATATAGTGGTTGAAAATACCACAAAACACTACCAGGACAGCAGGATCACTTGCCACAAGCATTAGTGGGACAAGTGAGTTGCGCAGAATCATTAAACTGAACAATTGAATTTCCTGATTTGGGGCCAGACTCATTTCAAGGGGAAAAACAAAAGAGAGATATTTGTCCTCAAATAACCCATCAAAGGCAAAATTGAAACATGGTGAATGGCGGCATTCACAACAATGACAAACTGGAGCAACAGTAATACATTTTCAATCAACAGTTTGATTTGAATCCATCAACTAGGTCAACTTGATTAACTGCTTTCCCAGTTTCTTGGCCTTTCAGCTAGGACAAACAGTTTCAGCATTATGGAAATTACCATGACAGAAAATGGGCTTACAGCATTATGAGGACATCAATCAATAAATGGAGCAGAATCTGGTTATAGCCAAATGAGTGAATATTTTAACAAAAGTTGAAAAAAAATCTGTTTAAAGCCTTAAACCCCAAAAATCAGGTAGTTTGGTGTTTTGACCCCCAAAAAATATGGTGTCATAAAGTTTCTGGTCAATTTAGATGGCTTGGTTTCAAAAATCCCCTCTGATGATTCAATCATTCCCTCTCAAACACCCAAATGATCTGGGTTAGAGCTCATAACTACCCCAATAGTTCAATAGAAGCATAAGTATTTGAAAATTTTAGTTGAACAGTTTTTGGCCAAAACTTCTCCACATAAATAGAAATTTTGCTCACCTACATGCCTGTACAGGTTCTTTTTAAGTTTTGGTGTAAATTTTGCAGTGTCTGCAGTCTCTGCACTGCTTTTTTTTACCCCCAAGCCCAAGATTGAGGAAATGATTGAACCAATTTGTAGAATTATTTATTTGCAAAATCCAGTCTAATATTCTCATATTGTTGCCTTCTCTATTTTGCTTTATTTTTTCTTGGTTGTCTTTTCCCAATGCATCTACCTGGATTTTATCATTTGAAAATTTTGTTGTTGAGAATTTTGTTGTCATTTAATGCTTTCAGCATTTGATTTTATTTTCTTCATTTTATCAACACTCCAGAATTTCAGCAAGACTCTACCATTAAAGATGTCAAGTTTTCCAGAATTAAGTAAAATAAGTAACAAAAGTTGATATGAGTCCTTTATTAGGAATTTACAAGTCCCTGTAGATACTGGGTCAACTGCACCACTGTCTGAATAGCTTTCAGGTAGCACAAATGGTTTCCTGGAGACCCAAAAAGATGATGCCCAAGTGTGGTGCTCCTGCTCTAAGGAAGTCACCATGGGATGTCCAGTATCATTGCCAGGGACTGGGTGATTTGTATACCATCCTTCAAGTGACATTACTCTACTTCCAAGGCCTTTTACCTAGCGTAGAGCCTAGAAAACTCTTACATCACTTTTCTCATCAGCATTTTGGTTTCTGTTCCATTAATCATCACATCAGCCTAGGTTAGTGCTTCTGGAGGGGTGTATAGCTATTAAAAATGGTACTAAACTCATTGTCCAAGAATTCCTTTCTTCTGGGAGTCAAGGGGAGCCCTCCAGAAATTCTAGTCCGCTCATCACTGGGGGGTTTTGTCACAGTAGGTTCCATAATGCCGGGTATTGTCCGTCCAAGTAAGAAGGCTCGGAAGGCCGGGAAACCTGTATCAAAATTGACCAAGTTAACAGATTTAAACCAAACAGTCAATCAAAAATGGGTCACAGCTGCTCCAGTCTGCCAGCTAAAACCAGCTCCCCCTTGAAAACTGATGTTGATAAATTGACGTAATATGAGGGCCACCCAATATAAGCTTATTAATCAGCATGGTTGTCAGAAACTGGTCACGCAAGGGTTCTTTGCAAACTGGACTAGATACTTACTTGAAGATGTAGAAGGAATAGGAGATCAAGACTCAGGTGGTATTGCTTAGTCAACTTTTCTGATATATATTGAATAATTTTCCCTGTTTCAACTCTAAGAGTTGAGTCCTCCTAAATTTACTCAATAAAAATCAATTATCCCAAGTTCTAATTTTAAATTTTAAAAATGCATCCTGTGATTGGGTTGTTGCGGTATATCCTGTACAATCTGATTCTGAAAAGAATCATTTCAGGAAGATGGGGCCCAGCATCTGGAACTTTGTTGTTGGCGCCGCCAAATGTCAATTTCATGCTAGCCAATTTTGTAGCTCCTCCCCCCATTCTTGAAACTAAAAATTGTGTCACTTCTCAATGCCCAGAATTCTACGCTGAAGATGCATTGATGCTTTCCCAGGTCATTTATCTTGGTTTACTCTGGTCAGGACTGATTTTTCTACTTAATCCTGGAGTTACAATTGGAAATTTTACAAAAAAAATATCTGAAGCCGCGTTGGCGGTTAATCATCAATTCTATGTGGATTTGGGTGGTAATTCCCCATCATTTAGAAACGGCTTTATATTATCCAGTGATTTCTGTCACAGGTTTAGCTTCTGGAAAATCTTCTGCACTGTTGTCTTTACTGCTCATCTTTTTCAGGATTCACCTTTCTTTAGCTGCTATTCTTTAGCCACTTTTATTCTCATTTATTTACTTCAACTTAGCCATGATTATTTTGGTTATCACACACTTCACTATGTCCTCCCCTTCTTTTCCTACATTCACCACTCTCTTGGTTTAATTTTGGACATTTTACTAGCCTTAAAAAAGCTTTCTGGTGATTAGTATGAAGTTCAAAACTCATCTTACCTTTGGCAACAAAACTTGAACCTTGTACCTATTTGCTTGAGTTATTATTTTTGCTCTCCAAACCCTTATCTTTTGCTTTACGCTGGATGATACCTTTTCAGGCATCAGATCTTTATTTTACCTGTCTTTTTGCCTTACAACAACTACCAAGTGACGCTGTAACCACCCTTCCTCTCCACCCAGTCTCTTTTAGCACAGTTTAACTTATCTAAGTTAGACTGCAACATTCCTGATTTTTTAAGCTATATATTTCAACCATGCTTTCTAACCAATCCTGGTTAAACTTCCCACACCAATTCTTGGACCTCAAAACCAAGTAGAATAAAAAGGCTTGGTTTTCCAGTCTTAAGAATAAGTTGAGATTGTTTGACTTGCACCTCAACAGGTACTTGTTAGGTTTTGTGTCTTAGGTTTCCTTATTAATCTTATTTTCTTGAAATTTACTTCCTTTTCCCATTTTAGTTTATTATTCCATTTTATTATCTTTTCCATCAGGTAGGCAATTCATATAGTAGAACACACACTTTAATTGTTGATAGCTTTAATTATCCAGCTAGCGCTGACCATTACCCTGACTTAGAAATTGGTTTCTTGACACAATCTCCAGTCATTGAGACTGGTCTTTATTTCATTTTCTTAGGTTTTGTTGAGGGTCTGGATGTATGAGTATTCTGGCTATTGCTATCACACCTAACATCCAGTCATCACCTAATTTGGTGCCTTTACAATATACCATTTGACATACCAGAAATGGCAACAAACCAATATCACATGACTGTCCAGGTATCCAGTGACTCAAACCCATCCAGCACATGACCAGCCCCTGTGTTTGATCCAACTAAAATCCCCGCCACAGCTAAATCTATATAAGCCTAAAGTATTATCCAATAAAATATACTTCTTCTCCTCCTACTTTTATACTTGAAGCTTCCCCCAAAAAGGCGCTCCTTATCAGTTTAATAAATTGTCTTAGTCCCTACTTCACTTACTACAAGCTTTTAGGAGCTTTAGTACAGTTATTGCTGCAAACCTTACCTGCATTTTTGTACTTAACAAACATTAATATTCTTGGGTTAAAGGCTTTAGTCTAAAATAATTTACCCCAAGCCTTCAGACCTTAAATTTTTCCCCACACTGGAATATAATATACGAGAGAAAAAATCCATGCTTTTAACACTATGAATCTGTATAGAGTTCATACAAGTTTTTATTATCAGAAGGAAGATCCTTTTTGAAACCTTTTGGAAATACAACTGCTTGCATAATTTAGGGGGCAAAACACTACTTTGGAAATCATCAGAGCCACCTCCACTTGCTTTTGGGGATAGATCTTTGAGTTTATACCCCAAAAATGTGTTTAAACTTAATTTTTCTTAATTAAAACCTGCCTCTATACCCTGCTTAGCCAACTGGTCTTATATAGCTTCCCTGTGTCTTAGGTTAAATTGCTTTTAGGCTAGTTTTCTCAAAAGCTTAAGCTATATGCACTCCCACTTTCCTATAATAAATAAGCTTTCAAACTTATTTTAACTAATTACATTGCATTCTCCTGCTCTTTCCAAGAAAATCATTAAGTTTTTAGTTATTTAACCAATGAAAAATCATCAGTAAAATAAGTTTCAAACTTACCCAATCCCATCAACATTCTTTAGTCTTTGACATCTAAAGTGCCTTGCTACGCTTCACAATTTTTACAAACCCCAAATAGGCAGCAAAATTTTCACTGTGCACACCTTCAATGTTTTTCTCCTTTATGTCCAACAATTTACCTGTTTGCTTCAATGTTTTGCTGAGTTTAAACTTGCCTATTTCCCTTAGGAAATTGCTAGTCACTTTTTTTCCTGCATTTTCTTTAATGTTTCACCCTCAATTTCCCCTAGGATTTGAAACTGTAGCCATCAGTTTATCTGTCTTAATTGGCCTTTTTCTCCTCTGGTGACCCATCCCCCGAGAAACCTTGATGTGCCTACTCTTGAAGTTTTTCTGTGCTGTCCTTCTTTCATTAACACCAACCATTATCCTTGGATAAACTCCTAGTTGTCATTATTCACTATTTTGCTGTGCTTCTCTGCTTCTCTCACTACAAAAAACCTACTTTGTATATATGTTAAATTGCTGATGTCAACATTTCCCCAAATTTTTGTTCTGTTCCTTCTATATTAACTCACTTTGGAGAAGTATTTAAACATCTACTTAGTTGTTCCAAGATTCTCTTACTAACCTAGAATCTCACATAGCTATCAAACCTAATTTTGAGCCCCATCAGTGATCTCCACATAGGCTGTATTTTGTGGGTCCCCATCAATGAAACCACTCAGACTCTAGAAATAGATCTCTCAAGTAAACTCCACCTAGACTTAACCCCCATCAGTGACCTACACTTTAGGTCATCAGATGCAGACATACCTCATGCACCACTACTATTTTTACTCACCCAAGTGGTTGATCTTGAGCTTTAAGACACAAAGTAATCAACTTCAATTCCCAGAACCCTCACAAACATTAAGTTCTGAAGCTTTAACTCTGGTCAGCTGCCCTAATGATGGTTCTGGGCTATATATGCTTTACTAGTAGCATTAAGACCTTCTTAAAGATACAATTAAGACATAGGAAGAGAAACTATACTTCTTCCTATGTAAATTAACCCAACTGTATTATCATCCCAGTTGGTATCAGGATTTCTGTGCTACTTCAGCACATTCATCCCAGGGCAGAACTCTGGCTTTATTCTCACCCCAGATAGCCTCAGGATGCCTATACTCCTTGATATAAACATCACATAGCACCACTTCTTTCTTTCAGAGTACTAATAAGGGGCCAACTTACTAATACCCCAAGGCATAGAAAACCACTATCAATCACCAAGGCTAGACAGGTCACTAAAACAAATAACATTTTCCTGTCTCAGGAATCCAATCTTTATTTGACCAATATTGAGCCCTTGTCTGCAAAACAACTCCTTGTGTGGAACATCACACCAAGAATAGTTCATAGAAGGCTCATCAGGCGCAGAATTTCACAAGTGACAAACTCCTATCAACTATGCTTATTGAAAAGCCTCAACTACGGGATTCAAACCCTGACACCCCGCGGGCTGCCCGGCTGCCCGCAGTTTTTTGGGCTCAAACCAGAGCAGAATTTGACTTTGGAAAATCCTTTGAAGCTTGATGAATCAAATTCACCTACATCAACACTTCCCACACTAAAGGTTCCTGTTAACTCAACCAATCAGCAGGCAGGTCCAGCCATAGATCCCAAAATAACTCAGGCCCACACAGAAGGGGAAACAGATAACCTTCTCATAGAACGCAGGCCACCCAGAGACAACCAATCCCACAACCCAACTAGGGAATTCAAGCATTCTCAGTTTGAGCCAGCCAATGGAATAACCCCTGTGATGGATGCCACCAAGGACTGGGAAGACCTGGTAAATGGGAAAACCTGGGCCAAGGAAATTTGTGAAAGTTTTACCATGACAGATGGGCATACTTATACCCTGGACCGCCAGGAAGATGCCCATTGCCATTCTTGCAATAAAGTGACATGAACCTTTGGCTCAACCAGATCATACATTATTTGTTATTAGTTCTACTTCATTTACAGCCTATGTCTCGCAGTTCCGCACCCCACGCTCACCTACCCCAAGAAACTGCAGACCAGCTGCCCAAACTTTACCATCCACCAGGAGCTCCCTTTAGCCCAGTACATTTCACTGAGTACCCACCCAACCCAGTGTATTTGGAGTTTACTTTAGAGGAAACCCTAATCCACGACCCTGAAGCTAGAACTAGTGTTGCAACCAAGTTTCCAGACTTTCCTGCTAATGTATCTTACAATACACAGGGGGCGCTCAATGAGTCGCCCCTTGATGTATCTAATGTTATGGATTAATCTGATGGCAATATCAAATGGCGGGTACTTCATCCTAATTAGGAGCGCTGCCAATTTGACTTGCTGATTTCCGCACAAGTTATTACTTGGCTCCAAACCTTACATGGAACTTCCCACTATGCCACCCCCTTGTGGCCTTGTGGCTTTCCTCATATAGTATATTAATCACAATATTTTACAATAAACAATACCTTATTCTATTCATTCTTGTCCTTTATATTGGACTGTTGTCTTCCTCAATTCAAAACACTGAATCCTCATTGGTTCAGTTGCAACACTAGAGAGACAGAAGTCCTTTACAGAGAAGGCACCAAAATTATCCGGCCCCCTCTGCTATTCCACAACAAGTATAATTTCCTTCCCATATATTTGGTTCCAATGACACCACCCCTCACCCCGCAGCCTGACCGCCCGCAAGAATCTGTTGCCACTAATGAATCCACTTCCACCCAGATATTTGGGGTGATGTATATCACCCTCACCAGACTGATTGATTCTATGGTGCCTGTAAGCGGACCTTGGGCAGTCCTTGGGAAATTGTTATCTTATATTGTAAAGTTAGCCCCAATATTATGGTGGGCTCTCCCTGCTGGGCCCGCGGGCCGTCAGCCCGCAAGCTCTCAGGAACCCCCACTGGTTGGATCCCTGACATTATGGCAATCTACCTCAAACACAGTAACCTGGGCCCCAAGATGTTGTTAACTCTTGGGGCATCTTGTATGCTATCTTTATTGATTTCAGCTTACTATGTGTACAAGTTAGCTACCAACCTGATCACCTCAGCAACCCTACACCAAACCAGCCCTGAACAGAAAGACGCCCTGCTTGGCAATGAGAAGACCAAGACCCCAAACTTGCAGGTGTAGAACATCATATTAAACCAGACCACAACCAGAGTAGACATGCCCCAAATGGGGAAGCTCACCATAGAAGAAGCCAGAAGAGCAATGCCAGTCCTCTGCCTTCACTTTCAAGCCAATGCAAACTCATATTCCAACAACACCAAGAAAGTCCTTGGGGTAGCCTCCATGCTCTCCAGCAATGCCCTGGACTGGTTCAGAAAAGCAACCGCCGAGGATGTCGAGTTCTGCCTAGACTACTCCCAATTTGAGAGCAAATTGATGGCCACAGGCGACAACTGAGATACCTGCCACCACGCCCTAATCAGCTTACTGGACATCCAACAAGGACCACACTCTCTGCAAGCTTACACCAACAAGTTCCTGAAATTGAAAGCCAGAACCCAACTCAAGGACAAGCTATTGGCCATCTTGTACCGCCGAGGAGCCTGCCCTGCCCTGAAGGAGCTCCTCAAGCACCACCACCCTACGCTTGGCCTGGATGAATTACTCCTCTTGTGCAGAGGGTTGAGCCTTAACCAAGAAGGCACCCCCTCTTCCACCCAGCGCTCAAACTGAGCCCCAACACCCGGCAGACCAAGGATGTCCCCTGATGAACTATAGTGCCACTACCACAAAGGCTTGTGTTTCTATTGCCACAAACCCGGGCACCTCACCAAGGCTTGCCCCAAGAAGAGTAACTCCTCAGTTTTCTTGGTGCAAATAAACACCTCTACTCAATCTTACAAATTTATCCAAGTTGAAGCAAAAACATTCACAATATCCCAGACTGTTGGAGCTTTCATTGATACTAGAGCAGAGGAGAGTTTTATCAATGCCACCCTTGCCAAGAACCTTGGACTGATGGCCATCAACAAAAGTGTTAAAGTAATCATGGGAAACAGCTCCCATGACTTGGGTTTCAGGTGTGCTATCAAATTGTCCCTGAAAATTGGGCGGAACTTGTACCCAGTGTTTCCCATCATCCTAAAAGGACTTCCCCACCCCCTGATTCTAGGGGACTCCTGGTCCCAAAGACACAGCGCTATTCTGAACTTCCTTAATCAAACGGTTGTTTTGAAGGGAGACAATTTGTTTGATGTGGTACCATTCCAGTTGGGCCCAATCAGTAAGGAACCCAACACACTCCTGACCCTGAGAATGGAACCCAGTGTGGGAAGCCTACCTTCCCCCTTGGAGAAGTGGAGCCACGTCTTCAGTGAAGAAGCATCAACCCAGCTCCCCAGTCACTCAATCTATGACCACACCATTGACCTGTTACCTGGAACCCAACCACCCCACGGCCCCATATACAGCTGCAATCACTGTGAACAAGCAGCACTGAAGACATACCTGGAGGACATGACAAAAAAAGAGTTTATCCAGGTGTCAAAAAGCCCCTGCTTGTCACCTATGTTGTTTGTAGGGAAGAAAGATGGCGGGATGTGTCCCTGTGTAAACTACCAGAAACTGAACAACATCACTGTAAAGAACCGCTATCCCATCCCCAACGCTGACGACCTTTGTGACATATTGACGGGAGCCCAGGTGTAATAAAAAATTGACCTGAGAGATGCCTTCAACCAGATCAGAATCAAAGAAGGGGAAAAATACAAGACAGCCTTCAAAACTAGATACGGTTTGTACGAGTACTTGATCATGCTGTTTGGCTTGTGTAATGCCCCCAGCACTTTCCAAAAGATGATCAACTGTGTCCTTGGCAAGTACCTTGACCAGTTCTGCATGGCTTATTTGGATGACATCCTCATATACAGCAAGTCACATGAAAACACCTCCAACACCTTGACCAAATACTGTAAATTCAGAACCTGAACGTAAAAATGTGAGATTGTCAAATCCTTGGTCCAAATTTTGAATCACTTTTGCAGGCAACTCAGCTGAGTGAAAAATAAAATATTTAATAAAATCAACCATTTATTTTGACTTTTTTTGGTTTATTTAAATTGGCAAATTTTGAATCTCTTGAGCAGATAACTCAACTAACAAAAGACAAAACTCAGCAAACAAATGCAGGATACATGAATCAGAAATGCGGGATTCTAATGTACAATTTGAGATTTCCTGTATTTCAATTGAATCATGGACATCATGTAAAAATTAACAAATCTGAAATTGCGGGATTGTCAAATCCAAGAACCAAATTTCAAATCATTATTGCGAGGAATTTGAAATAAATATAATTTATTGGTGTCTCAAAAAGGATGCTAAAGGATATAGGGTGGATTTGTGCTAATTCTCTTAGGAATCATAGGCATTCTCAAAAATCACCCTATTCCATTTTAGGACGGCTAAAATTTAGATGCTTGATTACAGTAGATTTCAGAAGACGCTAATAATAAAGTAGAATTATATATTATTAGCGTCTTCTGAAATCTACTGTAATCAAGTATCCTTAGTAGCAATACATGAATACATAGTGTAGTAAACTGATGGTTTATTTTCCCCCTCCTTTCATCCTTGAAAATAAGTTTTGTTGGCCCCTGGCGTAGCCAGGGGCCAACAAACTTTTAAAAAATTTCTGCGTCATCAGGAGAGTAGCTCATAAATGATTATATGGTTTTATGGTTGCTATTTTAGTGATTTAAAGTGCAGAATATTGCATCATTTCCAGTTTAGATATTTTTTCATTTCACTTAATTTCATGTCTAAGCATGGGTGTTTAGATTGAATTTTTCATTTGATTTTATCTAGAGTGGAGCTTCTTGATTTGGGTTGATTTGTCCTAGTTACTTACTGTACATTCAATTTGGATTCCAGTTCCCGCAATTATTATTTGAGTTTACTAGTGGCATTTAAAAGCAATTTGAAATTTGGTTCTTGGATTTGACAATCCTGCAATTCCAAAAAAAACATAGTAAACTTAATGGAAATGGTTGATGGATTTGAACACTTCAAATCTGATTCCAGTTAATTCATTTTGTCCATTGGAAATATGCAGTTCAACTTGAACTTTGCAAAGTGTCTATGAGTTCCCGCATTTTTAAAAATTCAAATAAATACTCAAAAAATCAATTTAATTAAAAAAAGGCCATCCTGCAAAAGTGATTCAAAATTTGGACCAAGGATTTGACAATCCCGCATTTTTACGTTCAGGTTCTGAATTTATAGTACTGGAGAAACTCTTGCAGGCCAACCTACATGCCAAGCTGAAGAAATGTGAATTCTTTCAATCTGAAGTCAAATTTCTGGGATATGTGGTGAAGACTGGTGGGTTTGCCATGGTACAGGACAAAGTGGAAGCTGTAACAGCCTGGCCAGTATCCAAATGCAGAAAAGGTGTGAGAAGCTTTTTGGGCCTGGCAAATTATTGTAGGGATTTCATCCAAAAAATTTCTCAGATTACATTGCCCCTGACCCATCTCTGCTCTTACAAGGTCCAATTTTTCTGGACTGACAAGTGCACCTCCGTGTTTGTGACCCTGAAGGAAACCTTCACGTCTGCCCTGGTCCTTGCCATGCCTGACCCAGCTAAACCTTTTGTACTGGAGACAGATGTGTCCAACTTTGCAGTGGGTGGGGTCCTTCTTCAGGAAGGAGGGGATAGTATGCTACATCCTGTAGCATATTACTCCAAGAAGATGCTAACAGCTGAAGGGAACTACCCAATATATGACAAGGAGATGTTAGCTATAATGAAGACATTGAAGCACTGGCACAGGTATTTGTGTGGTGCTGAACATCCAGTAAAAGTTCTGACAGACCACAAGAACTTAGTTTACTTCTTCAAACCACACCATCTGAACCAACAACAAGCAAGACGGGCCTTGGAACTAGCTGACTACACCTTGACCATAGACTACAAGCCAGGAAAGGTTAACGTGGTACCAGACGCCTTGAGCAGGAGAGCTGACATGACCCCCTCTTCTACAGAAATCAAGGACTGCAACACCCACACACTACTAGACCCTGCCAGCCTAGGGATACAACTGAAGTACTTAAAGATTGCCACCAGCAAACCCAATGTGATAAAAGCCCAGAAACAGGACACCTACTCAACCGAGCTAGTCAAAGCCCTGACAAAGGACCTGGATTACCATCACTCAAAGAAAGGGTACTCCCTGAAAGGTGTTACCCTGCTTCTCCACAACAGGATCTATTTACCTAAAGGCCCATCCCAAACAAATGTATTGATTGACCACCACAATTCAGAGATGGCTGGCCACCCAGATAGACACAAATGCCTCTCAAGTATCAAGCGGAACTATGCATGGCCGGGCATGGACAAAGAAGTAGCTGCCTACATCAATGGTTGTGAAACCTGCTGAAGAACCAAGACACATTGCTCTAAGCCAGAAGGGTTACTGAGACCTCTGGACATCCTTGCTGGCCCCTGGAAGTCAGTGTCAATGGACTACATAGTAGAGCTCCCCCCTTTGAAATCCTTTAACGCAATCCTGGTCATGGTTGACTGTTTCACAAAAATGGCCTATTTTCTCCTGACCACTACCCACTGCACGGCAGCTGAGACCGCCAGACACTTCCACGACCGCATCTTGACACAACACGGCACTCCAGAAGAAATTATCCCTGATAGAGGTCCCCAGTTCACTTCCCACTGCTGGACCCAAGTGATGAAGGACCTTGGAATAAAACATTGTGTGTCAACCTCCTACCACCCACAGACAGATGGACAAACTGAACGGGTCAACCAAATCCTGGAACAATACCTCAGATGCTATGCCAACGCCAACCAGGACAACTGGGTCAACATGCTTCCCATGGCCCAGTTTGCATACAATAGTAAAGACCACACCTCCACCAGGATGTCTCTTTTTAAGGCCAACTATGGGTTTGATCCATCATGGGACCCTAGCATTAGCAGCAAGGAACAGAATACAGCAGGACAAAATTGTATTAAAAAAATACATACCACCCAGGAAACCTGTCTAAAGAACTTGACCCACACTGTTAAGACCTACAAAGTGTTTGCTGACAAGAAAAGAGTCCCCTGGAAACCTCTGGAAATAGGCAATTAAGTTTACCTTGACTCACGGAACGTTCCCCTACACATACCCAGTAGGAAGCTAGCCCACTGCCGCTGTGGCCCTTACAAGATCATAAAGCAAATAGGAGAAGTGGCATACAAACTAGAGCTGCCGCCTACTTGGAAAATCTACAATGTCTTCCACCAATCACTGCTATTCAAGAAAGAAGGAACCTCCCTCCCCCACCAGAAGATCAAGACCAACCCTCCACCCATCCAGGAGGGACGCTCAACCAAATATGAAGTAGAGTACATCCATGGACACCGCCTCCACTACAAGACCCTACAGTACTACATCAAATGGGTAGGTTACCCCTCCCCAAAGAAAGCACCTGGGAACCGGTCTCCAACCTACCTAACGCACAAGGAGCCATAAAGAAATACTTGGAAAAAAGGACCAGGAAGGAGGAGGGCAACAGGAGAGAAGGGGATGATGCCACAAGTGACAAACTCCTATTGACTATGCTTATTGAAAAGCCTCAACTACGGGATTCAAACCCTGACACCCTGCGGGCTACCCGGCTGCCCGCAGTTTTTTGGGCTCAAACCAGAGCAGGATTTGACTTCAGTAAATCCTTTGAAGCTTGATGAATCAAATTTACCTACATTGAAACTTCCCATACTAAAGTTTCCTGTTAACTTGACCAATCAGCAGGCGGGCTCAGCCATAGATCCCAAAATAACTCAGGCCCACGCGGAAGGGGAAACAGAGAACCTTCCCATAGAACGTGGGCCACCCAGAGACAACCAATCCCACAACCTGACTAGGAAATTCAAGCATTCTCAGTTAGAGCCAGCCAATGGAATAACTCCCATGATTGATGCCACCAAAGACTGGGAAGACCTGTTGAACGGAAAACCCTGGACCAAGAAAATTTGTGAAAGTTTTACCATGACAGATGGGCATACTTATACCCTGGACCACCAGGAAGATGCCCATTGCCATTCTTGCAATAAAGTGACATGAACCTTTGGTTCAACCAGATCATACCTTACTTGTTATTAGTTCTATTTTATTTCCAGCCTATGTCTTGCGGCTCTGCACCCCACACCCACCTACCCCAAGAAACTGTGGACCAGCCGCCTGACCTTTACCGTCCACCAGGAGCTCCCTTTGGCCCAGTACATTTCACCGAGTACCCACCCAACCCGGCGTATTTGGAGTTTACTCTAGAGGAAATCCTAATCCACGACCCTGAAGCTAGAACTAGAGAGACAGAAGTCCTTTACAGAGAAGGCACCAAAATTATCTGGCCCCCTCTGCTATTCTGCGACAAGTATAATTTCCTGTCTGCATATTTAGTTCCAATGACACCACCCCTCACCCTGCAGCCCAACTGCCCGCAAGAATCTGTTGCCACTAATGAATCCACTTCTACCCAGATATTTGGGGTGATGTATATCACCCTCACCGGACTGATTGATTCTATGGTGCCTACAAGCGGACCTTGGGCAGTCCTTGGGAAATTGTTGTCTTATATTGTAAAGTTAGCCCCAATCTTGTGGTGGGCTCTCCCTGCTGGGCCCGCGGGCCATCAGCCTGCAAGCTCTCAGGAAACCCCCACTGGTTGGATCCCTGATACAGAACCCAGTTAACACCCACTTTCACTGAGAAGAATACCCCAAGAAGTGAAAGTCCAACAAGAGGCTCTTGTGAAGGATTTACTTATCAGGGGTCTTCCTGTCTAACTGGTAGAAGGCTGAGAGAAACTGGTCCAAGAAGGTGGCCATGTTATACTCCTTAGCAATTTTGCACTTTTTAGTACTAAAAATCACTAGATTCTTAGTTAGAGTCATAGCAACTAGATGAAAATTGCTGGTTGACTATATCCCCTTCAGGGTTGCTTAAAAGGCTCAACAAAGCCGCTGCTTAAAGTTATCCAAAGTCACCCAGCCTTCTACCTGGATAGCTGTTTGTCCTGGCATGGCCCAGGCCCTGATTGTGATGAAAATTGCGGGATAGTAAGAAGCTGTTTCTAAGTGGTGAGGAATTACCACCCAAATCCACATAGAGTTAATGATTAACCACCAACGCAGCTTCAGATACTTTTTTATAAATTTTCAATGGAGATACTAGGATTAAGTAAAGCCATTAATCCTAACCAAAGTAGCCCAAGATAAATAGCTTGTGAAAGCATCAGAGTGTCTTCTGAATAAAATTCAGGATATTGAGATGCAATAAAATTTTCAGCTTTGACGGTAGGAGGAACAGCTTCAAGATTGGCAGGCATGAAACTAACATTGGGCGGTGCCAACAATAAAGTTCCAACTGCAGGGCCCCATCTTCCAGTAATGATTTGGCTGAGAATCAGATTGTAGGGAATGTAGCGCAACAATCCAACTACAGGACGCATTTTAAAAATGTAAGTTAGACCAAGGTATATATTATTTTTATTGAGTAAATATTTTGGGAGGACTCAACTCTTAAGAGTTAAAACAGTGAAAACTATTCAATATATATCAAAAATTGACTAAGCAATACTGCCTGGATCCTGAGCTCCTATTTCTTCCTCATTGTCAAGTGAGTATCTAGTCCAGGTTACAAAGAACCCTTGGGTGACCAATTTATGATGATCATGCTGATAAATAAGTTCATATCTGGTGACCCTTAAATTACATAAATTTATCAATGTCAACTTACAGGGGAGAATCAGATCCAACTGGCAAACTGGAGCAGTTGTAACCCATTTGTGATCAACTGTTTGATTCAAGTCTGTTAAATCAGTCAGTTTTGTTAAAGGTTTTATGGCTTTCTGAGCTTTCCTACTCAGCCAAATAATCCTCAGCATTATGCAACTTACTGTGACACTGATCACTGCATCAAAGATGTTGACAATAGTGGCCTGCTAGGTAGCATTAATCTGTTAACTGTTGAGTTCAAACTCTTGAAGCTGCTCTTTGAGATACTCCCCTGTGTAATGTATGGAAAATTACTACTGGATGACATTCCCCTCTTCCAGCTTAAGCTGGTTATCACTTGAGGTTGACCTAGAGCCAGGAGCAACATTGCTATCAAGTGATCAGCCCCCTCTAATACAAAACTGGTAATTGAAGTCCAATCAATCCTGCTTCCTAAATCCAGGTACTGGCTGTCAATGCTCATAAAAAGCACCAGCTTAGTGAATAAACTCCCCTCTACCACTGGTGTTCTCCTAGCACAAGGTGCCCTGGAAGCCTTGGCCTTTCTCTTGGTAATAACCACTTAAACTGTTCTTTTTACTCCCCTTGGAGTTCTTAAGAAATAACTCTTCACCATGATGTTTTCTGGTCCTGTGATTGTCTTTTAAACCTTGTTGTTTAATCCAGTGAGGGGATTTTTCACTTGCTAAGGTTATGTAGATTTGGTGCTGCTATGTTGAAATTCAGATCTTATATCTGCTTATCTTTGGCTCAGTTGAGCAACCAATCAATTGTGATTAGTGGAAGTTATTACGCTCCAACTAAGCAACAGATAATTTGGAAGTTAACATGCATTGATATCCCCTAGTAATCTGTAACCACTGGAGTTATCAATTCTGGAAGCTTGGCATGATCCACAGTTCTGAGTCTATTATTTCCTATCCAGCAATTAGTATTGGTGAGTCTGCCATTATTTTTCTAATTTGTGGTGCCTATTTTAGTACACAATTCCAGGTTCTCATTCCCATGGCTGCTAATTTCCCATTAACCCATTGTTGATAAGCCCTCACTATTATACAATATATACTTGGTTTATATTACAATAAAGAGAAGCTTTTACCATTTAATCAGTTGTTCAATACTCAATTAGGTTTTTATTATCCTGTTATTTGAGTATAGTGAAAGGAACATGATTGGGAACTGACTATAATTCTAAGATTTAAACCTCAGTCTAATCCACAACACTGATCAAACCTAGAGATAGCATTGCCTCTATTTTATCAAGTCTGATTTATTAACCTTTATGACAAACAAACTTTTCACTATATCTGGAAGTTTAATCACCTTAAACTTGTGCCATATTCTGAACCTATTTAGATATTCTCATCCCTGGGATCAACTTTTATTAACTCCATTCTGGGGGTCAATTAATCTTCCTGGTTAATCAACTGTTTTCTGAGACGCTGAGCCCCAAGAACTGGCTTGGTCAACCCTGCCTTCATCCTATTAATTGATTTGATGCAATTAATTATAGGGATCCAACCTTATCTATATAGATACAAGGGGTTTTCCTCAGAATTCCTATTTGGAGACATTCTAAAACCTATCTCTACAAATACTAAGATCTAACCTATGATTTCTAATAATTTTGAGTGATTTTATTAGGGCAATCACTTGAGGTGGCTGTTATAGGTCACAATGGTGTATCCTGTAAAAATGGCTTGTCCTCCCTTGTAGGGTCTCCAGTCAGTAGTGTGTGATATTTCTTGGGCTCTTTTTTGGAGGGATTTTTACTTAGGTAAAGTGGATGCAAGTAACCTACCTCTGCTACTACTGTCACATTTATACGCCTGAGAAGGCTAAGATACAAAATAAAGAGGAAAATTAAAGGAGGGGATGCTATTTTTGTTGAATATAAAAGAAGAGTGTTATATGGCTAACTGATGAGCCACACAGTTTCCATGTAGATCATAGCAGTCATAAGGCTTTTGAACGTCCTGATTCCTGTGGAACTTGAATGTTTGATCCTGATGCAATATCTGGATTGGATGTTGGTACCACCTTTTACTCGACAGTTGAGTCATTTCTCAGGGAAACAATTTCCCAGGAGGGGGTAGTTGAAGATCTTGAGACAATATTAAAAGAGTAAATCTGCTCAATGGCAACCTTCTGGTTTTATCATTTTATGGATACTCTAGTTAAATTTGGTTTTTATAATTATTCTATCACCGTTTATAAACCCTTTAATTGGTACTGTGGTGAAAGTAATCGGTTAACACTATGTTAACTGAACTTCAGTATTTTCAACTCTAAATTTAGACGGCCTTGAAGCCCTGTCAGCCCCATCCACTTATGATTTTTGCCTCAGAACAGACCATGCACTTCAATGCGCCTTGGTACCTCATATGCAGTTCTGGAATCCCCCTTCTCAAAGCTGTCCCCAACCTACCCCACATCTGCAGCAATGCAATGAATTAGAACCGGGTATGTTGTTTCACCTTCACTTTCAATAAGGTATATAAACCTTTCCCGCTTTCCCCAATAAAGACAGTTCCTATTTAAATTGTGCTTAAATTTATCACCAATCAATTGACCCACCAGATCCACTCAACTTAGTTCTATTTTAATGCTTACGCCTAAAAGTGTTACATGATGATCCTGCCCAAACCAAAACAGACAACAAAAGCACTTGTGACCCAGCTGTGTACACCGCAACTATTGTAAGTGTCCTCCTCCTAGTCAGTTATTAAGAAAGTTTAGATAGATAGATAGATAGATAGATAGATAGATAGATAGATAGATAGATAGATAGATAGATAGATAGATAGATAGATAGTATGTCCTCCAGCCAGAATCCAGTTTCCCCATCTTTGAAACTGTCATCCACCCTGTCTTGCCCTCCTGCAACCAGTGTAGTAGACACTCCACAAAACATGGATATGGTATTGCCCCTGTTAATTGCCCGCTACATGACGGCACAGCAACTCCCTCACTACGCCAAGGGTGATTTTAAACTATGGCTTTGCAAATTTGAAAACCACTGCACCCTCTTCAGAGTCTCTGACAATGAAAAGATGTTAACAGTGGCCCAATTCTTGGATGGTGAGGCTGCCAAGTGGCATGACAACTTTTCATACAAAGACTGGGAGGACTGGTGTAAAGCGGCCATCAAACAATTTTTACCTCGTGAAGCCAAGCCTCTCACCCAGTTATGTTCCATTAAGCTTAGCTTGTACAACAGTTTCCCTGAATTTATCACGGCTTTTTGCAGACTGGTTAAGTGTACATTGGACGAGCAGAATGAGGAGATAAATGACAACAAAGCCGAGGCAGCCACCTCCCGTTTTGATAAATATTATGGAATTCTGTTCCTCCAGGATGCCCTTCCGGCCATCTATGCATGTTTCCTTTGTCAAGAGGGCCCTGAAAATCTTGAGGACGCCTATGATTGTATTCTCAAACAGTACCAGGACTGTGTAGAAGATGAGCCTGATGAAAATGAACAGGAAAAGTCAGAATGGAATCCATTCTGTAAAAAGAAGACCATCAAAGAAGTTAAAGTTGAATCCTCTTCACTTTTGGAGGAAATTGCAGTCCTTAAATCCTTCTTGGTGCAACACACTTTAGGCCACTCCTCCTTACATGTTACAACTGTCAGAAGCTTGGCCATGTTGCAGCAAACTGCCCAGTCAAACGGTGTGGGTATTGTGGCATGGAAAATGACCACACCAGCAACAAATGTCCTGCACGCCTTGCATGTATCAAGCCAAAGATAGTGGACTCTATGTTTGTGGAATTGATGGCAGTAGAAAAGCGTAATGCTACACCTCCAGTACAGAGCACAAACAAGCACCCTCAACTGGTATCACCCATCATTGAAAAGGCCAAGAGAATTTTGAGCTCTTGTACACCGTTGGACCCAAAGCGCACTTGTATCCAGGAGCCAACACCTACTAGAGCCCCTAGCCCAGTTCAAATGACTAAAAAAAGTGTGCAAAGAGAAGATTCTCCATCTCCTGAGGACAAAGCTGGCATGAGAGCCCACATAAAGACTTTTGAAGATGCCATCCAACAGCTTATGGATAAGCTGGCAAATCTCTCTGAAGAGTTAGGTGAAGATCAGCGCATAGCCATTGAAAATAAAATCAGTGAACAACTGGATGAAGCCATGACTAAGCTCCCAAGCCTTCAGTCTGCCCCTGAATCTATGCCTGTACCAGTTGAAGATCTGATTTCCCAGGAGCAGTTACTGGATGCTAAATTTGAAGACAATAGTTTTGACCAGAAGGAGGATACTCCTCAGAAATCAGAACCTATCCAGATGGCGTCACCCAAAGTAAGCGTTGAGACTGTACCTGAATCTGTATGTCCGCCCTCCAATCAGAGTCCCCTTCCAGATGGTGTCCTCTTAACACCAGTTAAGTACCCCCAGCAACCTTGTACTCCTCCCCCAGAGAAGCCTGATATGGAAACAGGACCCTTGGTTGAACACATAAGTTTTATCAACTCCCCTATGGACAGGGATGATAACCCCCACCCAAAGGATAAGCCTGTCTATGATTCCTCGCAACCACCCAAGAGCCTACCAACTATTTGACTCCCTGGGGTCCCAGTGACAAAGGCAGAGGCTCAGAAGTTATCTGCTCAAGCAATGAGATTATTGGAAAATACCAATATCCAAGTCTCATGGGCAGAATTCTGCAAGGTTAGCCCCAGTTTTGCCAAGCCCTCCAAAATGCAGTTCTAGGTACCAGGCCTCAAAGAATGTTCCCCTCTATGTTGGCAGAAACAGGTGCACCTTGTACAATTGCAATGGTAGATGGACACTTCACATCAGTCATCCTTGATGGTGGTTCATATGCAAACATCATCTCAAAGGATTTCCTTGACCATATTGGAAATACAGACATTGTGGCATGTGATTCCCAGTTCATGTTGGCCAATGGCCGTAATACTCCCTGTGAGGGTATTGTTTGTGGACTAGAGCTCTGCATTCAAGGTGTCTCCCAGCAAATTGATGTGGTGGTATTTGCACACAACCAATATAACCTCCTCATTGGCCAAAAGACTCTCAAGGACTTCATGATCAATACAGATTATGAAAACAACCATTGGACAATGCAAAAGGATAGAAACTTGATGCCCCTCCCCATATTGTATACTGATCTCACCTCTCACCTTGATCCATACTTGGATTCAGACCCTGTCAGCTCGTTCTTCCTATGCCAAGAGTTGTTAGATATGTTGGATTTTGACTCAAATCTCACTGTGGATCAGGCAGACACCCTATATAATTTGGTCTGTGAGTTTGAAGATCAACTGGTAAAAGACCAAGACCAACTTCCTCTGGCCCACGCAACCCCACATGTCATTATCACTGGAGATGCTGCCCCAATCTCCCACCCTCTGTACAGACTCCCTAAATCTTGGGAGGAATTTGTTGAGAAGGAACTCAAAAGAATGCTCAAGATTGGACTAATTGTTCCAAGTCAGTTCCCCTGGGCATCCCCTATTGTGTTGGTCCCAAAAAAGAATGGTAAAATCTGTTTATGTGTGAACTACGTTCTGTTAAATCAAGTGACAATCACTGGAAAGTACCCCTTACCTCGCATTGTGGATATCCTCACCCAGTTTTTGGGCGCCAGATGGTTTAGCACCATTGACCTTTTTTCTGGATATTATCAGATTGCAATGTGCCTAGAGTCCCAGGAAAAGACAGCCTTTGTCACCAAATTTGGCCAATTTGAGTTCACCTGAATGCCCTTTGAACTCACCAGAGCCCCCTGTACATTTCAAAACACTATGAATAACATCTTTCATGGTACTTTGAACAAGTTTGTGTCAGTCTATCTGGACAATATTACAGTGTATAGCCAGACATTTGAGGAACACATGACTCACCTACATGAAGTTTTCTCTTGGATCCGCACTGCAAACCTTGGTATTAATGCAGATAAAACTATCCTTGCAGTACAGGAGCTTCACCTATTGGGCCACATAATTGACTGTCACAAGAGACGGCCTGACCCCTCCAAAGTAAAGGCGGTAAAAGATTGGCCCAAGCCAATGTCAGTCACAGCAGTCCAATATTTCCTTGGGATCATAGGCTATTACCATGACTTCATAGAGAACTATGGTAGATTGGCTGCACCCCTGTTTGATGTTACCAAAGCCAAAGCTGATTTCTTATGGACCAGAGATCAAGACCAAGCCTTCCAGACACTTAAAGACGCCCTTTCAAGCGATAAAGTATTGGCATACCCTGACTTCAATATTCCATTTCACATCTTCACAGACGCATGTGACATTGCAGTGGGAGCAGTACTCTAACAGGAATTTGAGGACAAGATGAAACCCATTGAATACATGTCAAAGAAACTCACTGAGCACGGATTGAACTACTGTATATACGACAAAGAAGTCCTTGCAGTATTACATGCTCTCCAAAAATTCAGATACTATGTATTGGGACACAAATTCACTATCCATACAGACAATGTGGCGGTTAAGTACATCTTGAACAATTTGAACCCTTCTGGCAGACGTACCAGATGGCTGATGGAATTAATGGAATACAATTTTGAGTTGAAACACATTCCAGGAAAGCTCAACCAAGTGGCAGACGGACTCTCCGGACAATTCTCCCTGTTGAACATCCAAGTAACTCCCTATGAGCCTAAGTTGGAAGCAGTCTACAGAGCACTAGAACATGGAATCCTCCCCCAAGCAAAGAATGCCAAGGAGTTCCTAGTTTACTGCTCACACTTCACAGTTATTGAAGGAAAGCTCTTTATAAAGTAGAAGACTCAGTTACGAGAAATCCCAAGACCAGACCAACACAAGAAAGCACTCCAAGAAGCCCACAACAGAGCAGGACATTTTGGCCAACAAGTGACCATGGCCAGAGCAAGTATCCTATACTGGTGGCCAGGGCTATACAAGGAAGTCATAGTGTCAGGAATGTATTTGCTACTTTTCCTGACAACAACAAGGAAATATTGACAGATACAGGGTCAAAAAATCCTTCTCCCAATATGGGCTTTTCCCCAGGTCCTAGAAATGAATTATTAGTATGTAGTATCAGTCCTAAATTACCTTTGAAGTGCCCTGGATTAGGCTTGGATGCCATCTTCCTGGCCAACACGGGGATCAAACCCAGGTCTTCACGGTCATCGTTTAATCTCCTAAACAATGTTAGTAATTTGAATTTGAACTTACCTTCAACATCTCTCAAAAAGGCTAGCTGCAGCCAATCATATGTTACAACCACGCCTGAAGACTGTGAACTCAAATTCACTTCAAACTTGAATATGGCTATAGAAACAACAGGCTCCGTACTTGAAAACAATCAAGTTTGACATGGTTTATCCTCTTCTGGTGATGCGGTTGCACACCAGAAGGCCCCCCAAGCTGTTGTTTCTCTAACAGCTGGGGTAAATGACACCCAGCTGTTTGGAGAAGCCTCAGCAGGGGCCATTGATATTTAAAAAATCTTTTTTAATTTTAAATCAAAGCTACCCCTGCCAAGTTTCCTTCCCCAAACTCTCCTTGAATTCTCCAATCCCCCTGGATTCACAATTTAAACAGCTCTTGACAATTTATAAAAAGGCTCCACTTGTCAGAGTGTTTGATTGTTCAGTTAATAAAGTCAATTTACCAACCTAGTTGATTTTTCTTTTGCCTGCTCTCAAATCCTGAAATCAAACACCATGATGCTACCCAAGTCATCCCAATAGGGACCATTTGGGCATAAATGGTTGGTTTGGTTGCTTCTTGTACAGTCCCTTACTGCAAGTCTTTCCTTTGGAACCAGAGCAGATTCTGGTTTGCCTCCTCCCAATTACTTGGACAAGTTGTGGCGCTGAGTGGTACCAGGCGTATGGTACACCGCCACCCCACTGTCATTGAATCCCCCAATCACAGAGGAACCACAGGTCATGGGGGCCAGTCTGCCCAGCCCATCTTTATTTCATCCCATGGCTTCTGTTTTCCTCCTAAGTTATCTTGGAGCTTACTTCCTATTGGAAAGATTTAATCCCCTTTTGGGTCAATATTGTTTTATTGGAGAATTGTTCCATATGGGGATGGTCTCCCTTCCAATTGGTTCTCTAATCACCAGGTTGAACCCATCCGCGGCCATACACCTTTTGGGTGGTATGTTTCCAAGCGGATGGGTTCCTGGTACATAGACCACATCCAGCAGTGTGAAGTCTGTACCTTTTATGATCAAACTCAAGGATCAAAAAAGCCAATCAACCCAATTGTAGTTGAAGGACTATTTGAACTATGGGGTCTTGATTTTGTAGGCCCCCTTCCTAAGACCAGTCAAGGAAACCAGTACCTCCTGGTAGCCACTGAATACTTCACCAAATGGCTGGTATGCAAAGCGGTTAAAGCAGCCACAGCCAAAGAGACAGCTACCTTTCTATACGAGGATATCTTTACGACCTACAGACCTCCTTCCCAGATATTGACTGATCAGGAAAGCCTCTTTAAAAACCAATTTATCTGAGACTTGATATCCCATGTGTCTACAAATCATTGCTTTGCCACTGCATACAACCCTAGATGTAACGGCCTTACTGAACAATTTAACAAGACACTGGTCAAAACCCTGGAAAAGACTTGTATGGGATACCCAACTAGTTGGGACGAGAAACTCCCGGGAGTCTTATGGAACTATTGATCCAAAGTCCATTCTTCCACCAAAATGATTCCTTTTGAAGTACTATATGGTGTTGATTTGAACCTCCCCCGTAGTTATACCAAAGTGGAATCTATCAACCGAACCCAGATGATGCAGAACAAACATGAGACCAATCAGGAAAATCTAGTAACCAAAGCCCGCCAGATGCAAGCAAGAGATCATACCCAGTACAAACTACCCAAGTTCAAGGTTGAACAGTATGTTCTGTTGTTTAAGAGCTCTCTTCAAAACTCCAAGTCCAAGAAGTTCATTCAGAAGTGGTCAGGACCATTCCAGATTGCTAGTATAGCCCCTAACTACAACTACTTCCTTAAGGACATGGATGGAAATCACCTCCCTAATATGGTGAATGGCACCAGACTTAAAGAATACTGTGGCTTTGTTTAAGTAGGGGAATGTGGTGAAAGTAATCAGTTAACGCTATGTTAACTGAACTTCAGTATTTTCAACTCTAAATTTAGACGACCTCAAAGCCCTGTCAGCCCCATCCACTTATGATTTTTGCCCCAGAACAGACCATACACTTAGATACACCTTGGTTCCCCCATATGCAGTTCTGGAATCCCCCTTCTCAAAGCTGTCCCCAACCCACCCCACATTTGCAGCAATGCAATGAATTAGAACCGGGTATGTTGTTTCACCTCCACTTTCAATAAGGTATATAAACATTTCCCGCTTTCCCCAATAAAGACAGTTCCCATTTAAATTGTGCTTAACTTTATCACCAATCAATTGACCCACCAGATCCACTCGACTTAGTTCTATTTTAACGCTTACGCCTAAAAGCGTACTGTACTTAAAGTTGGAAGGTGGAGGATCTGGGATCGAAAAGCGAAGAATTATTGAAACTGTTGCTAGGAAGTTAGAAGCTGTTAAATGCTTTCCTTTTAAAAAACTTTATAGTTTGGATTCACATTCAATCCTGATCCACAAGGATGACATTGTGATATCCAAGATCATAAACCAATATTTATTTAAAATTAAAATTGTATACTCCAAGTATAAATAAAAACTAAACCTAAATAAGTATAGTATCACTATTAAGTTTAGTAAGGCTAAACTAATTATTTTATAATTTAGTAATTGATTTTTAATGTCTTTAAAAATGTAGAGCTGATCTGCAGCTTTTAAATAAGCTATTGGACATCAAAATCAGCTTAGTATTCACTGAGATACATTGATTTTAGTTTTTTAGTGTGCATTAAAAGTAAATTTAGATAATATCAAATCGAGTCTGAGTCTTTGATTATGACGTGAACCCGATTCCAGCACTTAACTATGTATCTCAGCATCTAGAGCAGCTAGAGCTATCATGTTTGGTACCATTTTGATCGGAATCATCTAAAAAATTGATTTACGTCCTCTAAATTTCATGAAAATCATCATATAGAAACATAATTTTATCATAGTTTACTCCACTGATGTTCTTTTGGGATGAAGCTGTGTCAAGCAAGGTCTACTCTGAACAATATGCAGCCACTTGGATCAGGTGATGCATCTAATTGGAATATTCTATTATTTCACTTGAATGATAAGAATTTCAAAAATGTCCAAGCCAGCCATCTACTTGTTTAAACTAATATTTATATTTATAATTTAAGCTGTATCGCTTTAAATTGACTAAGCTCTCTTTTCGTCGTCGATTCAATCCTCACACAGCATAATCATCCAATCATATAAAACAATCTAAAAAAATGCTGCTTCTCTTCCAGTTTATATCCACCCATTCTAGAGTCGGGTAATCTAGAAAGATAAGCCACTTTGATATGGTTGAATAGGGTTAGCCACCAATTTAAAATGCAAGTAATCAAATACAAATTTATTAAAGTTCGGGTGGCTTATATTTCAGTTCAACATGATTTGGCCCACACTCTACTGGATGCAATCTGTGTACTTTCAAAGATGCATGTAAGGGATTGTATGTAAAATAAAGCCTATTCCCAAGCCAAAAGCTTGGTTTGGCCCATTTTACATACAATCCCTTACATGCATCATTGAAAGCATGTGGGTTTAAACCGCCAGAGTGCAGTCTAAATTTTATCGAATGGGAATATAGGCCACTCGAGCTTTAATAAATTTAAATGTAATTGCTTGATTTTTAAATCAATGGTTAACCCCATGCAACCTTATCGAATAGGCTCATCTATGTAGATTCTCCACTCCAGAATGTGTGGATTAAAGTTGGAAGAGGAGAAACATATTGTTTGAGAATATGATTGGAATTCAGCTTGATTTTCTATACCTTTATATGATTGGATGTTTAACCTCTATGCTAGGGATTGACTTTCTTGAGAAAAGAGAGCTTGATTAATTTAAAGAGCTCAAAATTCAGATTAGAAATATTACACATATAAATTTTAGTTTAAACAAGGAGATGGTTGGCTTGGACATTTCGAAATTATTATTCTTCAAGTGAAATAATAAAATATTCCACTCAGATGCGTCACCTGATCCAAGCGGCTATATATTGTTTCAGAGAGACCTTGCTTGACACAGCTTCATCCCAAAAGAACATCAGTGGAGTAAACTGAATATGATAAAATTATGATTCAATATAATGATTTTCATGAAATTTAGAGGAAGTAAATCAATTTTTCAGATACTTCCGATAAAAACGAAACCAAGCATGAGAGCTCTAGCCTCTTTAGATGGTGAGTAGGGCTGCTTCGGGCAAGCCCCAGGCAGCCGCGGCCAGTTTATGGCTCTAGGGCGCTCTTTTCAAAGATTTATTTTAGAATGTTTAAATATATAAATATTCCGTTCTGGCTCTAACGGCCCATAGCCGGAGGCTAGCCGCGGCTGAGCCGAAGCATCCCTAGATGGTGAGATATAGAATGAAGTGTTAGAATCGGGCGTGCATCATAATCAAAGGCCCAGAATCAATTTGATACATTTAAATTCACACTTAGTTTTCATATAAACCTAAAAACAACATATCTCTATGAATACTGAGCCAATCTTAATGCTCAATGGCTTATTTTAAAGCTACAGATCACATCTATATTTTGATGATTTAGAAAATCAAATATCAAATTATATGATTAGTTTAGCTTTGCCAAACTTAATAGTAATGCACCACTTATTTAGATTTCTATTTTTATTTATACTTGAAATATGCATATTTATTTAAATATATAAGTAAAATTAAAGTTTAAGAAAGTGTTTTTAAATTAGATGTCTTAGATTAATTTTGTATTAAATAATCCCATCCTAAAGATCCAATAAAATATATTGAATCTCTATATTGGATTCAATTTTATATCTGTCCTTGGACGGGGCAACTATAGAGTTCTCAGTAAAAATGAAAAATTATCAAATGTGAATCATATAAACTTTAATCACAGGGGATAAAAAACAAAGTGTTTTTCAAAATAGTAAAATCTACTTTGATGAATGGGGTTATTCTTTTGACTATCTAGATTTTATCAAACTTTGAGATCATCTTTTTGATAAGACGTCTTAAAACAACTATTAAAAATAAATAAATTGAAGTTTTTTGTACGACAACTGATAATCTGATAGCCAATGACATTTTCATTATATTCCACGTGGTTGTTTGAATTAATCTTTGCATATCGGAAAGCTGAGAGAGGGATCACCCGACACATACTGCTTGATAGCAATGTGGAGTTTTTTGGGAAAAAGTAAGGGTTCCAAATAGTTTAGGTATACTGCGTCCCTGTTGTTAAGAGCTACCCAGTTGATCTTATCTGTAAGTTCATTGATGCCCTTGATTTTGGCTTCAAAGGCTCTCCTAGGGTCTTCTTGGTTCAATTCAAATCCAAATGGGATGGATACTTGGATTGAATCAACCCTTTCTAAAATCTCCTTCATTATTGGAGAATCCTTAAGCGAGTAAAGATTTCTGTATTCAAAGGACAAGGTAATATTTTTAAGGCCTTCTTTCCATTTGTCAACGTACAGCTTTAACTGTTCAAGGTCTCCATCCCAGACCTCAACCTTGATTCCAGCATACGCGTCCTTCTCTAGAGATGGTTTGCTACCTTTAGACGAGTGGATCAGGCCATTTTGAAAGATGAGTTTTGAATACATGGCATTGGTTTCTACAGCATTTGTCTTGCTAAGGTACTGTCCATAATCACAGCGGTTTAACTTTTCAGAGACATATTCGACATAATCATCGTATGGATTGTCGGTTGCGATGCTTAGGAGGGGGATGCTGGGTGTGGTTTGGCTCACTGCAAGACTCGCATTAGACACTGCAAACAAGCTTAGGAGAAGGGAGAGGATTAATGTCATTGAAAAGCCAAACCAAAGCTTAGCTCCATTTATACTTCAGAATTTAAAAATAGAACTGCAAATATGATTATATTTCACCCTCTAACACACGAATGAAACATTCGTGCTCCTGATTATTATTATTGTATCGATGAGCAATTATAGTTCCCATCTTGATGCTCCACATGTTTTTAGTTCTAGAATACTTGAGCTTGGGATTAAACCTTTTCACAGAAGCCTTGGGTCAACCGCCAAGGCTTGACTCAATAGCCAACTCACGCCTCCCATTCATCACTTGAAAACCCCAATCCGTAATCGGATTCCTCAATCGGATTGGTGGAGGAGAGAACGAATAGCCCTTTTCGTTTCTGTAGGTGTGGAATCTGAGCTTGCCACATGATGCTTGCAAAAACTTGAGCGGGCAAATAGATGGTGGTGTCACTCGCCCCTTTTGAGAGGGTACCCACCTTATTCCCAGCACCAGTATTTCTAGAAGCATAGTTCCAATATTATGGCATTACTTTAGGTTTTATAACAAATTTATTTTCAAAAATCTTAGATCGATGTCATAATGTTGAATTGTGTTCCTAGAAGTACTAGTGTTGGGAATAAGGTGGGTATCCTTTAGAGGCTTCATAGATGTTTAGCAAAACTTTAGGGAGTAGCTGGCATGTTTTAAAAACAACTTAAACCCAACTACTTCCTCTTCTCCAGAGATCACATTGAATTTAGATACCCACTTCAGCTCTGAAATTGTTTTTCTGAGGAACCAAAATCCTACAGTATGACATCATTGTGATTTTTTTAAAATATAAATTGTATTTTAAATTCTGAAAATGATGTCATATTATTGGATTCTGGTTCCTAGAAAAACAATTTCAGAATCAAAGTGGGTACCAAATTTACCATCCCTGCTTGACATGCTCCAAAAACAAAAGAACATCCAACTGGGGTTGGGGAGACTATATATTTTAAGTTCCTTAGGTCAAAAGTGAAAATATCAAAAACAGGATCCCCAAAAGCGCAAAATCAAAACACTATATTAGGTGCAAAACCAAGTTTTTAAAAGTCAACTTCAAAGAAAAAAGATATATTTTTAAATATAATTTTACACTTTAAGAACTTTTAAAGGACTAAACAGACCCTAAGAATTTCCTTTCTGCAATAAAAAATTAAGCCCAATAATAGAAAACATGTAATTAGCTGGCTTTAAAAGGGATTTACCTTTCCTTTTAAGCACAAAATCACACTAGATTATATGCATATGTTCTTTACATTAAGAACAAAATATAGGTTTATACTAAAAGATGCTTTATAAACTTTGACTAGTTTATAAAGCTGTACAATTAAGAGCTGTTGAGATGGATGGACCAAAGCCATATCAGAGCAGACCAAAGTTTTGCATAAACAAAACATAAATGATGCAAGACTTTTGATCAACATCAGTGGACAAAGAGCTGCCAATATTTTGAATGTGATACAGCAGATGAATCAGACATCAGTAAAAAAAATATCCACACTTTAAGTCAATGGTACACAGCTGAACAACTGAACAAAACAAACTCACATATGGATACTCCGGATCCCAAACAGCACTTAGATTTATATTATCTGTACAGAAAATGCATACTAAAACAGATAATTAGTAAATAGAAAGCGCACAAAACACACACACAACAAACAAACCCAAATAAAAAACATTGAATTTTCACTTTATTCCAATTAAGAGTGAGCCCCAAAAAAGGAAAAGGTAAACATCCACAGATAATCCTGCGGATCTTAATTGGTGTCACAACATCTTCAATTACTCCCTCACAGGAAAGCAATTCTCCGAGTGACTCCCTGTTGTGGATTGGCCTTGGGGACGTCTTTGGGTTGAATGTCTGTGTTGCTGGCTTATAAAGTATAGTTGTAAGGCCTAGACATGTATTAATACAAGTCTTAAAGACTATGAAGTCTTTACCTGTCAGGAAACCAGGCATAAGAAGAGACATTGCTTGACTTGGGACAGAGTACAGCCAGGCCATTGGGTAATGCCCACCATAGGATGGGTGCTAACTTGATAATATATGATACAAATCCCCCAAGCAAAGACCAAGAGCCGCAGTTGGGCACCATAGAGTTCACCAATCCTTTCAAGGTAATGTACAGTAGTTTTAAAAGCTATAGCGACAAGCAAAATGAACTCAGATTTAAACAAAATCCAAGTTGCGCGAGATTCAGGATTCAAATAATTTAAATATTGTCAGTTAATAAATGAAATGTCAAACCAAAAACAAAATTTCACTTGCCCATTATACAAAATTATATCAAACATCAAGCGGTGTAGTTCAACCCACAAACAAAATGAACTGACGCAACAAGTGAAATGGATGAATGCTATTCCGGAGTATATTATAATCCAATCAGGATTCACATGAGACACTGACAGAAAGACCAAAATGAAACAAAATCTGAGTACTCTAGAAGCGAGATTACACAAACACAAAACAAAATGAACTCACACAAGATGTGTAGTATGAGCAGCCTAAAATATAAAAATAACAGTTTAACAGCCAATCAACAGCTATCCAATTTAGGAACAGATGCATTTTATTCATTTTCATGGCTCCAGATTTGTATGGAATGGTTTTGAGAACCTTCTGAATATAGACTTGAGATTACAATAAAAATAAATCATTAAATTTTAAAATTTCTACTTTTAGTGATTTTATCCTAGGTTTTGTTTCAATATGGTTTTCAATAGCAACATCTTCAACTGCGCCAGCAGCCAAGCCAGCAGCAGCCAATTCAGCTTCAATGGAGGCAAGGCTCAGAACGTGGAGGCACCTGTTTATACCCAAGCCTTGAGGCGGGTAACAAGGAAGCTGACCTGTTACTGTCCCCCGACCCATATGGCTTTGACTTATTTGAGAGTCACTTTGCATCTAGTGCTGTCCCCGCTCCCACACCCACTCCTGCACAAGCTGCCCATCAACCAACCAATCAGGATGGCAACCTCAATTCAGAACAACTTCCTGCCATTGCCCAACCTGTCCCTCCCTCAGCCAATCAGACTTCAGCTCCCCCGCCCAGCGCCCCAAGCACCGAATCATCACCGCCCAAATTCTTCAGGAAATTGTGGCACTCAACCTGCAGGGTTTGTCCTGGGATCAGATTGCTGGCCAATTGCAATTTATCCGAGCTACTGTCATGCGGGAATTCAACAGCATGATGAACAGGGGGAATCAGATCAGGGCGGCCAAGAAGGCCCAAGAGTCCCAGATAACTGAGGCATACCCAATAATGCTTGACCTCCTCCAGCGGGACCCCAAGCTTTCCTTGACCCAGGTCCGGAAGCAACTTGCTCACTATGGCATTTGGGTGTCTGAGCGCATGGTGCAGCTCTGGATGTACGGGAAGGTGGCTTCTGTACGGGTTCTTACCAATTTTGCCGGCGACCAATGAGATGGCGCTGAGGATTCCCCATATGATCCCGCCATTGAATCCACCCTGGTCCGTTGCTTGACTAGTCTGTCAGATGATGTCATTTTCATCTTCTACTACAAGCTATTGTTAGCTTTTGATGACTTTGGTGAGCAAGGAAGAGCTGCCACTCAAAAAGGAAGGAAGAAGGTCAAGAAGGGGACGTTTATTGGTGCATTTCTGGCTGTGTTGGCCAAGGGTTTTGTCTATTATCGGACAACCCCTGATTTTGTCGATGGGTACTCATACGGCCACATCCTCGGTGGATTGCTTGACTCCTGGGATGGCTCGAATTCCAAATACCAAGTTTTCTTAAGCCACCAGATGGAGGGAAGCTCCACTGCCCTTGAGGCCATCCAGGGACGCAGGCACCAGGCCTCAGTCTACCCTGCCAGCCATACTGATGTCCATCTGGGAGATGTCATCTTCTTTAACATGGGGTCCATACTATGGAAGTGCCGCCCTCAGGCTTTCAACGACCTCTATCTTGGGGTCCTTGATCACAATTTTCTCTTTGGTTGCCAAATGGTGGCTAACTTGTTCACGCAAATGGTTTTCCATGTGAACATGGGCAGCCAATCACGTAAGGATAAGCGCCTTCCACCTCGGGCAACTGCCACTTACCAGCCTATTCAGCCAATGACCAATGAGGAGTACAATGAGCGGTATATGGCGGCCATCACGCGAAATCCTCCTGCCTCCACCCCCACCACCAACACCCCTAACCCGCAAGCCCAACCCACCCAATCCCAGACCCCCCAGGCCAGCACCACCTTTATGTCTTCCTTCCCGCGTTATTCTGCCTCCTAGGCATCACTCCCCCCGCCTCAATAAACCCCCTGTCACCAAACATTTTATATTTATATTATCTTTTTTTTGAATTTCAATTGTTCATGTTCTCTTTGTTTATAGTTGGTTTTATTCTTTATGTTCAGCTTATTTCTATAAAACCATATATTTACTATGGTGTGTATCTAGATCCTGAACACAGTTATTTTTAGCACCAAACCACAGCCCCTTGTGAAAACATTAACAACAATTTGGTGATCAGCTAAATTTGAATTAGAAAATTATAGTATTAACTGTTTTTAGATAAAGTTGTTACTGATCCAAATTCAAAACCTTAATGATAAACTTTAAGCCAATCAGGAGCCAAGTGATAAAGTGATTGTTGTGACATAAAGGGACATTCAATAATTCTTTGATGCATGTGTGCTAATTAATATGATTGGCTGGATGTTTTGCCATTGTATGCCATTGCCGCTGTGGCAAGTTGTTGATGGACTAGTGTTAACTCAGCGGCTGATCAGGCACTAGTCCATCAACAACTTGCCACAGCGGCAATGGCAAAACATCCAGCCAATCATATTAATTAGCACACATGCATCAAAGAATTATTGAATGTCCCTTTATGTCACAACAATCACTTTATCACTTGGCTCCTGATTGGCTTAAAGTTTATCATTAAGGTTTTGAATTTGGATCAGTAACAACTTTATCTTAATACAATTAACACTATAATTTTCTAATTCAAATTTAGCTGATCACCAAATTATTGTTAATGTTTTCACAAGGGGCTGTGTCAAGCGCCAAAAATAATATGGTAACCAGGGAAACAATGCCACACAAAGCAAACGACACAAATTGAGATGTATGTAAAACATATACAAAATGGGTAAAAAGATGGGATAATGTAGTAAATGGGAAAACAAAAAGGAATAAACAAATAGGCAATTGTATCAAAATAATACAGAATTTATTGGGGCAAGAGCTATAAAAACATATGAAAAGGGTAGTAAAAAATCAATGAGCAAATTGGAAAAACTTCTAAGAGACCTTGACTTGGCAATTGCCAAAAATCAAAGAAATTGACCGCAAGGTGAAGTCTGCCGTCCTTGAAGGGGACAAAATCAAAAATGTGTCCGCTAAGTCACTCATGACCAAAATACCAGACAAACCTGAGAAGACAATAGAGTGCCTACTTAATATACAAAAAACAGTGGTTGAGGGGCTCCAGTTCAAGTCCTTTGCACTCTCTGCGCTGTCTGTCTGGATGGACGGCCCTGAGATGTACACACATCTCAAACCCGCTAAGAGGGCCCGCAAGGAGGACACTGAGACGCCCGCACAGCTGCTTGCGCCAAGGATGGCAAAGCCTGCCAAAGCCGCTGGCAAAGAAGAAACCCAAGAAGGTAACCTAAGAAAATAAATTTAATAAAAATTCATAAATACTTACCTTTTTTTAGAAGAAGTTGATGGCAAACTCCGCCAGGTCCTGGTTCCTTTTGTTCCCCCATGTTCTACTCAAATTTTGCCACTCACGTGGCAAAGCAGCTTTTTCTGTCCCCCCTGTCTTGCAGGAGCTCAAAGATAGGATTCACGGTGCATTCCCAATGTCCAGGGAGGCATTGGCTGGGCTAACACATGAAGAGGGGGCATCTGAGTGGGCAGTTACTGCCTACAAGGATGCTCAACTGATCCGCCTGGACCCGGTTAACCTCAGTGGAGTTTACTGTGTAAACACTATTGAGCTTGTTTGGGACGTCCTGGTGACGCTCCCATTCAAGAATATACTGGAGATGGGCCGGGCCCATGCAGCTGCTTGCTTCTGCTTCCCAGTGGAGCACACCCTGTCCTACTCGCTGGAGAACTTTGGGCGCGCGGTAGAAAAACTGGCTGTTGCAGATGCAACAGCCGTGAAGAATACTAAAATCCTCCTGGCGGACTTTGGGCTGGCCTGGAGTGCGGATGAGACGGGGGTCCCAGAAGCTATGGATCTTACCTTTGGCAAAACAAAACATGAGAAAAAAATAAGCACAGTATACAATAAATTATGCGAGTTTATGGAAGCCTTTGCTGGGCAAAGGCTTCACTTGGTGGCTTACCTGGGGTTCCTGTTTTACTTTGGAATGAGCACCAGCGTGGAGGACCTGGACAGGGTCCTTATGGGGATCAACAAAGCCCAACTTGCTCTCGACGGGAAAAAAGTCCCCCAGGTTACAACTCAGTTGACCATGTTATCCAGGACGCCCAGGTCCTGGCAGGAATCTACGGGTTTGCGGCCCCGCCTGAGAAGCTGCTGCTTCACTCCCACCTTACCATCCTCCCTTTTACCAGCAGGAGATAATATTTTAACCAGGGTGTATTCACTGTCCACGGTATGGCGGTGGAGGTTGTGTGCCACCTCCATCGTGGGGTGGGTACATACCGCCAAACTCACTATAGGTGATCTTAATAAATTCTCTCTTCCAAATAATTCCATTGCAATTTATAATATTTTTATTATAATAATTTTTCTAATTCTTATTTTAGCAAACAAGATCTGCAGAATATATCCCAGAGAAGGTCTTAATAAAAGTATAATAATATATTTCAATAAAATCTACTTCTGATTTGGACACATTACATTAACTTTTTTTGATTATTATATTTATCTTCCAAAAATGATATTGATGTGTTTGCGTAATCCATTATCAAGCATTTGGGATACCCTTGGATGCTAATAAAAATGATTATGAATAAATAAATAAATTACTAACCTTCATTGATGGTCGTGCTGAATGTGATTGCGGGCTTAGAAACATCTAAATATAAAATGATATTTAATAAATCTTGAATAGTAAATTAGAGAATATAAAAAAGTCAGACAAGCTAACCCTTTAATTGATTGGCTGATTTGCAAGGCACACGGGGATAAACAAATCAGCATGGCCATAGAATTTGGCCACAGTCTCAGCTGAGAGGGTATGGATCCCTGTCTGCAGCAAATCAAAAAGGTCCTCTGTCCCAGTTGGGGTTCCTTGCTTGACAACTTGCTTGAGCCACCCAAAGACTTCCTCAATGAGATTTAGGAAGGGCAAATAGGCGGGGAGGAAGAGAAGGCGCATATTTGCCGTGGCTAATTGCTGGGGGCCCACTGCAATGCTTGTGTCAATCATTGGGAATTCCTTGAGAATGTCAGCCACCTTGTGGAGACCAATGTTGTCCAACAATATACATTGGTGAAGCCCAGGCTTGTGCGCCTCAGGTGTTCCTGGACCAATTGGAGAAATGATAGGAAGGTCTGGCTATTGTGAGATCCTAATATCATTTGGTAGAGCTCAACCCCCTTTGGACCGAGGAGAGCCACCATCAAATAGGCTGTGGCGCGGACTGCAGCACGCCGAGCCATCCCGTCATTGGAGCCTCTGGGGACATACCCATACTCATTGCACATTGACAAGGCAAATGCTGATTTGTCAATGTAGTAAAATTTGACTGTCCCCTTGGCTTTTAGGGCAGTATACGCCTCTGCGTATTTTCTCCGGGTCTCAATATTGGCTGGGCTGTTCCGATTGTATGGGGATACCCTGAGTTTTTTCCAGGAAAATTGCATTCCCTTGACCAAATGATAATAGAAGGAAATTGAGGCCTCAACCCCAAAAGCGGACTTGACCATGGCCTGTATATTTGCCAGTTCAAGATGGCAATCTTGGGTTATCCACTGGCGGATTGCCCATTTGTGCTCCTTTGTGAGCATGGTCAACACGCGCAAGGATTTCTCCGCGGCAAGGACTTGACCCGTGTTGAGGAACTTGTTGAAGGTCTTTGAGGCGTACTTGGGATCCACCCCAACAATGGCTGTGGCTGCCCTATAATTGCCTGATTTGTGCATAAGCTTAAGCAGGATGATGTGTTTGATATCAGGAATACACTTTTAGCGGGCTTTGTGGGTTCAGACAAGACAGGATCCTGATTGGTGACAGGCTTGCAAGGCATGGGCACCTTGGTGTAAAATGCAGCAACTTTCTTCAACACTAACTGCCCCTTATTGGTTTGATAGAACTCAGGCTCCTTGTCATCCTCCTGATTGCCATCACTGATGTGGGGTTTGTAGCTAGTATCAAGTACAGGCTTCACCTTCTCCAGCATGGCTGACGGGACCGACTCTTGCCGGTACACAGCGTCAAACACATACAAAGTAAGTTCTACCTCTGTGTTTCTAACCGTTTTTGTTGTGGTCACCTTGGTGGGCTTCTGGGTCAGCTTAGGAACCCAAGGGTTTATGCTCTGCACCCTAGCAGCTTGTGCTCCTTGAACTGGCTGTGTCAGTGCAGCGTCACTATGGAACTCTCCTCTTCTGCCTCCCTCCTGAGTAGGCACTTGTGTTGTACTATCTATGTTCTTTGACCCGCGGGGCGACCGCAACTGCGGCACACAACAGGTGCATTGGTACTCTGGTGTTGTGTTCCTTCCATTTTAAATTTTAATAAAATACTAAATAAATTTTAATTAAGTTACTCCCTAATGTTAATTTTTGCTTTTATCTGAATTTGGATATTTAATTAATATTTTTCCCACCCAATATCCCAATTATAGATTTTTTATTTCTTAATTAGTTGTTTCTGGTTTACAACACCCATTTTTGAATACCCAAAATAATTCCCACCCTTTTCCCCGGATTTTATGCCAAATATAAGCACCCAACACAATATTTTTAAAATTTATGTTTCAGATCTTGTGTCTTATTTTGGATGCCTTGGTATCATTATTGATTACAATCCATTGCAAAAACTGTGTGAGTGATTTTGTTTGTGGTTTGAGTTCCTATTGTGTTTTGTTTTTGGATTGAGTTTTGACGCACCATGTGTGGGTGTATTTTGTCACCAATTCACATAGTAAGCATATGTACACCAAAAGCCAACTCACACCATTTTGTTTGTGAATCCATGTATTTCAGATTGCATTTTGAATGGTTTTGCTTTACGCGTGAGTACTTTGTTGCTGTGTTGACCCATTTTGCCTATTAGCGCCAAAAATCCCTGTTAACAGAGTGTATATTTTAACCTGCTACTTGAATTTTGTTTAAATCTGAAATGATTTTGTTTAAATCTGAGTTCATTTTGCTTGTTGCCATAGCTTTTAAAACTACTGTATAGTATTACAAACAGTTTAGTGGACGTGGTCTCAGCGGCGGGGGGTTCCATTGGGCAGTTGGTTTGCGGGGTTAAAGGCGGAATCATGGGGACAAAGTATGCAGGCAGATAATTGTACTTGTCTTTGAACAATCTGGGCGGCCTCTTGTACCACTTTTCTTTGTGTCCAATGTATTTAGTTTCTCTAGTTCTTGCCAAGGGATCAGCAATGAGGATGGTCTCCAAGTCATACTTCAAATAGGCGGGGTTGGGCAGGTTGTAAGGGATCCAGTCTTGGGCGGCTGGCCTGCCGTTTTTGGGGGTAACTTGGGCCAGGGTTTTTGCGGGCAGGGCCCACCACAAGAGAGGAGCTAACTTTAGAAGGTAGGAAGCGGACTTTCCCACCCAAGACCATGGGCCAGCAGCCAGTACAATGGTGTCCACCACCCCTGTGAGGGTGATGTACACTATACCAAAAAGCTTGCTGGTATGGTTGGTTGGAAGGTTGGGTGAAGAAGCTGGCATTGGTTTGGGTGTTACAGGCGGTTCCATGTAGATTTTGTAGGCCCGGAGATAATTGAATTTTCCTCTAAATAGTTTGGGTGTAGAGAATATCTACAGGCCTTGGCGGTTGTATCTAATAGCAGATTGGATGCGGGCTAAGGGGTCAAGTTTGAGGATTTTCTCTAGTGTATAGTCCTTGTATTTGGGATTCAAGGGATACTCAGTGAAGTGGATGGGCCTGAATGGTACACCAGGTGGACAGAAAACTGCGGGCGGTGGGGCAGGAGGGCTGGGAGATCTTGAACTGAATTGATAGACAGCAAATACAAAATACAGTAATAGCTGTATAAGCCAAAGTAACATAACCTTTATTCAAAATGGCAATAAGTTTGGAGCGCGGGGTCCTTGGGTCTATATAGCACCCCACCTCCAAACTTAACATTTTCCATGGGGGGTCATCAGGGCATTGGGAAAGGCAGGGCCGGGGAAATAGGGGACTTGGGTCTAAAGGCAGCAAAATGGTGCTTGGCCCAGGAGTTCTTTCATTGGTTGTGACTCCCAATTTAGCTACCTGATTATCTTGCTCTAGCGTTGTGGTCATGGGGCCAGGTTGCAGGACGGTGCCTCTTCCTTGGGTTGGCTCTTGATTGGTTGCTGGTGAAGACTTCAAACTCATGAAGCTAATAGTTGTTGCCTGGTTGCCTCCATTAGGTGTTGTGATTGGCACTCCACTTAGTGCAATAATTTCCTCGGCTCAATCTGTTTCACTGTGTGGGCCATCATCTTCAGCGTCAGCTCTCAGGGGCTCAACCCCCAGAAAAATGCGGGCGGGCAGACCCGCGGTCCATAGGCCTGGCGGCCCGGGGGAATCCAGGTTCCGGGTTTGATTCCTGCTCTTGGGCCTGGGGTTCCAGAGGAGGAGAATTGTCAATCCTGACATCATCCCCTTCTTCCCCCAAGCTCCCTCCCTCCAGATTCTTCTTATTCAGGTAGAGTTGGACGGCTTCTTGGGCATTGGTCAGGTTGCTCAGCGGTTCCCAAGTAATTTCTTCTAGTGGGTATCCTCTCCACTTGACGTAATACTGTGGTTTTTGGTAGTGAGTTTGGTCACCGTGTAAGTATTCAACTTCATATTCTTCACCACGGTTTGTTTGGATGGGTGGAGGGGCTTTCTTAATCTGTTGGCGGTGAAGCAAATTCTCATCCTTTTTGAACAACAGGGAGCAATGGAACACATTGTGAATCTTCCAGGAGGGGGGCAGGTCTAGCTTGAAGGCAACTTCACTGACTAGTTTGGTGATTTTGTGGGGGCCGCTTCTTTTGTGAGCTAATTTCCTGCAGGGCACATGCAGGGGTACGTTCCGGGAGTCTAAGTATACCTTGTCTCCCACTTGCAAGGGTTGGCCCGGGGTTTGTTTGCGGTCAGCAAAGGCTTTGTATGTCTGTACAGCGCAATTCAGGTTGGTCAAGCATGTTTTTTGTGTGTCGTGGATTCTCTCAACCCAGGAACATCCAGTGGTGTTAGTTTCCTTCTCACCAATCTTGGGATCCCAGGTGGGGTCAAACCTGTAGTTGGCTTTGAACAGAGACATCCTGGTGGAGGCGTGGTCTTTACTATTATATGCAAACTGGGCCATGGGAAGCATGTTGGCCCAGTTGTCCTGGTTGGCGTTGGCATAGCATCTGAGGTATTGTTCCAGGATTTGGTTGACCCGTTCAGTTTGTCCATCTGTCTGTGGGTGGTAGAAGGTTGATACACACCGCTTGATTCCCAAATCTTTCATCACTTGTGTCCAGTAGTTTGACGTGAATTGGGGGCCTCTGTCTGTGATGATTTCCTCTGGCGTCCTGTGTTGGGTGAGGATGCGGTTGTGGAAATGTTGTGCTGTCTCTGCTGCTGTGCAATGAGTGGTGGTCAGTACAAAGTATGCCATCTTGGTTAAACGGTCTACCATGACCAGGATTGCGTTGAAGGAGAGGAACAGGGGCAATTTGACAATATAGTCCATGGAAACGGATCTCCAGGGTCCAGCAGGTATATCCAAGGGTCTTAGTAGTCCTTCAGGTTTATTTCTGTGGGGTTTGGTTTGTCCACAGGTCTCACATCCTTTCAGGTACGTGCTTACTTCTTGGTTCATCTTTGGCCAGGCAAAGTTCCTTCTAATGCTCCGGAGGGTCTTGAGTCTCCCTGGGTGTCCGGCCATCTCAGAATTGTGATAATCTCTCAGGATGTTGGTCCTGATGCTTCTTTCTGGCACAAAGATTCTGTTGTGCAGCATTAGTGTTGTTCCCTTCAATGAGTAGCCTTTGTGGTAATGGGGGCTATCCAAGGATTTTGAAAGGTTGGCAATCTTGTTTTTGGTGAATTCATTGAGTGATTGGGCCTTCAGTACTTCTGGTTTGCTGGCCCTGATCTTCATCAATCCCAGGTGTATGCCTAGGCTAGCTGGGTCCAAGAGTACTTGGGTGTTGTGGTCGCAAGTTTCTATGTGGGTGGGTGCCAGGTCAGTTCCTCTACTCAGGGCGTTAGGTACTACGTTCACCTTTCCTGGCTTGTAGTCTATGGTCAGGGTGTAGTTGGCCAGTTCTAAAGCCCATCTAGCTTGTCGTTGGTTGAGCTGTTGTGGTTTGAAGAAATAGACCAAGTTCTTGTGGTCTGTCAGGGCCTTTACTGGGAATTCAGCGCCACAGAGGTACCAGTGCCAATGTTGCAGGGTCTTCATAATGGCTAGCATCTCTTTGTTGTAAATTGGATAGTTCCCTTCCACAGGCAGCATTTTTTGGAGTAATATGCTACAGGATGTAGCATACCATCCCCCTCCTTCCTGAAGAAGGACCCCACCCACCACAAAGTCATACACGTCAGTTTCCAGCACAATAGGCTTGGAGGGGCTGGGCATGGCCAGGACAGGGGCAAAGATGAAGGCAAGCTTCAGGGTTTCAAAGGCAGTGGTGCATTCTGGAGTCCAGGCAAAGGCAACCTTGTTGGAGCACAAGCGGGTCAGGGGCAGGGTGATGTGAGAAAATTTTCAGATGAAATCCCTGCAATAATTTTCCAGGCCCAAAAAACTTCTCACGTCTTTTCTGCATTTGGGAGTTGGCCAGGAGGTCACAGCTTCCACTTTATCTTGGGCCATGGAAAACCCTCCATTTTTCACTATGTAGCTCAGGAATTCCACTTCTGGTTGGAAGAACTCACACTTCTTGAGCTTTGCGTGTAAGTTAGCTTGGGAGAGTTTCTCTAATATGAGGTCCAGATGGTGCAGGTGTTCCTTGTGAGACTTGCTGTAGATGAGGATGTTGTTGAGGTAGGCCACACAGAAAGGGTTGAGGTATTCACCCAATACTGTGTTTATCATGCACTGGAAGGTGCTAGGGGCATTGCATAGTCCAAATGGCATCACCAGGTATTCATAGAGTCCATATCTGGTCTTGAACGCCGTTTTGTATTTGTCGCCCTTTTTGATTTGAATTTGGTTGAACACATCTCTAAGGTCAATCTTGGAGTACACCTGGGTGCCTGTCAGAACGTTGCACAAGTTGTCAGCGTTAGGTATGGGGTAGCAATTCTTTACAGTTATCTTGTTCAATTTCTGATAATTAACGCACGGGCGCATGCCACCGTCTTTCTTGCCCACAAACAGCATTGGTGACAAGCACGGGGCCTTTGATACTCAGATGAAACCCTTTTTTGTCATATCCTCCAGGTAAGCTTTCAAGGCCACCTGTTCTTGGTGGTTGCAACTATAGATGGGGCCATGGTGTGGTTGGGTACCTGGTAGTAGGTCTATAGTGTGATTGTATATTGAGTGGCTGGGTAGTTTGATGGCTGCTTCTTTGCTAAACACATTTTTCCATTTCTGTAGGGGGGTAGGCAATATTCCAACACTAGGTTCTAACTTCATAGCCAAGAGTTTGTTGGCAGGGGAACAGTCTTGGTTTGTGCCAAAGGGAATAGTGTCACAGGATCTCAGTCAGCCCAATGTGGCGGTTTGCTCGCGGTAGTTCAGGATCAGGTCATGTTTGTCAGACCAGGAGTTGCCCAGTATGAGGGGGGTGGGGTAGTCCTGCTAGGAGGATCAGGGATGACGGGTATTTGTTGTGCCCAATAGTCAGCAGGAGTTCTTGTTCACACTTGTAGTCTGTGTCCAAGGAGCTGTTTCCCATGATTACTTGTAGACAATTCTTGGAGGCGGACAGGCCCAGTTCCTGGGCTAAGTCAGCGTCAATGAAACTCTCATCTGCTCCAGTGTCAATGAACGCCTTTAGTTTTTGGATTGTTCCTCCAACGTTAACGGATACTAGGATGAACTTGTAAGACTGGGAAGAAGCGTTTATTTAGGCCAAAGAGACAGACACAGGGGTTTTCTTAGGGTAGGCTCTGGTCAAGTGCCCCGCTTCATGGCAGTAGAAACAGAGTCCTTCTCTGTAGTTTCTTTGAAGTTCCTCAGGGGTCATCCCCCCTCTATTGGGCGTAGCGGCTCAGGTTTGGAGGGTCTGGGAGGGCCCAGCATTCTCTTGATTCATGCTGAGGCCTTTGCATAAAGGGACCAGGTCTTCCAAACCAAGGGTGGGCAGGTGGTGCTTCAATAAGTCTTTCATGGCTGGGTTCACTCCCTTTTGGAAGATGATGGCTGACAATTTGTCCTCAAGTTGAGTGTGGATCTTCAGTTTAAGGAATTTGTCAATGTATGCCTGAATGGGTCAGGAGCCTTGGCAGATTTCCAGCAAGGAGTTCAAGGCATAGTATCTGGTGTCACAATCCTCCCCAGTCGCCATTAATTTGGCCTCAAACTTGGCATAGTCCAAACAGAATTCTACATCTTCTGCTGTGGCTTTTCCAAACCAGTCTAAAGCGTCTCCAGAGAGCATGGAAGTGACCCCCAGTACCTTCTCGGTGTTGCTGGCGTAAAAGGGGGCGTTGGTCTAGAAATGCAGGCGGAGGACTGGCATGTCACGTTGGGCTTCCTTAAGTGTGAGCCTCCCCATCTGGGGTATCTCACCCTTGGTGAGGGATTGGTTCACAATTACATTTTGCACTTGGGAGGAGGGTTTTTTGGTATTGGTGGCGCCGGTGTCGGTTCTTTTTGGGTTGTTTGGGTTTGCATTCTTCCATGTGGAAGAGATCAGGTTCATGGTCATCTTATAGGTGTAATAAGTGATTATCAATAACAAAAGCATACAAGATGCCCCAAGAAATAACAACATCTTGGGGCTCAGGGTACCAGGTTTTAAAAAGGTTGCCATAATGTCAGGGATCCAGTCTCAGGTGGCTGGCCTGCCGTTTTTGGGGGTAACTTGGGCCAGGGTTTTTGCGGGCAGGGCCCACCACAAGAGAGGAGCTAACTTTAAAAGGTAGGAAGCGGACTTCCCCACCCAAGACCACAGGACAGCAGCCAGTACAATGGTGTCCACCACTCCTGTGAGGGTGATGTACACTATACCAAAAAGCTTGCTGATATGGTTGGTTGCAAGGTTGGGTGAAGAAGCTGGCATTGGTTTGGGTGTTACAGGCGGTTCCATGTAGATATTGTAGGCCCGGAGATAATTGAATTTTCCTCTAAATAGTTTGGGTGTAGAGAATATCTACGGGCCTTGGCAGTTGTATCTAATAGCAGATTGGATGCGGGCTAAGGGGTCAAGTTTGAGGATTTTCTCTAGCGTATAGTCCTTGTATTTGGGATTCAAGGGATACTCAGTGAAGTGGATGGGCCTGAATGGTACACCAGGTGGACAGAAAACTGCGGGCGGTGGGGCAGGAGGGCTGGGAGATCTTGAACTGAATTGATAGACAGCAAATACAAAATACAGTAATAGCTGTATAAGCCAAAGTAACATAACCTTTATTCAAAATGGCAATAAGTTTGGAGCGCGGGGTCCTTGGGTCTATATAGCACCCTACCTCCAAACTTAACATTTTCCATGGGGGGGGGTCATCAGGGCATTGGGAAAGGCAGGGCCGGGGAAATAGGGGACTTGGGTCTAAAGGCAGCAAAATGGTGCTTGGCCCAGGAGTTCTTTCATTGGTTGTGACTCCCAATTTAGCTACCTGATTATCTTGCTCTAGCGTTGTGGTCATGGGGCCAGGTTGCAGGACGGTGCCTCTTCCTTGGGTTGGCTCTTGATTGGTTGCTGGTGAAGACTTCAAACTCATGAAGCTAATAGTTGTTGCCTGGTTGCCTCCATTAGGTGTTGTGATTGGCACTCCACTTAGTGCAATAATTTCCTCGGCTCAATCTGTTTCACTGTGTGGGCCATCATCTTCAGCGTCAGCTCTCAGGGGCTCAACCCCAGAAAAATGCGGGCGGGCAGACCCGCGGTCCATAGGCCTGGCGGCCCGGGGGAATCCAGGTTCCGGGTTTGATTCCTGCTCTTGGGCCTGGGGTTCCAGAGGAGGAGAATTGTCAATCCTGACATCATCCCCTTCTTCCCCCAAGCTCCCTCCCTCCAGATTCTTCTTATTCAGGTAGAGTTGGACGGCTTCTTGGGCATTGGTCAGGTTGCTCAGCGGTTCCCAAGTAATTTCTTCTAGTGGGTATCCTCTCCACTTGACGTAATACTGTGGTTTTTGGTAGTGAGTTTGGTCACCGTGTAAGTATTCAACTTCATATTCTTCACCACGGTTTGTTTGGATGGGTGGAGGGGCTTTCTTAATCTGTTGGCGGTGAAGCAAATTCTCATCCTTTTTGAACAACAGGGAGCAATGGAACACATTGTGAATCTTCCAGGAGGGGGGCAGGTCTAGCTTGAAGGCAACTTCACTGACTAGTTTGGTGATTTTGTGGGGGCCGCTTCTTTTGTGAGCTAATTTCCTGCAGGGCACATGCAGGGGTACGTTCCGGGAGTCTAAGTATACCTTGTCTCCCACTTGCAAGGGTTGGCCCGGGGTTTGTTTGCGGTCAGCAAAGGCTTTGTATGTCTGTACAGCGCAATTCAGGTTGGTCAAGCATGTTTTTTGTGTGTCGTGGATTCTCTCAACCCAGGAACATCCAGTGGTGTTAGTTTCCTTCTCACCAATCTTGGGATCCCAGGTGGGGTCAAACCTGTAGTTGGCTTTGAACAGAGACATCCTGGTGGAGGCGTGGTCTTTACTATTATATGCAAACTGGGCCATGGGAAGCATGTTGGCCCAGTTGTCCTGGTTGGCGTTGGCATAGCATCTGAGGTATTGTTCCAGGATTTGGTTGACCCGTTCAGTTTGTCCATCTGTCTGTGGGTGGTAGAAGGTTGATACACACCGCTTGATTCCCAAATCTTTCATCACTTGTGTCCAGTAGTTTGACGTGAATTGGGGGCCTCTGTCTGTGATGATTTCCTCTGGCGTCCTGTGTTGGGTGAGGATGCGGTTGTGGAAATGTTGTGCTGTCTCTGCTGCTGTGCAATGAGTGGTGGTCAGTACAAAGTATGCCATCTTGGTTAAACGGTCTACCATGACCAGGATTGCGTTGAAGGAGAGGAACAGGGGCAATTTGACAATATAGTCCATGGAAACGGATCTCCAGGGTCCAGCAGGTATATCCAAGGGTCTTAGTAGTCCTTCAGGTTTATTTCTGTGGGGTTTGGTTTGTCCACAGGTCTCACATCCTTTCAGGTACGTGCTTACTTCTTGGTTCATCTTTGGCCAGGCAAAGTTCCTTCTAATGCTCCGGAGGGTCTTGAGTCTCCCTGGGTGTCCGGCCATCTCAGAATTGTGATAATCTCTCAGGATGTTGGTCCTGATGCTTCTTTCTGGCACAAAGATTCTGTTGTGCAGCATTAGTGTTGTTCCCTTCAATGAGTAGCCTTTGTGGTAATGGGGGCTATCCAAGGATTTTGAAAGGTTGGCAATCTTGTTTTTGGTGAATTCATTGAGTGATTGGGCCTTCAGTACTTCTGGTTTGCTGGCCCTGATCTTCATCAATCCCAGGTGTATGCCTAGGCTAGCTGGGTCCAAGAGTACTTGGGTGTTGTGGTCGCAAGTTTCTATGTGGGTGGGTGCCAGGTCAGTTCCTCTACTCAGGGCGTTAGGTACTACGTTCACCTTTCCTGGCTTGTAGTCTATGGTCAGGGTGTAGTTGGCCAGTTCTAAAGCCCATCTAGCTTGTCGTTGGTTGAGCTGTTGTGGTTTGAAGAAATAGACCAAGTTCTTGTGGTCTGTCAGGGCCTTTACTGGGAATTCAGCGCCACAGAGGTACCAGTGCCAATGTTGCAGGGTCTTCATAATGGCTAGCATCTCTTTGTTGTAAATTGGATAGTTCCCTTCCACAGGCAGCATTTTTTGGAGTAATATGCTACAGGATGTAGCATACCATCCCCTCCTTCCTGAAGAAGGACCCCACCCACCACAAAGTCATACACGTCAGTTTCCAGCACAATAGGCTTGGAGGGGCTGGGCATGGCCAGGACAGGGGCAAAGATGAAGGCAAGCTTCAGGGTTTCAAAGGCAGTGGTGCATTCTGGAGTCCAGGCAAAGGCAACCTTGTTGGAGCACAAGCGGGTCAGGGGCAGGGTGATGTGAGAAAATTTTCAGATGAAATCCCTGCAATAATTTTCCAGGCCCAAAAAACTTCTCACGTCTTTTCTGCATTTGGGAGTTGGCCAGGAGGTCACAGCTTCCACTTTATCTTGGGCCATGGAAAACCCTCCATTTTTCACTATGTAGCTCAGGAATTCCACTTCTGGTTGGAAGAACTCACACTTCTTGAGCTTTGCGTGTAAGTTAGCTTGGGAGAGTTTCTCTAATATGAGGTCCAGATGGTGCAGGTGTTCCTTGTGAGACTTGCTGTAGATGAGGATGTTGTTGAGGTAGGCCACACAGAAAGGGTTGAGGTATTCACCCAATACTGTGTTTATCATGCACTGGAAGGTGCTAGGGGCATTGCATAGTCCAAATGGCATCACCAGGTATTCATAGAGTCCATATCTGGTCTTGAACGCCGTTTTGTATTTGTCGCCCTTTTTGATTTGAATTTGGTTGAACACATCTCTAAGGTCAATCTTGGAGTACACCTGGGTGCCTGTCAGAACGTTGCACAAGTTGTCAGCGTTAGGTATGGGGTAGCAATTCTTTACAGTTATCTTGTTCAATTTCTGATAATTAACGCACGGGCGCATGCCACCGTCTTTCTTGCCCACAAACAGCATTGGTGACAAGCACGGGGCCTTTGATACTCAGATGAAACCCTTTTTTGTCATATCCTCCAGGTAAGCTTTCAAGGCCACCTGTTCTTGGTGGTTGCAACTATAGATGGGGCCATGGTGTGGTTGGGTACCTGGTAGTAGGTCTATAGTGTGATTGTATATTGAGTGGCTGGGTAGTTTGATGGCTGCTTCTTTGCTAAACACATTTTTCCATTTCTGTAGGGGGGTAGGCAATATTCCAACACTAGGTTCTAACTTCATAGCCAAGAGTTTGTTGGCAGGGGAACAGTCTTGGTTTGTGCCAAAGGGAATAGTGTCACAGGATCTCAGTCAGCCCAATGTGGCGGTTTGCTCGCGGTAGTTCAGGATCAGGTCATGTTTGTCAGACCAGGAGTTGCCCAGTATGAGGGGGTGGGGTAGTCCTGCTAGGAGGATCAGGGATGACGGGTATTTGTTGTGCCCAATAGTCAGCAGGAGTTCTTGTTCACACTTGTAGTCTGTGTCCAAGGAGCTGTTTCCCATGATTACTTGTAGACAATTCTTGGAGGCGGACAGGCCCAGTTCCTGGGCTAAGTCAGCGTCAATGAAACTCTCATCTGCTCCAGTGTCAATGAACGCCTTTAGTTTTTGGATTGTTCCTCCAACGTTAACGGATACTAGGATGAACTTGTAAGACTGGGAAGAAGCGTTTATTTAGGCCAAAGAGACAGACACAGGGGTTTTCTTAGGGTAGGCTCTGGTCAAGTGCCCCGCTTCATGGCAGTAGAAACAGAGTCCTTCTCTGTAGTTTCTTTGAAGTTCCTCAGGGGTCATCCCCCCTCTATTGGGCGTAGCGGCTCAGGTTTGGAGGGTCTGGGAGGGCCCAGCATTCTCTTGATTCATGCTGAGGCCTTTGCATAAAGGGACCAGGTCTTCCAAACCAAGGGTGGGCAGGTGGTGCTTCAATAAGTCTTTCATGGCTGGGTTCACTCCCTTTTGGAAGATGATGGCTGACAATTTGTCCTCAAGTTGAGTGTGGATCTTCAGTTTAAGGAATTTGTCAATGTATGCCTGAATGGGTCAGGAGCCTTGGCAGATTTCCAGCAAGGAGTTCAAGGCATAGTATCTGGTGTCACAATCCTCCCCAGTCGCCATTAATTTGGCCTCAAACTTGGCATAGTCCAAACAGAATTCTACATCTTCTGCTGTGGCTTTTCCAAACCAGTCTAAAGCGTCTCCAGAGAGCATGGAAGTGACCCCCAGTACCTTCTCGGTGTTGCTGGCGTAAAAGGGGGCGTTGGTCTAGAAATGCAGGCGGAGGACTGGCATGTCACGTTGGGCTTCCTTAAGTGTGAGCCTCCCCATCTGGGGTATCTCACCCTTGGTGAGGGATTGGTTCACAATTACATTTTGCACTTGGGAGGAGGGTTTTTTGGTATTGGTGGCGCCGGTGTCGGTTCTTTTTGGGTTGTTTGGGTTTGCATTCTTCCATGTGGAAGAGATCAGGTTCATGGTCATCTTATAGGTGTAATAAGTGATTATCAATAACAAAAGCATACAAGATGCCCCAAGAAATAACAACATCTTGGGGCTCAGGGTACCAGGTTTTAAAAAGGTTGCCATAATGTCAGGGATCCAGTCTCAGGTGGCTGGCCTGCCGTTTTTGGGGGTAACTTGGGCCAGGGTTTTTGCGGGCAGGGCCCACCACAAGAGAGGAGCTAACTTTAAAAGGTAGGAAGCGGACTTCCCCACCCAAGACCACAGGACAGCAGCCAGTACAATGGTGTCCACCACTCCTGTGAGGGTGATGTACACTATACCAAAAAGCTTGCTGATATGGTTGGTTGCAAGGTTGGGTGAAGAAGCTGGCATTGGTTTGGGTGTTACAGGCGGTTCCATGTAGATATTGTAGGCCCGGAGATAATTGAATTTTCCTCTAAATAGTTTGGGTGTAGAGAATATCTACGGGCCTTGGCAGTTGTATCTAATAGCAGATTGGATGCGGGCTAAGGGGTCAAGTTTGAGGATTTTCTCTAGCGTATAGTCCTTGTATTTGGGATTCAAGGGATACTCAGTGAAGTGGATGGGCCTGAATGGTACACCAGGTGGACAGAAAACTGCGGGCGGTGGGGCAGGAGGGCTGGGAGATCTTGAACTGAATTGATAGACAGCAAATACAAAATACAGTAATAGCTGTATAAGCCAAAGTAACATAACCTTTATTCAAAATGGCAATAAGTTTGGAGCGCGGGGTCCTTGGGTCTATATAGCACCCCACCTCCAAACTTAACATTTTCCATGGGGGGTCATCAGGGCATTAGAAAAGGCAGGGCCGGGGGAATTGGGTACTTGGGTCTAAAGGCAGCAAAATGGCGCTTGGCCTGGGAATTCTTTCATTGGTTGAGACTCCCAATTTAGCTACCTGATTATTTTGCTCTAGCGTTGTGGTCATGGGGCTGGGTCGTGGGATGGTGCCTCTTCCTTGGGTTGGCTCTTGATTGGTTGCTGGTGTAGACTTCAAACTCATGAAGCTAATAGTTGTTGCCTGGGCGCCTCCATTAGGTATTGTGATTGGCACTCCACTTAGTGCAATAATTTCCTTGGCTTGATCTGTTTCACTGGATGGGCCATCATCTTCAGCGTCAGCTTGCAGGGGCTTGACCCCAGAAAAACGCGGGCAGGCAGTCCCGCGGTCCATAGGCCTGGCAGCCCGGGGGATCTAGGTTCCGGGTTTGATTTCCGCTCTTGGGCCTGGGGTTCTAGAGGAGGAGAATTGTCAATCCTGAAACAGGTATTTGGGAAAAATGCACCCATCTAAAGGGGGCTCCAGGGGACAGTATAGTGCCTGAGGAGGGTTGGCAGGTTGGTCTCTGGAGGGGGCAGTTTCCTGATGGTCTAATTGGCTGGAGTTAAGATGGAAGATTACTAAGACTAGATAAGGTAAGATTTGTTTAAACCAAAGCTTCATAAAACTTTATTATCAAAAATGACAATGGCGTCATCCCCATACCGCCAGGGTTCTTATACCAGGCGGTTTCACTTCTTTTCTTTTCACAGACTTCAGGTCTGGGGACAGTTCACTGGCAGGGCTCAGTCCTTGGCTTCTGGTTTTGCAGGCTGTGGATCCTAGTTGTGCTTGCTCTGATGAACAGAAGTGGTAATGCTTTGTTCCGCCACTACTGTTCACCACATCACCTGAGCAGTCAAATTGTATTACCCATTCTGGACTAGAGGCTGGCATTAGCCGGTGATCATTGGTGGGACTGGCAAAAGTCCTTGTTGCAACCTCCTTTAGGCAAGCTAAAACTTCAGCATAGGTCTGGGCCTTTGGTGGCACATGGTCAATAGAAATCTGATGTCCATTCAGGGAATCATCTTTAAGAGTCTGGCAAGTCTTGGAGTAACTCAACAACTTGGGTCTGCAACTTAAAAAGTTGGCGGGTTCCTGTCCATTTTGTGTGACTCAAGTAGCCTTTGGAGGGTCAGGGTTTGATTCCGGGGTTTTCAATGTTGATTTTGGACCTCCAGTCTTGACACTTGGCAGTTTGGCAGGCATCTGTTCCTTCTGGTTGGGGCAAGATATCTCTGGTGGTCCAGGGTTTGGCCCAACTGGCAGTCTGGCTGGCTTCTGTCTAACATGGTCATAACAAGGCTTTTTCTGAGACCCAGGGTGTGATTTCCAGGTTTTCAATACAAGTATTGAAATGTCATTCATGACATTACCTTTAAATCTAAGGTAACAACTAAGTAGAGTTTAAAAGCAAGTAGGTAAAAGTATATTTTATTGGGAGAAATAAGAGAATTTATATACTATGGTAGCTGCACAATAGATGCAGAGGTGTTATTAGCACCTGCACCATCATTTGGAATATTACTCAATCTTCTGGGATCCACCAGGATCTTGCATCTGCATTTCTTCCTTTTAGGGTTGATCCAAACAATCAATTGGGGAAGACTGAGTGTGCATTACTCCAGAGTGGACTGCAGTTGCAGCTACCCATTACAGCAATGGTTTTTAATTCCTGAGCCCAATCCATCAGGATGTAATAAAGCATCCAGAATGTCTTGACATCCAAATTACAATTAGGAATACAAATCTGTCAAATCTGATGGATTTAAGTGCGCAACTAGAATAGCCTTGACCATCAGGATTAATTCCAATGATGATCTTGACCATTCTAATATGCATCCTAATTTACAACACCCCCCAAATGATTCCCCAACTAATCATTAAGTTGGTGGCATTCTTATCATTTGCCCATCTATTAAAGGGATCAAACATTTTGAGTCCTAAGAGGAACACTACTTGGACAAGCCCCATGACCACCATGATGTACATGGACAACATGTGGCTTCCCATGATACTATATAATACTCTAAACTCATATCTAATAAAGTATCATTCTCTTCTTATTTTCCCCTTTATCTTGTTTACTATACTTCTCAGACATATATACTTGACAGTGGCAGCACAGGTAGGTTATCCACACCTACGCAACTTAAAAGAAAAATTCCTCTAAAGAAAAAAATCCAGCAGATGGCACTACCCATTGGACAGAGAAGGTATAAAAAAGGTCAGAACGTCTCCATGGGATATACTGTCTTCAACAATATCCTTGTACCAACCAAGCAGTACAATTTTCTCAGTACTCAAGGAGTCCTGAATCCACTGCCAGTTCCTGACGCAACCAAAATACCCAACATTGTATTACAACACCTACACTCAGTAGAAATAGGAACGTTCTCAGGACTATGTCAAGAAAATGCCAACCTCTGGATTCAAAGTACCCAAAACAAATTTACACAAGTGGGCCACCCCCTAAACTCTGGGCAAGTGAAATTGCTTTACACATTACCAGGGCTGCCTCATGCTTTGTAAGAAAATGGTTCAATCAACACCCTGGTCACAAGAAAGACTGGGACATGTTCAAAGCCGCCTTCCTGGAGAAATTTGCAATAAAGGACTTGAAATTGCAATAATGACAGAACACAGAGCCTTTAAAATAATGAGAACCATTGAGGAGTACATCACAGCATACAAATACATACTTGATTGAGCTCCTAATACCATCAACTTTGATGAGGCTGGACCACATCTGGACTTCTACAATAATCTCCTCACACACATCAGTCTTCAATTTGACATGATTTGCTGCAAGAACCTTGAAGACGTATTTTTGGAAGGAAAACAAGCTGCAAAAAATCTGACAACCTGCATGTAACCAACAAATAAAAAGAAAGTCCCACTGAAAAGAAGAACCCTCAACCTAACAAGAAGAACAACCAATCCAACAACTCCCATCCTCAAGGCAGAAATTGTACCGCCCAAGCAAATCAAATGAGCACTGATAACACCACAAAGGAGGGGAAAGCTCAGGGGAGTGCTTAGGCGAGCTGACCCCCACTTTTCAAGACTTGTACAGGGACTAGGACGTGGACCTGATTACCATGATCCAAGTACCCTCCAGCAATCCTATACTTTTTGCCGCCCAAACTGGAAATAAACTCCTCACTTATCCTTTCCACTTTTGCAGATTTCAGGGCACAGCTCTATTTGATATTGGAGCAGACCAATCCCTCATTGACAAAAGATTTGCCAACCTCATGAAAATACCCACAGTTCAAAGTAATGTCAAGAGAGTTATCATGGCAGATATCAGGAGCACACCAGTCACCAGAGAAGCAAAACCTTTCTGTGCCCAAATAGAAGACGTACAGACTACTCTTAGTGGCCTGATCATACCAATCCCCAAGTACAATATTGTACTTGGGCTGGACTGGATGAGAAAGACCAAACCTCATATTGACTGGGATTACGCTACCCTCACCATACAATAAGGCAAGGTACACCACCATGTATACCTGACCCATCTTGACACACTTATGAGATACCATGTATTTGTAAAAATTATGGAAACATAAGAAGAAAAGAACCTCAGCAAGATTGATTGGAACACCTGCATGTATGAGATTATCCACTTTAAAAATGCAGAGACCTCACACAAACAAGACCAAATCCAGCAACAGCTAGTCCTAGAATTCACTTCAGTTTTCAAAGAAAAGTTACCAGGGCTACCATCTGACCAAGGAATCCAGAATGAAATCAACCTAAAAGGGAGTGGGCCAAAAGCACAATCTATCTACCACCTAACACCACAAGAGGACAACACACTAAAGGCCTATCTAGACAAAGCCCTTGAAAAAGGACTCATATGACCTTCTAAATATCCTTTTGGCGCAGCTGTCTTTTTTGTAGCAAAGAAAGATGGAGGACTCTGCCTGGTCACAGACTACAGGGCGCTCAACAAGGTCACAATTAAGAACAGGTATCCCTTGCCCCTGATTGATGACCTTTTTGACGCCCTGGGGGGTCTCAAGTCTTCACAGAAATTGACTTGACAGCGGTTTATCACCAAATTCATGTTAAGCCAGAGGACATACCTAAAACAGCGTTCATAACTAAGTATGGCTTATTTTAATGTGCTGTCCTCAACTTTGGCATGAAAAATGTCCCAAGTACCTTTGTGATCTTTATGAATGAAGTTTTTAAAGAACACATTGGGAAAAGGACTATCATCTACCTTGACAACATAATCATATACATCCCAACTATAGAGCAACACTAAAAAGACGCCCGCCTGGTCCTCCACACCCTTCAAGATAACCAACTTATAGGTAAACCCTCAAAATGTGACTTCTTCTCAGAAGAACTCCCATTTTAGAACACATTATCAGCAAGAAAAGAGTGAAACCAGACCCAGAAAAGATACAAGCCAAAACCAACATGTCAGCGCTGCAGAATAAAAGTGAGCTTTGTAGGTTCCTAGGCATGGTAGCCTATATTAGAAGATTCATCTCTGACTGGGACGCTTTGACTTCTCCCTTATCAGCAATCACAGGCAAGACAACAAAATTTGTATGGACACCATTAAGAGATCAAAACTTTCAACAATTAAATTAACCTATGGTTACTGCCCCTATATTACAGTATCCAAATTGTGAAGGAGTATACAGGCTAGAGAATGACATTTCTGATTACGCCATAGGAGGAGTACTCCAAATTCAAACTTCAGAAAATACTTCCTTCCTGCAGCATATGAATCAATAAACTGTCTGATGGTGAAAAAAGATATCCAATACACAAGAAAGAATTGATAGCTATTGTCAACTGTTTAATGAAGTGGTGATGATATCTGGAAGGTGCACAGATATTCAAAGTGATAACCAACCACAAGTCATTGGTGTTCAAGACTCAACAACATCTATCTAGACAAAAAGCTGAATGGATGAGTCTCATACAAAGGTACCCCATGATATTTGAATACAAACCAAGCAAGGAAATGCTTACTGCAGATGTCCTATCAAGGCTATACCGTAAACATCTCTTATGCACTGATGGAGACCCTGATTGGCCCATGTTAATAATGGGAAATCTCCAAGAGGGGTTCCCACCTGGTAAACCAATGGACATCCAAGAGAAAGTCCTCAAGAACAAACATCTGTTCAAAAACATATATGGTACCCTCCACCAAATCCTTCCAAATGGTGACACGGTACCCTATATTCTGTCAATACAAAAGATTGACACAATCCTCTGTTATCACAGAGACTTGGGAAACACCCGTAGCTGAAACTTGCATGAATATCTCAAGACTTACTACTGGTGGCCCAACATGCTAGATGATATCAGAGAAGTACTAGAACAATGTGAGGTCTGTGAAAAGTACGCCCAAACCAAAGCTCCACCCAAATCAGTAGTACCTGTATCCATCACACAACCCTTCAAGGTATGGTCAGTGGATATTGTGGGACCTATGCCCGGTGAAAGCAAAGACAAGAAGTACATCATAACAGCTATCAACTATGCAACCATATGGCCCTTAGCACAAGCTACAAAAGAGCACAAAGCAAACGACATGAGACAATTCATTGGCAAAGAGATCATAGCAAAGTTTGGAAAACCCAACCTCTTAATCACAGATGAAGGCACTAACTCAAAGCTATTGACACCAACATATACCTCGCCAAAAACGGAATAAAGCATACCATAGCCAGCCCCTATCACCAACAAGCCAACAGAAGAGTTGAAAGACTAAATGGGTCTCTTGTAGAGGCCCTCAGTAAGTTATCTGCCAACAATCTGAGAGCCTGGTTTGATATACTGCCAACTGCACTAATGGTGTGCAGAACACAAGTAAATCACAATACAGGCAAAAGCTCATACAAGCTCATATATGGTCAAAAAGCTGCCATTGTTAGCACTACATCAGAACCACAATTAACTTTGCCTAAGAAAGTGCCAGACAACAGTGACCCTGACGTACATCACGCCAGGAAGGACCAATAGGATAAGGAAAAAGAAAGGGTTGAGAGGGAAGCAATCCCATTACAACATGAACGCTTCCAAGTTGGGGACAAGATCTGGGTTGTTAATCATGATATGCATAAATTGAACCCAGGGTTACGCGGACCTCAAATTTTCATGGAAGTTAAACCAGTCAACACCTACCTCATCAAAGGAATATGCACGTGTACAGAACTCAAGCGTATGTACCATGACTGACTCCACCTGTGTAAAGCAATAAAAGCACAACATAACTCCCAACTTGCTGTACCCAATGACAAACTGAATCAGTATCAAGCCCAAATTCCTGACACTCTCAAGAAAATTCCCAAGGTTCCACCTTCCAGCACCCCAGGGGGGGATGTAACAACATATTTGATTACTCCCTCTCAGGAAAGCAATTCCCCAACTAATTATTAAGTAAGTGGCACTCTAATCATTTGTCCATCTACTATGGGGATCAAACATTTCAAGTCCTAAGAGGAACACTACTTGGACAAGCCCCATGATTGTCATGGCGTACATGGACAACATGTGGCTTCCCATGATATTATATAATACTCCAAACTTATATCTAATAAAGTATCATTCTCTTCTTATTTTCCCCTTTATCTTGTTTACTATACTTCTCAGAAGTATATACTTGACATTGGGAGATCAGGTATCAATTTTAAAATTCAGATTTCTAGTTAGATCAATTGATTATCTACTAGCAAGTTTTTAATAAATTGTTGTTAATAAGCTGTTAATGCTATTTCAATATGGCCTTCAAATTTTGATACACTCAAAGACTTGGTTGGGTTTGCCTTCAAATTCAACAGTTGTTCACCTTCATCAAATGGGTTGACATCAATATCCACCCATTCTGGATTACTTTATCTGTACCTGACTGATCCTGGTACAAGTTCAGCTTGGAATGACCTCATCAGCCACACTGTTTACCTAGTGAATGATCAACATACCCAGTCTACTATTTAAGTAGAACTTTTTCCACATTTAAAGAAAAGTTTATCCACATTTGTGTTGGCTTTTATATCTTCAAGCTTTTATCTTTCCTTTTTTCCAAAAAAACTCTCTTCTCTTGTTCCAGGAAATTAAGGTATTTCCCCTTAATTTTGCCCTGAAGGCTAACCCAAAACTAGCTTCAAACCTCAAAAATTTTGTGATAAAGGTTTTTTTCTGTGTCAACTTGGATGTTGTCCCCAAGAGACAAACACAACAATAAGGTACAACCCAGAATTTCAGGAAACCAGGTGTTAGGTTGGTTGTCAGATGTAGGTGCAGGCTGGGCCGCTGGCCCAGAAGGTAGCACCCATCATAGGATTGATGCTAACTTGATAATATAAGAGAGGGAGCGCCCAGCACTGGACAAGGTCCAGAAGTGGGCACAATGGAGTTCACTAAGCTGGTGAGAGTAATATATAATACTCTAAATAGTTGAGTAGAGGTGGTCCCATTGGGTGTAACAAAATCTTGTGGGGGTTGGGCCAGGGGGTGACAGGAGGAGTCATTGGGACTAGGTATGCAGGAAATTAGTTTTATCTGTCCCTAAATAGTTATGGCTGTGTGAAGGATCCAGGTCCAACCAATCCAACTTACCATTATCCTTCTCTTGCTGACTCTTATTGCCGTAACCTTCCTGTGACAAAGCTTCAATGAGCTTTGCCTCCAGTGAGGCAATTTTATGGGCCAACACCTTGTTTTCATCCTGCCATCTAGCCATTATCTTGACACTCTTTTCCTCTCTTGCTCTTAGTGCCTTGATCTCACGGTTTGCCTTGACTTTCACCTGTTGTAAAATTTTGTCAAATCCTACTAACAGGTTCCATGAATCCCACACATAGATTTTATTTCCTTGAGCATGAGTTCCTTCTTTTGAAAAGTAATTGTATTATAATTCTTCAAATGTAGCTTTCACTTCTACCAAAGACTCATGGGGTACAGTCTTTGTCACCTTCAGACTTTCCCAAGCTTCCTTGAGAGAACTTTTAGGAACTTCCTTGCTGGAAGCAGCTGTTTTTACATAAAGTACTTCAAATTTTTCTCGTTCAAACAATAATAAAGAAGACATAATAATTGAAAAAATAATTGAGGGGAAAGCGTTAAAATCAACAATATATCTTTATTAAAATTTAGCTGTTTTTGCTTATATACCATTTAGGGCATATTTGGCTGAAAGCCCCTCTGGCTCCTGAATCAAACTTTGATTCATGTCATGTGGTCTATTAAATCCATTTCATCCAGACCTGGATCTTTACCCAAAAGATCCCCGCATTTCTCAACCTATGAGAATTAACCTACAATGAGAAGGAATCACATGGCACCTTTTGTCTCAATGTATTTATTTGGCATGGAGCTTCCTCAGCTCCCGGTGCCAAATCCCTGTGGAATATACACATCCTAAAACTCAGATATCAATGTTCCAGCTGGGAACCAGCTGATTAAACCTGAATACCCATGCACTTTTGCATGTATTCAGTTTTTGTCCGTTAATTCACGCCCTGTCAATTAGACTGATTAACCTACATGATTAATCAACTTGGTTTAAAGACACCTAGTCTTTACTTAAAACAGTCAAGTCTATTTTGGCCCAATTATTAAATCCTTATTAATCACGTCTGCAGGTATATTTAATTAACCTTTGAAGTTAATTAAAACATTTGCAAGACACCTAGTCCCCAAGATTGATTTGGCCAATCTTGCCTCAACTTTTCCAGTTAGTACGGCCTAACTAACAACCCATATTCTATTCTTTTACTAAATATAGATACCCAGTTTCCAGGAATCTTTATAGGAAGAATTTCATTCAAACCTATCTATATTAAGTAAACAACAAAACCAGAACATCTTCATATTTTGGAGTATTTATTTGGCTAAATACTCAACAGTTACTGTTGTACAGTCACACTCCTGCTCAATCTAATTGAGTGATTGTCTCAATATTGTTTCTCTTAATGATTTGCAAATACTATATAATCTCATTAATTCCAATAAAGATATCATCTAGTTTACAATTATTTTTCTCTTTTGACTCTGCTATACAACACAGTACAACAGTAGTATATGCTTCAGCATATTTGTGTGACATAAATCACTGGATAATATGAAGCCGTTTCTAAATGATGGGGAATTACCACCCAAATCCACATAGAATTGATGATTAACCACCAACGCGGCTTTAAATATCTTTTTGTGAAATTTCCAATTGAAACTCCAGGATTAAGTAGAACAATTAATCCTAACCAGAGTAAACCAAGATAAATGACCTGGGAAAGCATCAATGCATCTTCAGTGTAGAATTCTGGGCATTGAGAAGTGACATAATTTTCATTTTCCAGAATGGGGGGAGGAGCTACAAAATTGGCTGGCATGGAATTAACATTTTGCGGCGCCAACAACAAAGTTCCAGATGCTGGCCCCCATCTTCCTGAAATGATTCTGTTCAGAATCAGATTGTACGGGATATACCGCAACAACTCAAGCACAGGATGCATTTTTAAAATTTAAAATTAGAACTTGGGATAATTGATTTTTATTGAGTAAATTTAGAAGGACTCAACTCTTAGAGTTGAAACAGGGAAAATTATTCAATATATATCAGAAAAGTTGACTAAGCAATACCACCTGAGTCTTGATCTCCTATTCCTTTGGCATCTTCAAGTAAGTATCTAGTCCAGGTTGCAAAGAACCCTTGCGTGACCAGTTTCTGACAACCATGCTGATTAATGAGCTTATATTGGGTGATCCTCATATTACATTGATTTATCAACATCAGTTTACAAGGGGGAGCTGGTTTCAGCTGGCATACTGGAGCAGCCGTGACCCATTTTTGATCAACCGTTTGGTTTAAATCCGTTAACTCAGTCAATTTTGATACAGGTTTTACGGTCTTCTGTGCCTTCTTACTTGGACAGACAATACCTGGAATTATGGAACTTACTGTGACAATTTGCGGCAAGTCTCAACATTATATGAGCTGTTTTAGTTGTATGAAGACACCCCAAGTTTTTTACAGGAAGCAGAGCTATCTAATAACTTAGGAGAAATTGGAGACTGGTGCTTCAATATCAAATTTTGGTTTAACCATGGTCTGCATATTTACTAGTTCAAGGTGTCAATTTATGTTGATCCACTGAAACATTACCCACTTTTGTCCTTTCTATAGAATGGTAAAAGTACTTTGGGATTTTTAATTGGTTTAACTTTAATAGTTTTTATATTCTTGCTATATGTGATTAGCTGATCTTTTTAAATACCAAAAATTTCCACAGGCTTCTTGTAGTCAGAAAGACTGTCTTGGTTTAATGAATATAACACATTTGATGTCGGGGATGAGCTTCTTAGCCTTTGGATTGTGCTGTATGCCAGTGGCTAAATAGTAAACTTTTATAAACATCTGAATATATAATTCAGTGACTTTTTTCAAGCCCTTCTGGTCCTTTACAGTATTTTAGAACTTGGGCTCTCCCTTCTCTTTATTTTACCTGTCACTTTCATAGGGCTTATAGATAGTAGTAAGGGAATATTCATACTTTTTATGAATAATTGCAATGGATGTATCTTTGTAGTATTTGAGTGGGTCAATGTCAGGGATCCAGCCTGCAACAGGTTCTGGGGAACTTGCAGGCAGACAGCCTGCAGGCCCAGAGGGAAAGCTCATCACAGGATATGAGCTAACTTTACAATATAAAATAATGATTTTCTGAGCAGGGCCCAAGGACTGTTGGTGGGTATCATAGAATCAACCAGGCTAGTGAGCATTATGTAGAGGACACCAAATAATTGAGTGGAGGTAGATTCAGTGGCGGCCACAGATTCTTGTGGGTGGTTGGGCTGCGGGGTCACAGGGTCACAGGGGGAGTTGTGGGCACTAGATAAGCAGGCAGGTAGTTATATTTGTTGCAGAATAGCAGTAGTTGCTTGATATGCCATGTGCCTTTATGTCTAATGAGTTTAGGCTCTCTGGTTCTGGCTTCAGGGTTGTAGATCAGAATTTATTTTAAGGTGAACTCTGAGTAGGCAGGATTGGGGGATATTCCATGAAATGTAATGGGCCGTAAGGTGCTCCTGGGGGCAGTATAACTCTGGTGGCTTGTCTGCGGGTTTTTGGGGTTAGTTGGTGAAGGGGGCAGAGCCATAGAAATCAAACTGCAAATAAAACAAGTGCTAAAATTAGGTATGGGATGACCTGAGAGAACCAAGGGTTTATAAAACTTTATTGAAAAAAATGGCAATGAGCAACTTTCTGGCGGGCCCAGAGTATAAGTATGTCCATCAACCATGGGAAAACTTTTGCAAAGTCCTTTTGGCTGGGTGGTAGCATTTACTAAGGTTTGGAAATCTTTGGTGGCATACAAGGTCAATGGAAAATCATTGGCTGGACTGGAGTGGGTAATCTTAATTTCCTTCATTGAGACATAAGATTTGTCATCATCTGGTGGATCTTGTTCTTGGGGAAATTCATACAGCACTCTATTGGTGATGGCCTGGGTTATCATGGGGTATTACTTGGGTTGGTGCTCCTATTGAATAGGCTAAGGGGATCCCTCAACAAGCAGGGTTAATTGAATAATGTTCCTCATAGGCAAGTTTCAGAGGTTTCTCCAAGGTTGAATCCATTCTTGACTTGAGCCCAAAAAAACTTGGACTGGCAGCCCGCAGGGGTTTAGGGTTCAGATCCTGGGAATGGGATTATGTCTTGTGGATCAATAATAAGTGAATGTCACTTGTGACAGTCAACCAGAGAAACATTCTTAAATATTGTATTAAAAGTTCTGGATGTGGTCACCTTTTTGCCTTTCTTATAAGCTTTGGGACCTTTATATTGATGCTCCTGGCTCTTCCAGTATATTCAGCCTGGCTCAAGGTTTATGTTGTCACATCCTTGTCTTTGCTAGAAGTACTGCCAATTGATTCTTTGTTCACACTTATAGGGACTCTGCTGGTGGACCCTCTGGGGCACCTGCAACCTTGGTGTCAGGGATCCAACCTGTGGGGGGTTCCTGAGAACTTGTGGGCGGACAGCCTGCGGGCCCAGCAGGGAGATCCCACCACAAGATTGGGGCTAACTTTACAATATAAGATAAAAATTTCCAAGGACTGTCCAAGGTTCGCTCATAGGCACTATGGAATCAACTAATCCAGTGAGGGTGATATACATCACCCCAAATACCTGGGTGGAAGTGGACTCATTAGTGACAACAGATTCTTGCGGGCGGTCGGGCCGCGGGGTGTGGGGCAGCGTTATTGGAACCAAATATGTGGGCCGGAAATTATACTTGTCTCAGAATAGCAGAGGGGGCCAGATGATTTTGGTACCCTCTCTGTAAAGGATTTCTACCTCTCTAGTTCTAGCTTTGGGGTTGTGGATCAGGATTTCCTCTAGGGTAAACTCAGAATACGCCAGGTTGGGTGGGTACTTGGTGAAATGTACTGGGCCAAAGGGAGCTCCTGGTGGACAGTAAAGGTCAGGCAGCTGGTCTGCAGTTTCTTGGGGTAGGTGGGTGTGGGGTGCAGAGCCACAAGACGTAGGCTGGAAATAAAATAGAACTAATAACAAGTAAGGTATGATCTGGTTGAACCAAAGGTTCATGTCACTTTATTGCAAGAATGGCAATGGGCATCTTCCTGGCAGCCCAGGGTATAAGTATGCCCATCTGTCATGGTAAAACTTTAACAAATTTTCTTGGCCCAGGGTTTTCCGTTCAACAGGTCTTCCCAGTCTTTGGTGGCATCAATCATGGGAGTTATTCCATTGGCTGGCTCTAACTGAGAATGCTTGACTTTCCTAGTCAGGTTGTGGGATTGGTTGTCTCTGGGTGGCCCATGTTCTATGGGAAGGTTCTTGGGTTTCCCTTCTGCGTGGGCCCGAGTTATCCCGGGATCTGTGGCTGGACCTGCCCGCTGATTAGTCAAGTTGTCAGGAGCCTTTGGCGTGGGAGGCATTGCTGTAGGTGAATTTTATTTGCCAAGCTTCAAAGGATTCTCTGAAGTTGAATCCTGCTCTGGTTCGAGCCCAAAAAACTGCGGGCTGGCGGCCCGCGGGGAGCCAGGGTTCGAGTCTCATATTTGAGGCCTTTCAATAAGCATAGTTGATAACAGTTTGTTACTCGTGACACTTGGTGCTCTCTACTAGGTGCAAATGTTTGTTGTTCTGGTTAAGTAATATTTTCCATTAAAGTGGATAAAAGTTACTATTACTACTTTTTAATCACTGGATTTAAGATTTTTATACTAACTTGGATATTGCACTGCTCACATATGCTTCTGCATGATTTGTTTATGCGCACTTAGTTTTTATATTTCGTCAAAGACGTCCACATTATTGATATTTTGTGGTTTTAACGACTCCTTTAATTTTGTGCAATTTTTACACCCAACCAGGATAATACGAATATTTATTTCCAATTTGTGGTTCAGATTATATGTATTGATTTGGACAGCTCAGCACTGGGGATAGCTTGGCACAGTTTGTTGGTACTTGGACTTTGTGGCAATTGATTTGATTTATTGTTGCCCTGCTTTCGTGGGTGAGGTTTTGCATTATAGTGTGTTCTTCTGTGTGCCCTGACCAAAACATAGTTGACTTGGTAGGGATTGGATGGGTGTCGATTCGTTTACTTCTACAAATCCTGATCTTACTGAGTGACTTTTGTGCAAAGCATGCTTGACACACATCAGGGGATTTGATTTTTCTATTAACCCCTATATCTCTATCAATATAGATAAGATCATGCACTTGATGTTATGTTTTGTTCCATGCGGGACTTTAGTTCGCTCTTTGCGACTTTGTTCGTCCTTCCCAACAGCTCTGAAAAGTCTCGTATATTACTGTGCTAGGAACAGCTAATTAGGTGCTTTGTCACCTGGAAAACATGCAACATCGTACTTTTGATATGATTTATAACGAAACTTGTCCAAAACAGTTTTGATTTTTCAGACATCCTTCACCTTCTCGGCATTAGAGGGAAAGCCTGCAGGAATACCTGGCCATGTCGTTGTGACGGTGATTGAACAGCTGCAGTGAAACTTTCAATCCTATCTGAAGAAATAAAAAGGCAAATTGTCGGCTTTATTATTCATACCAGGATGATTTAGGGCTTATAATTTTTTTAAATCTTCAAGGAAAAAATCGGAAAATAAAAAAGATGCTCATAAAAGGAATTAAATTGATAGGTTTTGGAGGCTAAAAGAAGGTATTTATTGACTGAATATACAAATTTAAAGACTACGATCGAAAGTTAGGTTTAAGCGCTGGGCTGAAGCTTATCCATGAAACCAATGCTGATCCAGTGAGAGAGGTACTTCTGCATCAAATCAATATCAATATAAGAGCTTCCTCTGATGCTTGGGGACCGCTGGCAAGTTAACTGGGTCTCCATTCGCATTGCACTTGGTGGCCGACTGAGGATGTTTGTGAAGAAATCTGTCAGTGATGCTATAGGATTGATGTCAACGTTCTGATAATCTGGCTTGGTCTTGAGTTCGTTGAGGAATGTAGCAGAGTCCACTGCCTGGCAAGGAACTCCCAACTTTTGGAGGTGGCCAATAACATCACCCCAAGGAGTAAATGTGGGATTGACAATATGGTTGATGGTGCTTTTGTGGGGGTTATTAGGACTGTAGTGAATTTCAACCATCCCCTTGGCAGCAATATCTACAGGAATCCAATTGATGCTCTCAAACATCTCAGACGGCACCATCTTCATCACCTGGGCTGCTTTGATGAGAAGAGATATATGCTCCCGCGTGTTCCAAGCGCCGTTCTCTGTATCGCCCGACACTTGCCCTACGCGATGAATGTCTAAAGAAAAGCCAAACTTGTCTGCCCAGCTGTAGCAGATGATCTCGGAAACCAATTTAGACAAATTGTACCCATTGCATTGCTTGACATTCTTCAGTGTGGAATTTAACTTATCTTCCACAATGGTAGGTGTTGCTAAAGATGGCATGGTTGCACCAACCGTGGAAGTGAAATGGAAGGCTGGGCGGCGCGGGCTGGTGGCACTGATCTTGAGGAGGTTGACTGTACTTTCGACACAATCCCGGAAACCGGGTAACCCTTTGAGGAAATCCATACGCCAGGCCACATGATAGATGACATCGACTGACTGGAATACTTCATTGTAGGTAGCATCGTCTAATCCAAGATGTTCATCATCAGAAACGTAGGGCATAGCACATATGTGCTTCCACTCCTCTGGAGAAAACTGAATGCCGCGCTCCTGAAGCCCTTCCTTCATGCGCTTAAGTGATTCTTCGCTTGTTTTAGCTCGCGAGAAGCAGAATATTGTTCCGACGTCATCATGTCTCAGGATATCTTTGATGATGAAAGACCCCAGGGAACCATTGGCGCCAGTGACAAGGAAATTGGTCTTGGGTCCCGGAGTTATATGGTCAGTGGCAGGGGAAGGGAAGTTTGTATATTCTTTGATGAAAGAATCGACTTGTTCCTGGTAAAATGGCAAGTCTTTGGTTTCTTGTGTGTCACCAAATATGTGTTTGGTGAGAGTTTCGGTGTTTTCCAGTTCGTAGATGGCGTTGACAGAGAGATTTGTGGTGGGATAGGCTGAGTTGAGGATGTTGCGGAACTTGACTGCTAACAAGGAGTCCATGCCTTGGTCAAAGAAGCTGATCTCATTGTTGATGGGCTTTTTGGTCACTTCGGCAAAGGCTTGGCCGATGTAGGCGTAGATGGAATCAAAATCCAGCTTCTGAGGGGCGTTGGTGGTATTTGAACCAGTATCATAAGCAGTATAGAGTTGGTTGATTTCGTCTTGGAAGAGTTGTGCAGCTTTGGCTCTTGAGACGTTTCCCTTGGCAGTCACTGGAATGAGTTTTGATGTTTTGAAAGGAAGGATGTAAACCAATTCGTGGACAATTCTCGAGTGGCTGGGAGCTTCCGCATTTGCCTTATCTACTTGAAGGTTAATCTGTCGCAGGATGTCATGGATGGGAACAGTTTCGGCTTCTGAAGACAATTGAACAAAGAGGCAAGTGTTCAATTGGTTATTGCCAAACATCACACATTTATCAATTAGAGGAAGTGAAATAAGGATTTCCTCCAATGGGACAGGATTTGTCTTCTCTCCTGTGACGTGAACAATTGTATCATCAACGCGCCCAAGGACTGAAAATTCTAAGATGTCCAGGTCGATGTCATGGCGTATAATCTTTAGGCGGTCATCTATGAGGTAGCCCTCGCCCGGGGGACTGACGCCAGTGGCTAAGCTTAAGTCGTCATGGTGGATCAAGAGTTGAGCAGTATCACCTTCAACATTGACAAGACTGTACTTGACTCCTTTTTTCAGCGACAATATACTGCAGTTGGGGTTGGCTTGGCTTGAAGTAGATGATGCAAGAGTTCCTACTTCCGAAGCCCCATACCCGTTTTGCAAGGTAATTCCCTTGGAAGTGTATAGCTTGCAGATTTCAGGAGCTAGCATTGCTCCAGCAAATATCAGGTACTTCAACTTGGAAAGAGTTTCCCAAGCAGCAACATTTGTTTGACAGTATTCTGCCATTTGCTTGAGCTGAAAGGGAAGGCATGTTAAAATGTCAGCACCAGCTTTGGAGATATCATCTAGTATTTGGCGTGACATGGGTGCTTTGACTTTTGGAAAAGAAGTCAGTCCACCACTGAAGAAGAATCCCATGAACGACATGATCCCAAAAAGATGGAAAAGAGGTCCAAGCAAAAGCTGTGTTCCGGAATAGACTACGCTGTTTTGCTGCATGCGATCAAATGTATTTCTTCCGTACCGATTGCTAAGGTGCACAAGCTTGGGGTATGAAGTGGAGCCTGAAGAGTGAATGATGAGATATATGTGTTCCCGCACATCCTTTGGTGCCAATTGAACTAAAGGCTTAAAGTCGGAAGGGTTTGGCTGAAGCAAAGAATTGTCTAGCTTGATGCTTTTTACGAGCTCCAGGCCAGGGATTTTTTCGGCGCAGCTTTTGGCAGCTTCGCTATATTCCTCCTCGTAGATGAGAACTTTGGCCTCAGACTTCTTTAACAGGTGAACAAGGATACTAACCGAGTTTCTGGGAGAAAGAGCTACTGGGGTTACATTCAGGATCAGGAGAGCAAATAAATTCAATGCAGTGTTCTTGCCAGAGTCAGAAAGACACCCCACGGGCATAAACTGCATAGTTTCGTTTGTATGGCTCTGAAGCTCCTTACGAAGTGCTTGAGCAGCAGTGTAGACAACATCTCGGAACTCCTTGAAGGTGAAGCTTTCATAATCTTGTCCGCTATAATATTTGATGCAAGGGCGGTCACTCAGTGGTCCATCTGCCTGAGCATCGAGGATATCAGCTACACGGCTATCGGGTGGAAGTACACAGTAGTTTTTGCTTCGGAATTCAATATCATTGTTAAAATCAGTCATGGTAAATAGATAGTTTTCTCAATCAGTGAAACCTCTTTAAATACTGTGATGGTACCCATTAGAGCCATCCGTTCCTCTTGATTTATATCTGGAAGTGACTTTTAATTACTCTCCAGAACCTCTATTGATACTTTATCAATGCTAAACTGAATCGGCCCAGCTCCCAGCTAGGTGCCACCCTGTCAAAAAATACTTTATAATGTTTTAATATGAGAGAAGTTGCCCTTTGGCTGAAGCTGGGCTGACGCATCCCTAATATATATATTATTTGATCCTATAAATTGGTGCACAGTGATGTCTGCCGATCATCAAATATGGTCTCATTCAACTGGCCCGATATTAGTATGGATCCAATTCCTGCCATCAATATTTTAACTTTCCGCCAACTGAGTGGAATAATTATGAGATATGAGTATTTCTAATAAGAAGGTAGTTAAGCTTTCCTTCCTTCCCATACTCAACTGAGCCTCTTCTTGGTTTTGAAACACCCCGCTTGTTTCTAGTGACATATTATTCATTAAAAGCTCCTATGATTTGATATCAGTTTCTTAGAGTCTGATTTGACAAACACCGGCAATCATCCTTTATTGAATTTCAGCCTGAAAATGGTTCCTCTCCAAGTAGCATCGCTATAATCTAGACGCCTTTTCTTTCGAGGATATTAGTTTTCATACAAGCATCGTACCATATATTTTATTATTCTAAAGGATTGATTAATAAAGAGCTATATCCATTATCAGAAGTTCATGTTTATCATCGCCACTTATTTCATTATTCAATCAAGGTTATTAAGGACTTGGTCATCTGTAAACAGATATATAAATTTTAGCCTCGGCCCTTCTCATTGGTGCATGTAGTTTCACATATTGAATTTTCTATTTTCCTTCTCCTATAAGTGCTTTTATTATCGTTGCTCTAAGCCACTGTCCCTTCCACTCCTAGTACTGAAGTGTCTTTGCTGTGACAGAATGGGTCTTACCATTATAAAGTGGGTCCCTGACATATACAGCATCTTCTACCTTGACTGTTCCGTCATAGCTAAGGAAGGGACAGAAACAGCAATTGTGCAAACACAGTGTCACAAACCCATTTTTTGGATGTTTTGGACTGGGTTACAAAACAATTTGGGTGTATTTGTGCCGCAACTTTTGGAGTAGGTCACAATTTGTGCCTCATTCTATTGTGTAGGTCACAAAATATAAAAGGAAGATGGTTCTCAAGGGTGAAACAAATGATTTCATTTTTTGAAGGGGCACAGGATGTAAAATTAGAGGAAGTTCAGTTGTGGGACTTTTTTTAAATTGAATTTATTAAAGCTTTAGCCACCATTACCTCACAATAATAGATTTGATCGTACCACAGTTTGCTTTAGATAATTATATTAAAACACCAATCATAATATTATAAATATCTACTTTAATTGAAAGGAATAGCTTATATACTTATGATTGGACACAACACAAAACCACACAAGATTGTGCTTGGTCACATCACAATTCATGCAGATTTGTTTTGTGACTTTTGGAGCAGGGCACAAAATGTGGCAGTTGAAATTGTGTACTGCTCCCTAAAAACACAAAACCAATCTGCATGAATTGTGATGTGACATGAAGGTCACAAAATGAATTGTGCTCAACTGACAAAGTCACAAAACCAATTGTGCCAATCAAAGCTTGGTCACAAAAACAATTGTTTAGATTTTGGTGCCCGTCCCAACTAGGGCTGCTTGCTGCAATTGACACCCGGGAACCGCGCCACTCTTCTATTAGAAGATTCAGGCGGGCAATTCCCAGGGGATTTTTTGCAGTGAACAGCAAAAATTGCCACTGCTGTTTGAAACAGCAGTGAAACACACATGGCTAAAAATAGCCTGCACGGCACAAAGCAGCAGCTAGGGAATTTCAACTCCCTTGCTGCAAAAAAGCAGCTCTTAAGAATAATGGAGCTGTGCGGCTTTCAGGGGCTGGCTTTGGAGCAGCAGCCTCCATTTTTTATTTGATCAATAGCAATCCCTACCCCCACTAAATTCTGATGACTAATAAATATCTTCAAAAATCATCACATATAATTTCAAATTAAAATAACTATTTAATCAAATGACTTTACTACAGATAAGCTTTACCAAGTAGAGAGAGTTGTTCAAATCTTACAACAAGTTTTGTGAGTTTGAATACCAAGACAGAGACAAAACTAGTAGCAACTACTTTGAAAGGTTGAAATAAGCTTATTTAAGCTTGTTCTTTAATAGTATATATACTTCTGTATCATTCAATACTTATTTTGTCATTATATTTTTCAGTTAAAGTAATAGTTTTATTTTGTTGCTTTTGCTAATTAACTAAATTTTGAATTTTGAATTTCTAAAATAACTATTAAAAACTGAAATGTCATAGATATGATCTTTATTCTTATATCTACATAATTTCAATGTCCACATTATCAGCTAGCATAGCTCTGGTTTCTTTAAGTTTCTTCAGGGTTAAAGTAGATATATGGTTCCGACGTATTCCAAGCAGATCAACAGCACTATTGAATTCACGTTCTGATGCTGCACTTGTTGCTTGACAAGCAAGTATATCTCTTGCTATTTTACTTAAGGTGGGGTACTGTAGAGAATTTTCCTATAAAATAGATATAAATGACAAAAAATAATATTATAATTACCTTCCAATAACTTAAAATATACATCATGGTAACATCACTGTTTAAATATAGTGCTAATTCACCTACATTTTTTGGGCCTGGTTTTGTTTGAGCTGGAGAACAAATGCTTCACGACTGTTTTTGGGTACAATGCCAGTATTATGTTGTGTTTCAATTGCTGGTTGCACATGATACTCAGTGTATATTTTTTTGATTGCATTTTCAGCTAGGCCATATAGTTCAGGCACTCTTTCTTTAAAGTAAAAGAGCTTATATGCAGGGTCAAGTACTTGTCTATTAGCAATAATAAGTTAAATATTTACCTATTGCAACAAGAAATATATCTGTAGTGTAGTAAGAATAATACTTTTTCACTTTATTATATGCTTCTTCAACTGGTGCACAAAGCTCATGCTCATATGAGAGCTCATCAATCAGAGACTGAAGATGAGCTTTCACATCAAGCACAGCTACTAGTGCTGAGGAAAGAGAGCATGACTTTGATGGGCATACTAAGGAAGTTGTCTTGTCAAATATGGCTAAAGTACTAGCCAAATTGTAGTAACTCTCCCATTGAAGAGTATCATTTACTTCTTCAGAGACTAAATCACATATAACCTATAAAATAGCTTTTAGTACACAATTTCATTTTGTTAAATTCAAGTTTTACCTGTTTGTTTTCAAGGGCCCATCTTATCATATCAAAAGTCAAATTCCATCTGGTTTTTACATCAAGCTTTGGATTGGACTCCTTTAGTTGATGAGATGACTGATGAGAATGAAGCTTCTGCAGCTGGCTTTTGCTGCTCTTGATCTCAATAAGAAGCTTTCTCAGGCAGTTGATGGGGTTCCCTTTTGAGCGAGTTACCCTATTAGAGGATAAAGAGGTATCTGGAGCTTGTGAAAATATGCGCTCCAGGTATTCCTGTATTTCTGGATCCTCTGTCACAAAAGCCTGGATTGAAGGCTCTTCTATGATCTTCTTTCCCTCAACCCCTGCTATGAGTGTCTGCGCTTCAAGATGAAAGACATGTGCAAGACAACAGATGTGAAAATTGGACTTTTTTGAGAAAAATCCAATGCCAGCAGTTTCCTGCTGAAGAAGCTCAATAAACTTGACGTTTGCTGATGCATTGTCAAGAGTGATTGTTGAAATCTATAAGGCATGAATTAGTTTACATATAAAATTTAAGTTTAACTAGTTTTAATTTTAATAAAAGTTTACAAAAACATCATTTTACCTTATCCTTGATATTGTACTCTGATACAACTCTGTTGTATTTAGCCAGAATATTGGAGCTGGTATGCTTGTCAGGGAATGGGATAAAATCCAAGAGCATTCTTTTTAGCTGGAACTGGGAATTCATCCAGTGAACTGTAAATGCAATAAAATAGTTCATGGTTGAAGAAGTCCATATATCTGTTGTCAAAGCAAGCTTTGAATCAACCTTGCTAAGAAGTTCAATTTTTTGCTCCTCATATTGCTTGTGTGTGTTCTCCAAGCATGTTTGAAAATATTCATGCTTGGGAAAGGAGGTCTTGGCCAATTTTTTGCTCAAGTGATCACAGTGTGATTCAAAAATATGACTCAGAACTGGATCATCAACAACAGTAAATGGCAAACCAGCGCAAATAATCCATATCATGACTTGATCAATCAAATCATTTTGGGATAAAATTGCTCAAACTCCAACCAGTGCAAGCTCATCATCTTGCTTTTGCTTTTTGTTTGTTTCACGCTTAATTAGCTTAACAGCTTCATGATGATGTTTTTCAATATGGCTATATAAGGATTTGGTTGAACCCGTTGACATAACATATATTCTAAAAATTAGATTTTATTATTGTTGTTATTTAAATATACCCATATTTAGGAGTCTCAATGGGAGGAACAGGATGACAAAGCTTGCAGCAAGCTTTTTGGGTATTTGTATTCCCAATATACACTTTTTCTGAAATATTGAAAAACTCTCTAATATTTTTGCCTATTAATATTAGTTAAGAAATTAAGTAATATAACCTGTATCACTTTGAATTACAGCTGTATCAGTTACTTTATCATGTGAAATATAAGAAATTGTTGGCTCAGAACGTGCATTTTGTTGTACAGTTGGATTACAAAAAATAAAAGAAGCTGTATACATATTAGCTTGTTCAGAGAAAACAGACACTGCACATGAGCAATGAGTGCATCTGCTACATAAATCACACAGATAGCTGAGCTCATTGATGATGGGAAGTAAGAATAAATCACAGTTCATTGTTTAAGGGTTGGTTTGGTGTATAACTGAAAGATATTTGAAATAAAAAGTGGAATGAAATCTTAGGTAACAATGGGTTTATAAAGCTTAGTTTCAAAAGGACATTAGTAGCAGTGATTGGATTAGTTTGTAATTTAGATAAAAATAAATAGTATCAATATAATTATGTATTATAGTTTAATTAGTTCCTGATAAGTTGAAACATTATTCTATTTTTTATGACTGAATTAAACATGGAATTACTTTGTTGAAGTTGATGTGAATTAAAGAATAAATTGATTTTTTATAAAATATTGATTTATTTATAATAAGTGTTTTTTAAAACCTATATGGTTTTGTAGAAAATTAGATTTTGCATCTTTTCATATATACTTTATATTATACAAAGATTGCTTTATTATACACTTAAATGTCTTTTAAAATTTTGTGATTTGGTGTTTGCTTTCAAATCACCCTCAATTTTAAAAATGTGATGGCATCTGCCATCACATCTCAATTCTTAAAAGTTGTGGCACCCGCCTTTTGTGGAGCAGAATAAGGCAGGTGCCGCCATCCCAATCCACTTAGATGTGACTCCCACCCTCACTCTGGAGGGCAGGTTGCCACGGCTCCCGCAATTGGCTACTATTAAAAGTAGCCAATCACGGCCCGCGCCCGCTCAAATTTCCTGCGGGAAATTTGAATGGAGAGCGGGCGCGGATTTGCCCGGGGTGCTGCTTTATTTTGAAGCAGCACCCCGGGCAAAAACCAAAGCAGCCCTAGTCCCAACCCTAGTCATAGCTATGGATCCATATTTTCATAACTTTGCCCCAGCTGCCGGAATGAAATGGCTGAGCTATCGGCCCTCAGCAGGCAAAGTAGAATACTTTGCCAGAAATCCGCCATGTAGTAAAAATGTCATTGCTAGCATTTGAGAGCAACCATAGATTTAAAACTTAACTTAGTGATTAGAATCAATGTTCTGAAAAGTGATGAACCTTGGGCGCAGTGGTTGATTTGAATATCAGTATTTAATTTATATGATCAATATTAGGGGAATTCCCCACCATTCCATTATGGAACTTTGTCTGATTCAGTAGGTTTTCATTATAATGCTTTAGGTAAATAGATATAAATGTTTTATTAAATAATACTTAAATTCTATCCTGGCATAAACTGCCTCTGCTATTTGGCCTGCGACTAAACTAAAGGGTTGCCTAGATCTTTGTACCCAGACGAGCAGAGTAGGGATGTGCGCCAAAAATCGGCACAATTTGTGTTGTGACTAGGGTTGGAAAAGTCACAGTTTTACAAGTCGGGATGAAATATTTAAAATGTAAATTTATATTAAAAAACTGTGACTGTCCCAGCCCCACTTGTGACCAAGCTCCACCCCTCACAATCTGTTCTGTGACCTTCAAGTCACAGCACAATCTGAATGAGTTGTGCTGTGACCAATTATAATCCTTCTATCTAACAATATTCATTCCTTTTGTCTGACATATATATTGATGTATAGATAAGAAACTATTTTGACTACAGTTAAGTAAATTAACCTATAGTTCAAAAATATTATTGTAAGACATTGATAGATAAAATGTTCTAATAAGTTATTAGCTGGAAAATATTCAAGAGCGGAAATTGCTCTAATTTTACATCATATTGCTTACACAAAATAATATTGTATTGTAGTTTATATACTTCTTGGAAGTATATAAAACAAGATATAGGGGGAAATTAAGAAGATAATGATACCTTATTTGATATGGAGATAGTATATTGTATAATAGCATGGAAATCCACATGCTGTCTATGTATGTCATGGCAGTCATGGGACTTGTCCAGGTAGTGTTCCTCTTAGTATTTGAAATGTTTGATTCTGTACAGCTTGATAGTGTGGCATGAGTGCCATCAATTATTTGTTAGTTGGGTCAAGTCTTGGGAAAATGATTTCCTATGAGTGAGTAATTGTAGATATTATGTCATCCGCCTGGGGTTCTGAAAAGTGGAGCTTTCAGAGTTTTTGTGAGATCATACAGGTTTCACACTTGCTATCAATCCAGTTTAATGTGGGAGACAGGTGGTTGGTAATTGCGCTGGGCATTTCTTACTTTACATGGGCAGAGTCAATCATGGTGCATGAGCTTTAATCCTGTACTTTAAATTCAAAACCTGAATGTAAAAATGCGGGATTGTCAAATCCTTGGTCCAAATTTCAAATCACTTTTGCATGCAACTCAGCTGAGT
>QTSX02003685.1:0-235390 GCA_014839935.2 Entomophthora muscae
AAGGAATTGTGACAAAATTCTTAAGTACATATATTATATTTGTACACCAACAAATATACATACACCTATGTTGCCTGTTCCTTAATCAGATGCAAAAGAGAAAAAATTCTAGGCTTTCTAGAGTATCAGTTCCAAATTAAATATTTTATAAAAAATGACAAGATTTTTCTACAAATACTTTTTAAATACAAGAGATATGAATACTGATTATACAATGAAGAGAATTAAGAATTAGCTGTCTTATTTTAATGGATAGCCTATTTTAAAATAAGAGGTCTAACTCTATCATATTTTAGACACACATTTAGAAGTATACAAAATACAACCACCTCATATTTTTTAGTGAAATCAAACTTGAATTTTTTCCAATCTTTTTTATATGACTTACATGTGTTCACAACTTTTTATTTTTTAAATAAATACTTTTCTTTTTATGGTCTTTACATTTTAATATCTGATATAGCTACTTTTTATTTCTGGATATTTTTCCTTCATTTATTGTTTTTTTAGCTCAGATATTCATTTTTTTAAGCTTGATTTTTTATTTTTTAGGCGCCTGTTATACGTTTCTAGCCTTTTTTATTTGGGCTTTTTTATGGCGTTGTTTTTTTCGCATATAGGTCATGAGTTGATGAAAATATGAGGATGAAGAGCATGAATTGCAATATTGGTAGATCCAATTAATATAAAAGAGCAATGAACCAGCATGGGGAGTAGGCAATAAAGCACTTGGGGAGAAGAGGAAACTGGGCTCTCATATAGGTACCAACGATAGAGTTGGGGAGATGGACTCAACAAGTTGTTAGACAGAAGGCTCCATAAATCAAAGGAATAGCGTTGAGAAAATAAGAATGTCGAAGGTTAATAGATGACACTTATGAAGCATAATGAGTGCGCGAAGAAGTAGCTAGAGAGATGTCTACACATGGTAGCATAAGGTAAGAAAAGGGTCAAGAGATAGTTGTTTTCAATAAGGGGTTAAGCCCTTGGCTTACTTGGTTGCATAAGTCCGGCCTAATCTGAAATTATTTTAGATTAGCCAATCAAATCATACCTTGCTTCGTAATGCTTCCATATTTTCAAAATGTGGTATTACGAAGTCTAACTATGATGGCATACCACTTATTCGAATTCTGAAATGGTTTACATCCAATTTCTTCAGATTTCTGATGGGAATCAAGAGTTCAACTCGTCCTTGGATAAGAAATAAGCACAGACGAACCTAGGGCTGCTTCGGCCAAGCCCTGGGCAGCCGCGGCCAGTTTCTAGCTCTGAGTCGCCCGTGTCAAAGATTTATTTTAAAAAAGTAAATATTAAGTATTTCCGTTCTGACTGTAGCGGCCTGAAGCCGGAAGCTAGCCGGGGCTGAGCCGAAGCATCCCTAGACGAACCTCACCGTGTAGAAAAACCTTTGAACTTTTCTTGAGCGTCATCTTGACAATATAGGATTCCTGCCTAAATTCATTCGTTTTTCTAAGTACTATATTTTTGAAGAATTTCAAGATGTCCGAAATTTCAGCTCCTCAGACAAAAACGAGCCTTATGTCTGATCAGCAGGAAACAAAAAAGGGTTGTGATACTGAGACTGCTACATCCCCAAAAATTGAAGCTTCTGGCAGCAAAGAAGTTGAAATCAATAAGAAGACACCTGAAGCTATAATTGATCCACGCCTAATAATTGATCCAAAAAGTAACTAACTTCCTCAGTTTTTAAGTTTTTTTGTCACTACCCTTGTATATTTTAATTTGGCTCAGCTTTTTGCTAAGCTTTTATCCAACTCTTCTTATTAAATGCTTTATATTTACTAGTTTTACTCTTCTCTTTAAAAACTCAAAGAATTTCACCTTTTTAAAATAAGCTAACCTACCTTTAGCCATTAATGTCCTCCCTAAGAGAATTCAAGAATATTCATCAAATCACCGAGTCAAATTTCATTTAAAATCAAAAACACTTGAGCTCCAAGCTGAAGCCTGTATGAGACTAATTGAATCTGAACATACCACTGTCAAAAATTGTGTCCAATTACTCAAGATTTTAAGAAATGAACACTGGAGTTATCAGACTCCACTTCTACCAATATGTGCTTTAGATCTTCCCACACCTAGCCCTATATCTACACAGGCTGAAGTTGCTTTAAAATCTAAAGAACATGTGCTTTTAACTGATAAACTAGAATCTACAAAAGTTGTCTCAAATGGATCTGCAGCTAGTGTTCTAATTGATCAAGTACCAATTAAGAAGTCTGCTTCAAGAGAACTGGTTGCTGAATTAGCATGTGAAGATACATGTGTTCAATCTGCTTCTGAAATTTCACCCAATGTTACTTCATTAGATTTTAAGATACCAACAAATCCAGTCCAGCAAGTTGATAGCTTATCTCACCTACCACTCACATTAATGGCTGAAGATGTTATTGGAAAAGTACAGGTAAAGTATGATATTTAATCATCATGCTTACTTCTTCTAGAGAACATTGGATAATAGCCATCATACCATAACACTACTCCAAAAGACACGCCAGCTTCTGATCAGGCAAAGCTCTAAAAACAGAAGAGTTTATTCTGATCTGAAACGAGTTAGAAAGCTCCCTGATCCAGTTGTGACTGAGCCGCCAGCTAAAAAGTCTAAGAAAAGATTATAGTCTTTAAACTGCTCCTCCATCCAGAGATTGGTTAAACATACTACTATTTATGAACTATTATATAATTTTATCAAAAATAATGATCTTACTCAAACATTTTAGTTATTTTAAAAGCATTTACAAGTTTAATATTAGTTTTAGCTATTATTGGCTCAGTTTAGGACTTATTGATCAATAAAAGAATTTAAACTGATTTACCTTATTTTAACAAGCCAAAACTCAGCAAAATAGTATTTGAATTTGATTTAAACAATGCAAGCTATTATGCTCATTGTATATTTTTATAACAAGTCTAGTAACTACCATATAAAAATTTCTTTGGGAATTGGCAAGTTAATAAAGTAACTTTGTAGCTCTAAATAGGGGGTTTGATTTCCCTCTAAAATCAAATTAAATATTAGCTCTAACCCAGCTCAAGTCTAATTTGCCTTGATTCATAGCAACAAAAATAAGGTTTCAATTAGCTTCAACTGAGAAATTTTATATAGTCAAAAGTTAAACAAATATTCTCAAGAGCTCTAAACAACATTAATGCCAGGGTAAAGTAGAGAGAGAGCTCATCACAATTGATCAAATGGGGAATGTACACCCAAGTTAGGATGACATTACCAATTAGGAGGAGACAATGTGTGTTTACTTGTAAATGATAACCCTTGAAGAGTGAATAAGGAAAGGTGCAGCAGAAGATTATGCACAGGTACATCAGGAAGACCTTCATTTGGCTCAACGTTAAGGGATCAGCAGCATAGATAGGCTCACATTCAATTGCGGGTTTCCGGAATCATTTCAGCAGGAGGTGGAAGATTACCAGGAAATTGCAGAGGTGAGAAAGCAGAATCTAGCAGTCTGGTTATTACAAATCTGATTGGAAAATATTGAAATAAGTGAATCATTGAAACAAGATATTTATTGAGAGTAAAATATCAAACTACTAAGGTAGTTTGGTGGGGACAATTGTTACTTAAAGCCTTTGGGTACATCTTGATGAGGTGGCCTCCTTGAATACAATATTTAGACAGCTTACAGATACCACCAATGGTGGTTCTGTAAGCTGTTACCTGACCTCCTTTGAGGTCAGGATTTGTTGACCAGCAGGTCAAGGAAGGGAAAATTGGGCAAGGGGCATCCACGCCCCACTCAGACCCAATTTTCTGTGCCATCACCCACTTGCAATCAATTGTTAGATTTAAATCTATGATTGCCGCAAGCAGGCAGGGCTTTGGGCCGGGTTTCCCTGGGTGGCGGCACTTTGGCCGAGCCACACCCGGGAAAACTATGGCCATGACAATTGACTCATCTTAGATTTGCTAGATTTTTAAACACATGGTTATAATTGCATGGGTTAGAACTTTTAAATGCAACATCCTTCATATTTTAATGCATATGTTATGCCCAACATCACTTTTCTAAGGATTAATTTTTAATGAAATTATAACCTTTCCTTAATTTCCTAATGCAATTTCTATTTGATATTTTTGGTTGTGATACAGTAGCTTTCAAAGCTATGGCACTAAGCAAAAAGACTCACCTGTAAATGAAATCAACTCACCTATAAACAAAATCAATGCATCTCAGAATGAAATAGAGATGAACCCAGATTCATTTTTAATCAATATAATTTTTTAAAAAAAATTTGCATCTGAGTTAATTTTTCTTAGAGCTGAGTTGATTTCATTTCAAGATGAGTTGATTTTGCTTACAGATCAGTTTTTTTGCTCAGCGTCATAGCTTTGAAAACTACTGTACAGTAGTTTTAAAAGCTATGGTGACAACCAAAAATACCTCGGATTTAAATAAAATGATTTCAGATTTAAGCAAATTCTAACTATCAGGTTAAAGTATACACTCTGTTAACAGGGATTTTTGGTGTTAATGGATGAAATGGGTCAACACAGCAACAAATTGCTCACACGCCAAGCTAGACTATTCAAAATACAATTCAAAATACAAAGATTCACAAAAAATGGTGTGAGTTGACTTTTGGTGTACATATGTTTACTATATGAATCAGTGATAAAATACACCCAAGCGTGGTGTGTCAAAATTCAATCCAAAAACAAAACACAATAGCAACTCAATATGTAAACAAAACCACTAAAATGTTGTGTGCAATGTATTGTAATTAAGAATGATACCAAGGTATCTAAAATAAGACACACAATATGAAACATAAATTTTAAAAATATTGTGTTGGGTGTTTGAATTTGGCAGTAAAATCTGGGAAAATGGGTGGATTTTTTTGAGTATTATAAAATAGGTGTTGTAAAACCAAAAACAACTAAGAAATAAAAAATCTATAATTGGGATATTGGCTGGGAAAAACTCTAATTAAATATCCATATTCAGATAAAAGCAAAAAAAATTAGGGAGTAACTTAATTGAAATTTATTTAATATTTTATTAAATTTTAAAATAAAAAGGAACACAACACCAGAGTACCAATATACCCATTGTGCACCGCGGTTGCAGTTGTCCCGCAGGTCAAAGAATAGAGTTAGTGCAACTCAAGTGCCTACTCAAGGAGGAGATGGGAGGGGAGAGTTCCATAGTGACGCTGCACTGACACAGCCAGTTCAAAGAGCACAAGCTGTGTCATGAATACCGCTATTCACCATGTGTTGATTTCACCTTTGGTGGGCCATTTTGAAGACAAATCTCTCACTTTTGCTTTCGTCTCTCAAAATGAGTTAATGACTGAATCAGGAAATACAGTTGTTCAGTTTCTTGACTCTGCGCAACTCACTTTCCCCACTCATGCTGGTGGCAAGTGATCCTACCGTCCTGGTAGTGTTTTTAGGTATTCCTAACCACTATATATTCCATTTCATATTCACCAATAAAAATTAAGTTTTATTCACATTTTTGTCTTTGTGTCTTCAGTACTTCTGCGCCTCTCTCTAGCCACAACTAGTAGAGATTATTCTTCCAGGGCCGCAAGGTAATCACATAGCCTTCCCTGTCATCTAACTGAGACTTAGACACACAACAGGAAATCCTAACCTTAGGATTTGATTTGTACTGTGCTGCGCCTCAGAACACAACAAAAATGGTGCTCACTACAGGGGCTGTAAGCCCCTTGGTTACCCCTTTCACATCCATGTTTTCAGGTCCTTTGCCTCCGCCTATACAAGAGCTGACTTCACCTGAAATTACTAGCCCTCCTATTGAGGAAGATATTGCTGACCTGCCTATTATCCCTACTGTACTGAACCTTGGGAATGGTCTCTGCCTAGTTGCTTACCCCATGGGTACCCCTGACTTAGAACAAGTCATGGCGGTAGCCCTTGGGATAGCCCGTGAAGGAGCCATCCCTTGCCTTCATCTGCAGTTCAGTCAAGTGGAATACTATGAACTGATTGTGGCTCCTCAAATTCCACAGCATCTCCTCTCAGCAGCTGGCTCCACTGAACACTTACTATTGTCCTTTGTGCAGCCTGCCTTGGCCCACCATCAAATGGTGTTGGGGCTCCACATCCAAGAAATCTCGTCTCTACAAGCAGTAGTTACTCATCACTGGGACAAGTTTGCTGCCTACCAACAGTGGATCCATTCCATGTTTTCCTTGGTATCTGACAATCAGCGCAACTCTGCTACCTCCCAGAGCTGTTTGGTTAATTCTATCAAACAAATGCGCCCGTTCATCCCTGAATATGTGAGAGAGCGTCTACACAAGTTTCACCAGCTAGAACAACCCTGGCAAACTCAAGTAGATTCCACTTTAAACGCTTATCTCACCGACTTCAAACAACTTGTACAGCAGCTCAATGCATTCAGCACGTATTCATTTGAGCAACTATAGCAGGTAGTAGACTTTGCTTCTAACGGCCTTAATGGACTCAGTATGGCGTTTGATCAAGAGAGAGCTGTCACTGCCGCTGCTATAGCCAAGCTCCAGAGTCAAGTGAATGAATTATCTACTCCCAAGCCAGATGTTCCGCCCTCTCCCCCTTCTGATGACTTGGCAGATTGATAGCAGAGAATATGGGATGCTATTTGAGAGCTATGTACAAATACTCACAGTCAAGGATGTCCTGCTGAAGTGCCTCAACCTGACCCTCAGGTGCTTGAGTTGACTGCTCAAATTGCAGAGCTACAGCAAGAACTTGCCGCCCTACGTGAGATGATGGCAACTGCTGCCAGTCCAGTTGGGGTTGTTGACAAAGATGATTGCTGCCCTGGCTTACTAGGAGCCCCTCAAATTCAATGCGCTAGGGAACTAATTGCCCTAGATAACAAGGTGGATCATTTGAAGCAGGATCATACTGAACTGGATAGAGATGTACAAGAGATGAATGACTTGATTGACTCTGTGAATGATAGGTTTGCCCCTTGCCTCTCAGTGGGGCCATTCCTTATCTCTTGACTGGCTGAGCTCTCCACAGTAGTGACCACCTAAGATCAACGCCTAGATGCTACTGCACAACAGACCACACAAGCTGTCAATACGGGTGCCCGCGTTGTTGAGACCCTGACTACCCTTGAAGAGAGTGTTTGTCAGCTATGGGCTAGACAGCCCCCCTCTGAATCTGAAGCATAGTTTTTCACGCATATAAACATACTCAATAGCAATAATGGTGGTCCAACTCCTAACGCACATTTTAAGCCTACCTTTAAGCAAATCTTTGACCTGAGAACCTCAACTATTGCAGCTTTCCTAACTATCTACAAAACTGCCATGAGACAAGCATCAGACAAGGTTAAGAAAGAACATATTCTGACCTGTCTACACCCAACTTACCAGGAGGTGGTGGTGCCTGAACTACCCACCATTGAGACGTGGGAAGATATGAAGCAGCTTTTGATTGGCAAGTTTGGTGGTGACCTTAGCCTGGAAGTAAAAAAGGACGCTTTTATGCACATTGCTTTCAAGCCTAAGGAGACACTAGCTGAGTTTGCAGACAGATTTTACATGGAAGGACAGCAACTGATAATGAGCAGACAATTGACAGCCCATGAAGCTTACATGGCTTGCGCTCAAGCTCTCAAAGTTAACCAGCTTCTGTGTCTTCACTTCAAAGCCCATAAAGCTATGCTTTCATCTATGAAGAGCATAAAGACGCTGTTGCAGGACATGCACCTCACCCATTCTGGAGCAGTTGTTAGGGAGAATTGAGCTGCTTCTAATTCTGGTTCATCTTTCCGTGGTCCTCACATTCTTACCATGAACTCACAAAATCCTCCTTGACGCCAGGGTTGCCACAATTGTGGCCATATAGGTCACCATTCTCAAGTCTTCACCAACCCACAGGTTGAAGGAGCTGATCCAAAAGAGCAGGCGGGAAAAGAACGGTCAACCTAGAGGCAGAGATGCTCTTGGTTGACAATTCTTCCCAGTTTCTTTCAATCCCTCCCTCTGTATCTGACTCCAAGCCTGCTGATAATGAGGCTCCTCATATCCTCCTCTTGTTCCACAATATCTCTGACAACTCTGACCTGGATGACTCTGATACTGATGACACCAATGCATATAGGTACTCTGTTCTGGTTGTTCCTGAAACCATTACAGTCTCCTATAAATTACGCTCAGGAAAGACTACAACTACCGCTAAGCCTTTGCCTGAAGCCAAAGAAGTTGTCTCTTTCCCTTACCTCACTCAAGCTAGGAGGTCCCCTGTGCTAGTGGAGTCATCAGAAGAAGCTGCTGAGGTTGCTGATGCTGTCTTCAAGAATGTATCTGTTTTGCTCCCTCTCCAAACTGTTTATAAGGAGTTCCCAGGGTTGAGATGCATGATTGAGAAGTGGGATAAGGAACTAGAAGAGGCTCAAAATATCTTGGCTGTTCTTCCATCCTTTGATTGCACTACCACTCAAGTAGAGATATCCATTCAAAAATTGAAGATCAAGGCTGTCTTAGACACTGGCTTGCCAGTCAACGTTGTCTCATCCAAGCTGGTGAAGAAACTCAAACTTGCCCCTGACCTTAATTATCACCAGTTGTATGGCACAGCTGGACTGTCTATGGCCCGCGCCATAGGGGTGTACTCTGCTCTATCCATGTGGTTTGGCAAGCTTCTCCTAGCTGCGCCAGCAGTTGTCTTGGAAAACAAGAGTTATGATCTCTTAGTTGGCACCCAGTTCCTTAGGGAATATAATGGGATAATCAACTTGAAAGATGGTTACCTCTCTATTCTGGGATACAAAGTCCCCCTGATCTTTGAAGAGCCGGTTAAAGTTCCCAGAAAGAGCCTTAAGACATGTGCCTTGGAATACCCCACTGGGGTTTTCAACCTCAAATATCACACCCACTCTTCAAATATGAGATGTCCTCCTATGGCTTGTCCTGCGTCTGAGGGGATCCCTCTCCTAGCCACATCTGCTGTCACTGTCCCCCCCTGGCTCCCAGGCTATCCTAAACTCCCAGATATCATATGAACTACCTGAACAAACCTTCTTGGAGTTATATTATTCCCCTTCATTAGGGCTCAACAAACCTTATATCTGTCCTGTAATCCTAGATGTCTCCCATAAGGACCCTGTTCAATTGTTGGTAGCCAACCTGACTGCACTCCCCATGACCATGTCTAGGGGGCAGATTGTTGGATATTGCAAGTTGTTGGGTGCTCCTGATGTCCTGTCTCTTCATCCCTTTGGCACGTTCCAAGATTTTAACCTACCTGAGAATGAGCCCCAAGTCCTATCCTTGTTCACTGCGCAAGACTTTCCACATCTCTCCCCAGTTCAACAGAAAGAGGTGCTAGACCTGCTAGACCAATTTTCTGATATATTTGCTAAAGACAGTACTAACTATGAATTATCCAAAGGTGTTATCCATCAGACTGATACCGGTGATGCCCCCCCCTTTTGCGCTAAACATCATTGCTGCAGTTGTGTAGAGGATGCTCAAGTGTCTAAAGAGCTCAAACATCTTCTAGACGCTGGACTGCTTGCTCCTTCCCAAATTCCATAGGCCTCCCCCTTGCTCATACTGAAGAAGAAGGATGGAGGTCATTTTATTCTGATGGACTACTGACACTTGAATTCCTTAACCAAAAAGGATTCCTACCCCTTACAATGCATTGATAATGCTCTCCACTGCTTTTGGGGCTCTAAGTTCTTCTCTGCCATGGATCTGGCTTCTGGATACTGGCAAGTTGATCTCTCTCCCAAAGATAGACAGAAGACTGTGCTCATTACATCTTAAGGGCTGTTTGAGCCTATCCATATGCCACAAGGACTCTGCAAAGCCCCGGCTACCTTCCAACATGCCATGGACTTCATCCTCTGCAACTTGAAACTTTCATGTGTCCTAGTATACTTAGATGATATAACGGTTTTCAGCGCTACCTTTTCTCAATCATCTGACTCATCTCAAAGAGGTGTTTATAAATATTTGAGAAGCTGGCCTCAAACTAAAACCTTCCAAGTGCGCTTTCTTCAAAGAGTGTCTTGAATTCTTGGGCCATGTTGTAACCCAGACAGGGATTTGCTCAATGACCAAGAAGGTTGAGGCCACTGATAAAATGCTTCCGCCCACCAACCTGAAAGAGGTACAAGTCTTTCTAGGGATGATGGGCTACTATAGATAGTTTATACCTGACTTTGCCAATACTAGTGAACCTCTAGTCCAGCTGTTATGTAATGTCTCTTTTGAATGGACTGCCAGTCAGCAGCAAGTTTTTACACCCTTAAGCTAAAACTCAAAGAGGCGCCAATCTTAGTGTATCCTGACTATGATAAGGTGTTCATCCTATACACTGACGCTAGCAATCTTGCTATTGGGGCTATTCTGGCCCAACTAGACAATGAGGGTGTAGACCATCCTGTGGCTTACACTTCCTGTGTGCTAAACAAGCATGAGAAGAATTATAGTGTCACAAAAAAGGAGTGTCTTGTCGTGTTGCATGCAGTCAAACAGTTCCGCCACTAGGTGTATGGTTCCCAATTCACAGTTATCACTGACCACGCTTTGCTTAAATGGTTACAACAACTTAAGGAGCCAGAAGGGCACCTAGCTAGATGGGCCCTACGTCTGCAAGGTTACAACTTCACTGTGCTCCATTGCCCTGGGATTCAACATCAGAACACTGATGGGCTATCCAGAATGCCCATCCTTACTTTACATCCTGCAGAGTCTGACCAGTTGTACAAACTAATTGGATACCCTTCTTCTTGGGAAAGTGAGACAAAAGAGGTCCAACTGGCTTTGTTCAAGCTATCCAAAGATACCCTCATATGCAACAATCAACTCTTCAAAAAGGTAAGATATCAGTATCTGCCCTATGTACAACCCAGTCTTTGCCTCTTGTTGGTGTTGCAATCTCATAAGGAGACTGTGCATAGAGGCATCACCAAGACTTTTGACTGGCTTCAGAAGAATTACTTCTGGGAAAACCTTTGCCTGCTGATTCCAGACGTCATAGCTAGTTGCCACACCTGCCAGATCCAGAGACCGTGAGCTGCCTCCCACAAGTTCAAATTAGTTCCCCCTCAACATGCCTTTCACACTTCAGCATTGACGCTATAGGGCCTCTCCCTTGCTCTTGCTTGGGTTGCCGCTTCATCCTAATTGCTTTTGATCATTTCAGCAAGTGGGTGGAAGCTTGCTCTACTAAGGACATCACTGTCAAGACAACTGTCACTTTTATGTTACAAGATGTATTCTACCGCCATGGCTGCCCTCAAGTGTTGTTGTCTGACAATGGAACTAACTTCTGTTGTTGAGGCATTATAGTCTCATCAGTTCTTTTCTGCCCCCTAAAATTCTTCCACTAACAGGGCTGTGGAATGTGCTAGCTCAACCTTAGTTTCTGTCATGCAGAAACTAATCTACTCTGACGCTGCAAATTGATATATATACCTTTCTGCTGCTCTCTTTGCCTACTGCCTCAGTAAGCATTGTGTCACAGGTACTCTCCCTTTTCTATGCTGTATGGGTGTAAGGCCACCACTCTGTTGCTCCTGGGGGCTCCCCTACTCTCCTCTTATAAGGCTATGAACCCTGAAAAGCACATCAAAGATCTAGTCAACTGCATCATTGATATACAGGCTACTGCTTACACTTCTGTGTACAAGACCAAGGTTCTGGAGCTCTCTCCTGACAATTCTGGACGGTCTCCATTTCCTGAGTTCAATATTGGGGACCACATTATTTACTATCAGCATAGAGTAGGAGGACACTCCCACAAGCTAGATATGTTGTGGATTGGGCCTTTAGAAGTAACCTTCAAACACGGGTCAGAGTACACTGTGAAACTCCTCTCCAGTGGTTGCCTGTTTGCACAAGTACATGCTAAGTTCCTCCACAAGTACCACCCATCTAAGACAAATCTAGAAGGGACAATGTTGTGAATGCCGCCATTCACCATATTTTAATTTTGCCTTTGATGGGTTATTTTGAGGACAAATCTCTCTCTTTTGCTTTTTCCCCTCAAAATGAGGTTTTATCAAAACTGGGAACTATAAATGTTTGGTTTCCTGATTCTTTGCAGCTCACTGACCCACTAATACTGGTGGCAAGTGATCTTATTGTCCATGTACTGTTTTTTAGTAACCACAATCAATATATAATTCTTTTATATACCACCAATAAAATTAAGTTCTATTCACATTTTTGTCTTTGTGTTTTCAAGTACTTTGACGCCTCTCTATAGCCACACCTAGTAGAGATTTATTATTCAGGGCCACAAGGCAATTGCATCATCTTCCCTGCCAACTTACTAAGACTTAGTACAAATCAAATCTCAAAGTTAGGATTTCCTGCTATGTGTCTGTGCCACGCCTCAGAACACAACGGGCCCACATTAGTGGGAGGTGGCATGTTAGTAATTGCCTTGATCTTGGTAGTCTTGGGTTTTATCCCTTGAGCAGAGATAGTATTCCCCAAGAACAATAACTCTGATTGTAGGAACTCACATTTGAAGGGTTTATCCTTTAATTGATGCTAATAAAGTGTATTTAGTATGGCTTAAAAATATTGGAAGTGGTTATTTTGGTTCTGAATAAACACAAAGAAGTTGTTAAGGTAAAATGCAACACACTTACTAATCAACTATTCAAAAGCCTTATTCATGAGCATAGCAAAGGCATATGTTGTGTTATTCATGCCAAAATTCATGATGTGGCACTAAAACAACCTGTAGTTTGATTGAAAGGCTGTTTCCCCCTCATTTGTGGGAGCAATGTGGACCTGGTTGTACCCTTCAGTGAGATCAATCTTACTAAAGACCTTTTTGCCTGCAAGTGTATCAAACAGGCTGTCAATTAACACCAGGGGGTACTTATTTTTTACATTAACTTTGTTTAGGGTGTGATGGTCAGTAACTAAACAGAGTGAGCTGTCTTTCTTGGATATAAAGAATACTGTAGCTCCGTATGAAGATAAGGAGGGGTGAATAAAGCCCTTTTCCAACTCATCCAGAAGGTGCTATTGGAGTGTTTTGTCTTTCTTGGGTGTCAGACAGTAGAGTGGGTAAGCCTTTGGTAGCAATCCTTGAAATTATATGGTGTGTTGTATATCCCAAGGAGGAGGTAATTAGACTATTTTTTTGCTAAAGATGTTCTTAAACTCTTTGAGGAGCTCTTGCAACGCTGGCAGGGGTGTCTTGTTCAAATGAAAAGGTGAAACAGGTTCAAATCAAATGATTTCAACCAAATATTGATTGAAATATAGTGTTTCCCCTTTGAACTTATATGGACCCTCTTCTGTGATGTGTACAAAGACAATTTCATGTAATGGCTTTTTAATATCAATGTAATATATTTAAAAGCTGACACCATTTCTTCTGAGGGTGATAACAGAGGTACCCCAGTCAATGTAAGGACAGTTATGATGTAGCCAGTTCAAACCTACAATCAAACCATGGCCGAGGCCACTAATGATGGGTCCAGAGAGTCTGACCTGCATGTTACACATTCTTACTGATAAGGGTACTGTTTTGTGAGTGATGACTACTCTTTGGGAGTCTTCTAAGTACACTGCTTTAAATCAGCTGAGCACTTGGTCTAGTTGTTGAGAATTAGCAAATTCCTGGTTAATCATGATGTAATCATCCCCAGTTTCTACCAGAAGCTTGTGAGTATTCCCACAGAAGCAAAAGGAATAAGCCAAGTGAGTGATTTTATTTAATGAATGACTGGCTTGGACAGCAGGGTTGTCACTGTGCACTTGGAATACATCTAGGGGTTTGACCTCATGCCTGTTGCAGTTGAAGAGGCTCTTAGCAAGGAGATATTGGGAGTATGGGTCAAGCAGGGTTACAGAGTCTCTCATTTCTACAACCTCTAGGCCTTTTCTGAACTCTCAATCTGTGCCAACTTAAGTCCCCTTCACAAGGACGCTTGTTTCCATTACCTTGCTGGTGGGGCTGGCGGCGTCCTACTTGACTGGGAGTGCTACCAAGCATGTGACAAGGTTGAAGGGGGAATATCATTGGATCTGCAGAAGCTCATTGTGGCTTGGTTGTTTGCTTCTACAATAGCCTTGTAACAATTGTCAATGGAGGTGCAACACCCTATAGACACTCATTTACAGACATGAAATTTCAACCCATTGATAATGAAGATGAGAAGCATGGTGTTCTCCTCATTTATGGCTTCTGGGGAAGCAGCAAGATACTCAGGGATGCTTCCTGTTTATTTGATTGAAAGAAGGAATATTCAAACAATGATGGAGGAAAATGTTTCACTGTAGCAGGGCTTGGCAGCTTTTCTGAATGCTGTCCAGGTGACTCAAGTTCTTGGCTGGCCCAGGTAGTGAAATATATAGTGGCAGGCCCAGTGAGGGTTCCTGAGGCTGTGGCATCCACATGGGCTTGAGCACTTGACAAATTTGGAGGTAGGTTTCTGTGGAGTATAGCCAACTTACGTGATCAGCCCCCTTTACACCACTGGTGAAAGATTCCAACTGCAGGTTCATCATGTGTTATGACATATCAGGCTGGGGTAGGATGACGCTCATGTTGAATTGCCCCAGGAAGAGTTGGTTGTAGACACTGGTGAGCACTAGTTGGTCTTGGTATACAATGTAACCCTCAGGAATGTCCCTGTCACAGTAGATTCCATAATGCTGGGAATTATCTGCCCAAGTAAGAAAGTTTAAAAGAGTGGAAAACTGTTAACAAAATTAACTGATTTAACAGACTTGAATCAAACAGTTCATTGAAAATGGGTTACAGCTGCTCCATTTGGTCAGGTGCATTTGATTCTTCCTTGCAAACTGACGTTGATAAATTGCCATAATATAAGAGTCACCAGATATGACCTTATTTATCAGCACGGTCATCAGAAGTTGGTCACCCAAGGGTTATTTGCAAACTGGACCAGATATTCACTTGAAAATGCATAAGAGATAGGAGCTAATGATCCAGGTGGTATTGCTTAGTCAAATTTTTATATATATTGAATAATTTCACTATTTCAACTCTAAGAGTTGAGTCCTCCCAAAAATTTACTCAATAAAATCAAATATCTCTTGGTCTAACTTTTATTTCAAATGAATCATGTAGTTGGCCTGTTGCACTACATTCCCTACAATTTAATTCTTAGCTGAATCATTATGGGAAGATGGGGCCCTGCTGTCAGCACGGTATTGCCGCCTTTGCCCAATGTTAACCCAATGCCCGCAAATCTAGGAGTTCCCCCCCGTGTCTAAAGATGAGACATTTGTAATATTTCAATGTCCTGATTTTTACGCTGAAGACTCATCAATTATCTCTCAGGATGTTTATCTTGGGCTCCTTTGGTTAGGGTTAATAATTTTACTTAACCTAGTGTATCTTTTGGAAATTTCACAAAACAGTTCTGAAGCTTTGTTGGTGGTTAATAATCAACTCTATGTGGATCTTGGTGGTGATTTCCTACCACTTATGACAGTTTATTACTATCTGACCATTTCTGTCACAGTCCCATCAAAGATGATTAAAAAGGTCTCTTAGTGAGATGTAGCCATATGGCCAACACTCTGTCCTTTATTGGGGAACTGTCTTAAAGGTAGGACATTAATCAAACCTACCACTGCTGTCACTTTTTTGTAACTGTGCTGTTTTAGCAGAGTTACAAGGGGGGAAAATATTTAGAAACTAGATAATGTTCATTATTGAGAGATAATGATTATATAGTTGATGTGAGTCATGGATAACAGGAACATTATTGGGTTGATCACACAGTGGGATGGTGAAGGGGGTGGCTTGATCCTGGTAATGAGTCAAGCGCCAAAACAAGGTATCCATCATAAGAGATCATCATTTGTTCATGTTGTTGGATTTGGAAATTTGAGTTGACTTCCTAGTCTGGCTTCAAGTGACTGGATGATTGGATTGCAGGTCACAAACCTGCTTACTCAGAACCTTGCTGGCGGGTCAAGCCTGCTGTTTTGACACCCCCAACTGAAGGTCGCCCTCCTCTGGAGACAGGTTGTCAGGGAGGTTGTTGGGAGCCCGGGCGCCATACTGGACTAACTGTTGTTTTGGCGTGGGTAGGATGGTCTCACATTATTTCTGTCTTGCCTTGCAGGGTCTCAGGCAATCATGGTGGAGGACCTTGTCTTGTTTACGTTTCCCAAGTCCCTGCACAAGGTAAGTGTTGTTTTTATTTACCTTTAGGATGATTGCTGGGCCTACTTTCTTGGGTTGTAGTTTACTTTTGTCAATGTTCATGACCCAAACTTTGTTGCCAACCTCATGTCTGTTTTGGATGGGGACAAATGTCTTTTGCAAGCACTTTTCTTCTCTTTCTAATTGATTGCTGTTGGCTTGCATGACCTGGGGGTCTGGGCGTGATGGAACCTTGCTTGATATTTCCAGCTTGGGCCCTGATATTGCTTGGATGATATTGGGCTGTGTGCCATAAACTAACTTGAAGGAGATTTTCCCGGTGGATCTGTTTACACAAGTCTGGTATACAAGCAATGCAGTTGGTAGCTGCTTGTACCATTCCTTAGCTCTCCCAGCGGTGAGCTTGACCAAGGCTTGCACAAGGCTACCATTCAGCCGCTCCACACGTCCATTAGCCTGAGGATGGTAGGGTGTTGTCACTGTGTGCTGGACCCCATTCTTGGTGAGGTATATGTTGGTATCCTCAGAGGTCAATTCTTTGCCTCCATTGGTTATCAGGAGTTCTGGCTTTCCAAACTTTCTGATGATTTCTTTCCCTATGAACAGCTGCATGTCATTGCCTGTATGTGTTTTTACTGCATGTGCCACTGGCCATTGTGTGGCAAAATCTATTGTGGTGATGATGTACTTCCTCTCATTATGTTTTCCTGGAATGGGGCCCACAATGTCTAGGGCCCACAGCTTGAAGGATAGTTGAGAAAAAATTGACAACACAGACTTTGGGGGAGTATTGCTCTTTGCAAATTTTTTGCATACTTCACATTGTTCAAGGACCTCTTGCATGTCCTGGTACAGGGTTGGCCATCATGCTTTGTGTTTTAGGAATTTTAGAGATGACAGCTTTTTGTGTGACCTAGATCTTAGTAGTAACACAGGATGGTATTGGCTCTTTGATGTGTGAGAATGTACATAGTGGTGCTTCTTTTGGTCATTTTTTGATATAGGGTCCCATACATGTCTGCAAATAAGTGTTTGTTATTAATGACGGTTCCTTTGTTATGTCTGTGGTGCCAGGGGGAAGCCCTTGTCCTTTGTTTAGAGTACCAGGAGGGGCCAGCCTGGGTCAAGCCCATTCTCTCCCCTTGTGGCTCTGACGTACAGGCACAAGAGTGTGTCTGCCATGGCAAGTTCTGGACCAAGCTTGTACTGTATGATCATATTGAATCTCTCCAGGAGTTCCATCCAGTGGACCTGATGGCGGGATAGATTTGCTAGGGTTTTGAAATATATAAGCAACTTGTGGTCGGCCAATGCTGTGAATTCTTCCTGTTGTTCCAGATAGCAGCGCCATTTGACTAGGCAGTGCATTCTCACCAACAACTCCTTGTTGTGTATAGGGTATTGGCACTTTCCGTCTGTCAGTTTCTGTGATTTGTAGGCTACCGGCAGGAAGTTACAATCATTGTTTTGATTCAGAGTACTCCCCCAATGGGTGCATCTGAGGAATCAGTTTCCATTTGGTATTCCCCATTGTGTTTGGGATACTGCAGGATAGGTGCTGCTGTGAGTTTCTCTTTAAGACATCTAAAGCAAAGGTCTTGTTGGGGGTCCATACAAACTTAGATTTGGCGCCAGTTATGGCTGACATGGGTGCAGTCAGGACGCCGCAGTTGGGTATGAAACAATGTACATAGGCAATCGTTCCTAAGAATGTGCAGAGTTCCAACTTGTCTTTGGGTGGTGGCATTTTGCAGATGGTCTGGATCTTCTGACTGTTAGTTTTAATGCCATCTTTTGAGACTATGTGTCCTAGGAAGGGCAGCTGCTCACGGAAGAACTGGCATTTGGAGGGCTTGGCTAGCAGCTTGTGTTGCGCCAAGGTAGAAAAGACTGCCTCCAAGTCCTTGTGGTGCTGCTCTACCTAGGGACTATAGACAATAATGTTGTCTAGGTAGACTAAGGTGTGCTTGCCTATGTGAGGCGCAAACACCTTGTTCATGAAGGTCACAAAAGTTGACGGGGCGTTTGTCATACCAAAATTGAGCGCCACACATTTGTATGAGCCATATTTAGTGTGGAAGGCCATTTTGGGGATATCTTCCTCTTTGATACGGATCTGGTTGTAGCCTGCAGTTAAGTCAATCTTGGAGAAGACTGTGGTGCCGCCCAGGGCATCAAAGAGGTTGCCAATGAGCGGCAATGGGTAACAATTCTTAATGATAACTTTGTTTACTGCTTGATAGTCTGTGACTGGGCACAGGGTACCATTCTTCTTGGCCACAAAGAACATGGCAGCTCCAAAAGAAGACTGTGAGGGGCAGATAAGTCCTTTCTCCAATGCTTCCTTGAGGTAAGCACGTAGGGTGTTGTCTTCATTCAGGGTCAGACAGTAGATAGTTTGTGCTTTGGGTACAGCTCCTTTGAGTTGAATGGAATGTTGGATATGCTTTTCTGGAGGCAATCTGGGTAAATCCTCCTTGAATATTTCAGGATGGTGGGCTACAATTTTGCAATCTTGAGATGTAGTGGTGTCCTGGTGATCTTTGAAATGTATGATCTTGTACCAGCAGGAATCCTAGTCAATTGTCTTGAGGTTCTCTTTTTTGTCCAGGGTCTCTGTGATGCGCATAAAGACATGGTTGCATAGGAGCTGGTCCACCCAGTCAGGGTAGACATGATGGTTGACACCCTTGCGTTTGATGGTCAATACTGAGGTTGTCCAGTCTACGTGGGGATTGTTCCTTTACAACCAGTCCAGACCCAGTATAATGTCAAACTTGGGAAAGTAAAAGACAGGTTCCTGGATGGTGGAATGCAGGTTCTCAAGCATGACAGAGAAGGGGGTGGCTTCCCTTGTCACAGCAATGTGGTGTTCATCAGAAAAGACCACATTTTTAATCCGCAAAGGATTAGTGGCTAGCTTGAACTTGTCTATAAAGCTGCTGTTGACTAGGGTTTGGTCTGCGCCCAAGTCCAGGAGTTCTGAGCCTGTGCAACTGCAAAAGCAGAAAGGGTAAGACATCAGTTTATTGGGAAATCTGGTGATAGTGTAAAGTACCGGGTCCTCTGAGGGCACTTGGATCATTGGACACTGGTCCATGTCCTCCGGTCAATATTCATTTTTGGGCCAGTCAGGAGTTGTGCAGGGAGAGCTTGGATTGCTTAATGCTCTCCCTGGGTTTTCCCTAGTCTTGGTTGCTCTGTGTGGCAGTGATACAAAAATGGGTATGGTTTGACTGACCGTTGTTTCTGTTTCTGTGTCCATTGGAGCCCGCAGGCTTATGGTTTTCACTACTGTTGTTGTTCCCAGGGGGCAATTAACTCAAACGCCTGGCTGGGTGAGAATATTTGGGTCTCTCTCTTTTTCCAGTTTGCGCCTTGTGGAGAGCATTGGGTGTTTGTTCTGATTTCTCTGCCTTGCGGTACAGACTTTGCAGGTTGGTTACTTGGTCCAGGTTTATGTGTCTCATTATGTGCAACTTGAGAGCGCTGTAGTACATGAGGTGGGTAGCTGGAGTGCCAAAGGCCATATCTGAGGGGGCACATAGTTAGAGTTCCTCATAGGCGCAGGTGAGCTCCTTCATGGTGCCAGTCTGGGTTAGGTTCTTTACTTGGCTTGTGATCATAAGTGTGGTGTCTTTTAGCACAAATCTTGCCAAGAAGTCTTTTTTGAAGGTGTCCCAGTCCTTCTCTATGTGTTCCTTGTGCCACTTGTTGCACCAGGTGCCAGCAGCATGAGTCAGTCAGATGGAGATCTCTGCAAACCAGAATTGTTGCAGGCATTCCATTTGGGCCAGTTTGCTTTGGGCAGATTGGATCTATGCAGCGGTGTTGTCATTGTTGGCCCCAGCAAAGGATTCCAGGGCTGTGCTTTGAAGTTTCTGGGCTACATAGTGTTGCAACTGAACCAATGGGGGTTCAGTATTTGGAGTTGGGGAAGACAACAGTCTAATAGAAAGGACAGAATAATAAGAATAAGGTATTGTTTATTGTAGAATATTGTGATTAATATACCATATGGGGAAAGCCACAAGGCCACAAGGGGGTGGCATAGTGGGAAGTTCCATGTAAGGTTTGAAGCCAAAGAATAACTTATGCAGGGATCAGCAAGTCAAATTGGTAGCACTCCTAATTAGGATGAAGTACCTGCCATTTGATATTGCCATCAGATTGGTTCATGTTGTTAGATACGTCAAGGGGCAACTCATCAAGCGCCCTCTGTGTATTGTAAGATACATTAGCAGACAAGTCTGGAAACTTGGTTGCAACAGTAGGCTGACATAGTGTTTTTGTCAGTTGTTCAAGGCATAGCAGAGGGAGCCTGAAAGAACCCTTGTGCTGACAGGGCATTGAATGCAGGGAGTGAGATCACCATGCTCTGGTAGAGGACAAACTCATCAGGTATCTCGGCACCAGGTGCGTATGGTGTCCAGTCTACCAGGAGGCCAGAAATGATTCTATCAAGGATTTGTTGGCCACGGCAAGTATGGGCAACAGGCAGAATTTTGGGGGGTAAAGTAGGATGAAACCCCTACTTCTGCTACCAATGTTGTAACTGTGCTGTTTTAGCAGAGTTACAAGGGGGGAAACATTTAGAAACTTGATAATGTTTTTTATTGAGAGATAATGATTATATAGTTAATGTGAGCCATGGATAACAGGAACATGATTGGGTTGACCACACAGTGGGATGGTGAAGGGGGTGGCTTGATCCTGGTAATGAGTCAAGCGCCAAAACCAGGTATTCCTCATAAGGGATCATCATTTGTTCATTTTGTCAGATTTAGAAATTTGAGTTGACTTCCTAGTCTGGCTTAAAGTGACTGGATGATTGGATTGCGGGTCACAAATCTGCTTACTCAGAACCTTGCTCGCAGGTTGAGCCTGCTGCTTTGACAACTTTTACAACTGTATTATAATAGTTCAGTGTTTAGATTGGGGAAGACAACAGTCCAATAGAAAGGACAATAACATGGATAAAAGAATGTTTATTTAGATAATAGCATGGTTATATAATATATCAATAAGCCACAAGTTCACCAGGGGGTGATACTGTGGCAGGTTTGGTATAAGGGTTTGAGCTGGGAATAACTTGAGTGAGGGATCAGCGGGTCAAACTGGCCTTGCTCCTAATTTGGAGATAATGCCTGTAATTTGGCATTGCCCAAAGGATCCTCTATACTGTTGGTAACATTATGGATTGTCTCTTCATGTTCCCCCTATTTATCATGAGATATGTTAGCAGGTGGGGGAGTAATCTTGGTTACAACACATCCCCTTGACTTTTAACTGGCCTTCAGAGCTTTCACCTCTTCTTAAACTTATCTGAACTACAGTATGGTTGATCTTCTTGGTGATGCTTCTATACAATACTTTATTGGTATCCTTGGCTACTGGATATTACACATAATGTTCTTGATATATTTTTTATAATTTATATCTTTGCCTATTGAACACTTCAAACTCTGCTTCTTACAATCTTGTCATTGAGAAAAAGATCTCACCCACCCCTTTCAATATACTGAATGCATAACTGGATAAAAGAAATTGATCTTGACTATTGGGTTCCCTGATATTAGTTGTAACCTTTAAAGCTTTATGTATACCTCCTTGATGGCTCCCAGACTTCCTATTGGATACATCCAAGCAATCATTTACTTTATTATACCCCTTCTGTTATACCAGAAGGTGTTTCCTTAAACTTGAAAATCAACTCAGCCTGTGAATGACTATTAAACAAGGCATGGTGTCAGACTGAGGATTCGCCGATGATCTCTGCTGTAGGATAGAATGAAGCAAACAGTTAGAATCGAGCAGGCGTCACAAGCAGTTATTTAGTTTAAACTGGTCAACTCTTGGTTCTGTATCGGTTGTGAGGTCCAACCTAATAAGCTCGGCGGGTTAGTATGATGGTTAAGCCTAGATACCTTTGATCCAGGTTGATTGATTTTGAGGTAGCCTGATCCATCTTAGTGTAAGCTGGTGGGTTTAGATGATTGATGCTTTGACTGCCAATGACTTAACAGAGCTCTACAATTTCAAACTCTGATTTCATTTTGAAACTACTAATTATCTTGCTGATCAGTATTGATAATACATAGATCTCTGAAGCTAAACTGGCATGTAGTAATCCCTATTGGAAGCAACCCAGTGACTGTATGTATAGTCACTATGCCAAGGTTGGATCAAGCCTAGGGTATACCCCAGATTAAGCATGATCTCTTCAAATAGTATTGCATATTTATGAAGTTCATATGATCCAATAGTATTTCCAATCAAGTCACCACCCTAAGTTTGGCTTTACAGTTATATTCTTCATTTTTATACATGGAAGCCCACAGGGCATACCGTTGAGCTGCGCCTTATTATTTGACATACTAAAGAACTCAGGCAAAAGTCTTAAGACTTGAGGTTCTGGATTTAAGCCTGTTTGCTCTGGGTATGAGTTTTTCCTAGCAAATGGAAGATGAGTGCCAAAGATTCCGTCAAAATCAATGAGCAAAAATGAACCTATTTTATTGGAGAAAAGTGCATTCAATTTTATACCCCAAGGTTCGATCCTAGTAGCCTTAGTGGACATACTTCAAGTGGCAAGAGGATGGTAAAGATCCAGAAGGTTCAGATATTGATGTCGACCCATATTTGGGTAAAGAGAACTCTACAGGTTGAAAGCGAAAGCAAAGGCTTTTGCATGAGTCATTCTGCTATTCACTGGGCCAATCAAAACCCCTAATGAATTCGAATTCACAACATACTTACATAATTCTTTATAAAGAACCATAGCATACAACTTGACTGTTTTTATAATTTATGTACTATCCAACCTGTAATATATATGCCTGCTTCGGCAAAGTGGACCTTTACACAACATTTCTAGCAGAACAGACGTGAAAATTCTGCCTAGCAAGAAACAGCTCTAGCTTTTTACAATGTTGCTCTCACAGGTATATAGAATGGACAGTAGCATTTGATTTAAACAATCCTTTCTTAGCTGCTGTTATGTGCAGATTGGCAACTGAACATGTTTTAAAGTCGATCTACCAAGAACTAACTATTTATAATCGATGTAATGCATATACTTTATAGGCAAGAAGTTTAGGATACTAAACCCAATAGGCGAATCAAGTACTCTTACACCGCTTGACTAAAAAATGGTAGGCTCAACCTGATGACGGCTCTGTTAACTTTTAAACCTAACGGCGCCCTCTCCATCTTGGAGTTAGAAGATTGGAAGGTCGACGAGTTAAGAAGAAGAACAGGGCTCCAAATAAGGCACCACCGATATGAGCGGTATGGTTGACTTGAGTTCCGTTGAAGTTAGCAGGTCTTCTAGAGCGCACGACATCGTACAGAATACAGCCACTCACTACCAAGAAGGCAGGAAGGGGGACAAAGTAGATGTAGATCGTTTCAAAGGGAAATCTGAGTCCAAAGTAGGCCAACATGCCCATCGTGTGACCAGAAGCCTACAAGGTTAAGTTTTATCGCCAGGATACCTTACCCCAATTGAGCTTATAAGATCGCCACGGGTGATTCCAGATGCGCTGACAAGTTGGTTGTGAGATGTTTTATGGTAGACGGACGTTAATACATTGGCGGAAATCCCGCTAAGCATGTAAAGGCCTAGAAACCGCCTGTTGCCAAGAGAAGCCGCCAGCTATTTTAAATCAATACTTGTTTAAACCTTGACGTACTGTGGGTCCAAAGAAGTAGATCGTCATGGAGTTGAATAGAAGGTGCCAGAAGTTCTCGTGTGTAAAGCCCGCCGTCACGATGGTCCACACCCGACCCATCTTAAGGTTCAAATTACTAAATGCAAGGTTGTCATGAATAAATCTGCGGACTTTTTGCAATTTGAATGGATCGCGCTCGACCATGGCAAATTGAATGCATCCAAACACCGCCAGGTTTGCCCCTATAATTCCATACACGAGGGTATTGGGATCAATGTTGTCTACTTTGGACCCCAGCGCATTATATTTCCTTCGAAATGAGGACTGAGAGTTATAAGGTCGGCCTCTCCAGCTTGAAAAACATTGCACTGCCCCCGGGCTTTTCGATATGCCTGCGGACCTATTTAAAGCTTTGGATATATTATAGTTAACCTTTGCAAGCTTTTCCGAAAAAGGGTTTCCTTGAAGGGTTAATCGACGAAGCTGTACTCTTGCAAAAGGGAACATCTAGTAAAAACAAACAGCTTTAAATCTTTGCTTGAATTTGATCACTTCAAATCAATAAAATTGTACTCGCTCTTTAAATCTTTCTACACATAAAGAATTTTAGGGCAGAGTTCATTTAATAAGAAATAATACATCATTTAAAAAATAGCACTTGGTGCTTCTAAGTGTCGTTATCCCAGGTAAAATATGCAAGTACTTTAGTATTAAGCCCAACCAAGAGAACTTCACTTAATTCTGTAAGCTGAGGGTTGCTTGGACTTTAGGATTCAAATGGTTTCATTTGAAAACGGAATCCTACTATATACTTTAACTAGCTATAAAATAAACTTCAGACCCTATAACCTCCATAAGAAAAATAGAATCAAGCCAGAAGGCTTTCATACATAAGGGCACTCTTGGATGCAGAAATCAAGATGAAAGACTTAAATAGATTTAGAAATACGCTCTTTAGATTAAATTACTAAAAACCACACAAGAAATCAGGATGCGACTTTTGTTTATGGTAGCGAAAGATACCTTCTCAGAGGCGCTGGATGCACAAGCAGTGTAGATGGAACAAGTAAAGTCGCTACGAAGTGCAGCTGGTGATGTGATCGAAATCCACTTGATTTGCTTCAAGGTGTCAGTTCAGGATTCGACCCCCAGCTAAGCTTAGATCAAGATCTTTTTATAGATCGAATATAGACTGTTCTCGATCATAAGAATGTGGCAGAGCTAATCTTGAGATTTCGGCATCATTACGACATAGCCCATTGTTACAAGTGTAAATATATTTTTTAATAAAGTATATTAAAAAGATTGATACTTTATTAAGAGGAGAATAAGTTTTTATAGCTAAATATTTATATATATATTGGTACTTGGGAAGGTTATTTGAAAGCTGAATGGTTATCCTGATAATTATCAGACTAGTCTAATAATGCTGTACCATTTTTGATGAGTTTATAGTTGATTCCCAAGGAAAAGATTTCTTAAGAGGGAGAAATCAAAGATATTATGACATCCCCTAGGGTATCAGGCATGCTTCTTAACTTCTTAAGAGAGACTGTAATTATTGCCTGATATTTTCCTTTATATGGTTGAGTGCTGGGAGGTATGATTCTAATTTTAGTCTTCTGGGGCTACAGGGGTAAAGTCGGCCATTGTATATCAGATCTAATATGGTAATCCCTTTATTAAGATAGCTATTATTTGATTTTACTTCCATAGTGATGCCTCAATAATCATATTGAAGTTTGTAGAAGTTATGGGTTACTGCCCATACTTCCTTTTATACTTGGGATCAACCTCCCATTAGGCTGATAGCTTATATTACATATGCTTGATTTCATTTTGACTTGATCTTTATTGCTTAGTTGTCATCTGTATCAGTATATTTGATATGCAATTTGTTAATTTTCACTATAACTCTTGGTTTTTATTGACTATGGGTAGCTCGTATGCATACATTTAATTTCAGGAACTTTGGCATGTATCTTGGTTAACTCATGTTCAGCAGCTCATCAAGACTGTCAATAATACACTACTTCACAGGCCAGGGTTTGTTGATGAAACTTTACTTGAGGCCTCTTTTAAGGGTCCATTCAGTATTTTACTCATCCCTTTTCTGTAGGTGGGACAAACTGCTACTGTAGATTCAGAACCTGGACGTAAAAATGCAGGATTGTCAAATCCTTGGTCCAAATTTCAAATCACTTTTGCCGGCAACTCAGCTGAGTAAAAATTAAAATATTTAATAAAATCAACCATTTAATTTAACTTTTTTGGTTTGTTTAAATTGGCAAATTTCAAATCCCTTGAGCAGATAACTCAACTAACAAAAGACAAAACCCAGCAAACAAATGTAGGATACATGAATCAGAAATGCAAGATTCTAATGTACAATCTGAGATTTCCTGTATGTCAAACAAATCATAGACATCATGTAAAAATCAACAAATCTGAAATTGTGGGATTCTCAAATCCAAGAACCAAGTTTCAAATCATAATTGCAAGGAATTTGAAATAAATACAATTTATGGGTGTTTCAAAAAGGATGCTAAAGGATCTAGAGTGGATTTGTGCTGATTCTTTTAGGAAGCACAAGTTTTTCAAAAATCATCTTATTCTATTTTAGGGCGGCTAAAATTTAGATCCTACTATTCACAAAATTAACATATTTAACAATAAAATTGACTAAAATATACACTCCTCTTTTTGAGTTTAAGTTTTTTAATAAAAATTTATTATGTCTTCTTCCAACACCAACCAAGTCAACGAGCTGTTCCCTGGCCTTGACAAAATCATGAAGGGCTACACTGGGTCTCTTAACAGTGAAGCCTCTGTCTATGGCCACTCCCAACCCACAGGCCCCTCAGCAAGCCCCACTCAGGAGTGTGTTCTTTCTCCTGCAACTTCTAGCATGGCCCTGTTTGCCCATCATGCACAGGCAGCCGCCAACCCAAATCCTGAATCAACAATGGCATCCAGAACCAGCTATTTGAGCCATGGGGTCACCCAGAGAGTCCCAAATCCCAAAACAGCCAATCAGATGACATTGACCAATTCCCAAGATGGACACACCCCACCTCCAGTTAATCAGTCTCCAAGACGCAGAAAAAAATTAATCACTCCAGATATTGTTCTCAAAATGGTTGAAAAGTGAGGGATGCTTATGTCCCCTGGGGAAATTGCAGCTGTGATGGGCTTTACAAAGTCCACTGTGGCTGCAACCCTGCAAGCCCACGCCAACTGTTCCCTCTACCAAGAAGACCCCAACTGGTGCCCGTTCTTTGACTGAAGGTGAAAAAGCCCACCCCCCATGACAGCTATTATGGAGCGTGACCTGCAGATGCCCCTGGTCCAGGTACGTCTCCAGTTGGGACTCCACAGCATCTTCACTAATAAGAGAACAGTGGATTTGTGGATGCACAGATTTGTGGTTGCTGCCAGAATCCTATCTAATCAGGTTCTTGGTGGCCCCAGTTTGGTGGATACCAACCCATACAATTCAACTGTCATCAATTTTATTAAAGGGAGGGCAATGAGGGCCTGTAATGACGTAATCTTCCTGAAATATGCCAAGATTTTGGCAAGTATTCAAGACTTTGGAGAAAAGTGTATCCAATCTGACATCTATAAGCGCGGCCCAATCTTGTATTGTTTTGTTGGTGTTTTATTAGCAGTTTCCCCATTGGGCGTCAATTACTACTTGGCAATATCAAACACTGCAGATATGTATGCCTACCAGACAGAGCTCAAGGTCATGATGGAGGAGTGGGCTACCCAAAATGCTGCGTACACAGTTGTACTGAGTGCAGAGATGGAGCAGCGGGAATGGGCAAGCCAAGAAATCAAGGGTGTAGAGCATACCTGTTGGTCCTACTGTGAGAGAGGGGGCTAAACTAACTAAGTTTGGCCCCCACCCTGGTGAAACAAACCACCAGGATGCCGCCCAGTGGAGAACTGGGACAGCCGCTCAAAGAGGGGACCACAAGGAGGACACAGGAGACATTTGAGGGAAATAAGCATTCAAACCTATCAACACCAGTCCGGTGAGCAACCAAGGAGTGCAGGTGAGAGTGGGAGGGAACACCTCAGAGGCCCCAAGTGGTACGGAATCACTCTTGACCAAACTGGGGGGGAGGCATGGGAGACACATCCACCTCAGAGGCAGGTGTGGCGTGATCCATGGTACCAAGATCCAAGTTGTCACATGTCAAGCTCTTAACCACAGCCTCTCCAGAGAAGAGGAGACCACTGGAAAGATCCCAGAGACTGGAGGGATCTTCTCCCACAAGCCAGGCAGAAGAGGAGATTTTTCCCCACAAGTCTGGGGAGGTAGACCATAGGAGAAGCAAAAACAGAGCCAAGGAAAATACCACAAATTTGATAACAGGGAGTAGCATAGTTGCTTTCTCCTCAAAATTTGGGTAAGGAAAGTGCTTTTGTTTTGAATTAAAACAATATAAATTAGACTTTCAGGAGGACCCACAGACAAGAGAACAGACAGAAAGTAATAGGGGGCACTTTGGAAGGCTTGGCAATGTACCCAGGTGCCTTGTAGACAATTGGAACGTAAACAGGTTCAAAAATAGAGAATATTAAGAGAAATTCAAAGTAAAAGTAAGATTTTATATTGAAATTAAATAACAAACTTAGTTTCAAGCGTAAATGTTGAAAGCAAAAGCAAAAACACAAACAGCTATACGCTGTAGTTTGTTCTAGGAGTCCCAGAAGATGGACCAGGCTCAAAGCGGGGTGGCTTAAGGTAAGAGTTATGGTAACAACTAACACTTTTAAAAATTTCTAGATGATGGGAGCCCAAACTGAGATCTGACCAAGACTGTAAAATTTAAAAAACAAGTGCAACAGAAGCCAAAACTTTATAAATTTGGAAAATAGACAAGCAGGGGACTGGAAGTCCCCTTGCTGCATTAAAAGGAATGGGTTGCAGTTAAAAGTGAGTCACATGACATCTGGGTCTGGATCCAATTGGCTAGAGAAAAAACTTTGCTGGATAGGACCAAGGAGACTGGAGGGTTTCATTCTAATTTCCGCGGTTAGATCTGATTGGCTGGAAGAGGTACTAGGCATTTGGAGTTCACTTGAGTTGTCAAGCGTCAATGTGGCAACCTTTGATTGGCTAGCTCTAATGGTTTTTAGAAGTGGGCAACACCAGGCTAATAAGTAGTCTAAATTAACCAGTGTTTCTTCCCAGGAGAGAGCAACCAAAGGCAAGGAATCTGCAGGTTAGGCTAGCACAAACCTCTCATCAACTGTGTGTGCTAAATCCTTTAAGGAATGAAGGGGGTTTGGCTGGCGTTTTTGGGCCTTTCTTGGTGCAACAAGGGAAGATTGTGTGATCCAATGCCAGAGGTGGCAGTGAATTTACACCTACCCCATCAACCATGCCAACATGCATCTTGCATATGTATGTCTCTATAATTTTAGTTCTGCATTCAGGCGCTTAAAGCCTGCCACATACAATGAACTGTGCACCCAAATTGATAAGGGTTATGAGCTGTTCCCTTCCGTGTTTATCTAGGATCAATCATATCTTGTCATTTTCTATGCAAGTGATAGTGATAAGTCCAGAAAGGACTCCTGCCTCCCCCCACGCCAATCCATTTGTTTCATCAAGCCTGCATATGTGACAGAAGACAAATTTGAGCAATTGAACCAATCAGCTCTTGCTACCCCTTCCCAATCACAAAACCCTGTGTTGAGCAACTTTAGTTATTGCTGGTATGTTCAAAGCTACAGATAGATGTTAGCCTTGCCAATGTACTCTACCTAATCCTATGCAAGAGCACTACAGACTGCAATAGAGTAGAACTTTGAAGATAATTACGTTTATTGAAACTGGAATACAATCTAGCCAGCAGCTACAATCAATCCAGGTGTAACTATGAACCCCTTCTTTTCATGTGTCTAAATCAATATATACTGCAACAACCCTTGTTTTTGTCCTTTCAGACAGTTCTCAGTGGCTACCTTCACAATAGGTCTATCTTTGCTGGCTACACTCATCCTGATTGGCTGTCCTTGGCATGTGATATGCTACTGGCCTTAGCAGGTGTCCATGGAACTTCAGCTACAGCCTACACTCTTCTTGAGCTAGCCTACTGTCATTTATCAATTGGCTGTATCTTACACGCCTATTATTGCGCTGGAAAACTACGCTGTATTTAGTTGGTGCTTAGAAATTGTCCCTGTTCAGCCCTCCTATATCGGAAGGTATAATTCCGGTATTCCATTTGAAGAGTTTAATCAGTGATCCTTTTCTGGTTGACAAGTCTTCTGCTTACTAATGCAACAAGTCAAATAAAGGATTATAAGCCATATAATAGCAGACTCAATCCATTAGTGACTCAAAGGATTATCCGCCGTGTAATACTGACCCGGACCAATAAGGAATTTGATTATATGCTGTGTAATACTGATCCAACTTGGTATTTCTTAGCCATTTGTATATCACTTGTTTGATATGAACATATACGTCCATCAGACTGTTTGGGGCTGAGTTGATACAACATCCAGTAGGTTAGAATAGGTGATATACCATTGATGATTTAATAATTACACGCCGTGTAATCAGTGGTATTTACTATATTGGCTAACGTTTATACAGCATATAATAGTTACATCAATTATAATAAGGCAAGCAATATACAGCGTATAATCACGTCACATTGGGACAATCATTGATAATACGGCATATAATTGTTACATCTATCATAATAAACTAACAATTACACAGCATATAATAACCTAACCTTGATCAGTGAAAACCAAATGACAATACAGCATATAATTGTTACATGTTTTATAATAAACTAGCAATTACACGGCGTATAACTGCTATATCTATTTATATAATGATGACCATTGATATTACAGCGTGTAACTGGTTAAGATCTGCGTGCAATGATTAACCTGCTCATTTGTGGTCAATCAGCCTAATCTCACACCCTGCTTCCACAACCCCCCATCAAGCCACCTGCCTTCCAACCCTGACTCCCAAACTACCGCCCATCCCCCCACTATCTCTGATGCTGTCCCTTTCACAGGCACAGATGAAGGCAATGTTCATTCCGCCCAGTCCCTCCCCTTCTTGTCCTTTGATGAGTAAAATAAATCTTTTCTTTGTGACAACTTATTAAAGTTGATATTAAATCTTCCAATTCATAATTAATAATATTTTCTTTTTATATTATCAACATTTCCCATAATTAATACAATGTTGTGCACTTTATGAATAACTTAACATTATTAGCATGGATATTTTTCATCATTATTAATAAATTAAAGACCACAAATGTAAAGTTATATCAGTATATTATAATTAGATATCAACTCTTGATATTTAGACATTGTGTGCATAACTCAATGCATTTTTTTAATAAAAATCATTGTAAACTTGGCCTTTTTCATTGTAATTTATTGAAATGGACTGTGTTTATATTAGAGAGCCATTAACACTTAGTACAAATATTGAAAACTAGTGCATTTTACAGCCTGTATATTTACCTATTGGTAATAATTCTATGAACTTTTCAGTCAGATTTTGCAAGGTAATAATGTAATGGATTAACAAATTACTGTTTATTGTCATTAATTGGCTGATTTTCTTTGCTGTGGCAATTGTGCATTTTCTGATATTTATGCACTAGTATCCAATTGGTTGGCTTCACATCCAATTGCACAGGCAATAGGAAAATAAGCCGCCACCCCAACCACATCCAGTCTTAGGGTGGCGGCTTGTTTTCCTATTGCCTGTGCAATTGGATGTGAAGCCAACCAATTGGATACTAGTGTGTAAATATCAGAAAATGCACAATTGCCACAGCAAAGAAAATCAGCTAATTAATGACAATAAACAGTAATTTGTTAATCCATTACATTATTACCTTGCAAAATCCAACTGACAAGTTCATAGAATTATTACCAATAGGTAAATATACAGGCTGTAAAATGCACTAGTTTTCAATATTTGTACTCAGCGTTAATGGCTCTCTAATATAAACACAGTCCATTTCAATAAATTAAAAGAAAAAGGCCAAGGTTACAATGAGTTTTATTAAACAAAATGCATTGAGTTATGCACACAATGTCTAAATATCAAGAGTTGACGTCTAAATGCAATATTCTAATGCAATATTTACATTTATGGTCTTTAATTTATTAATGACAATGAAAAATATTCATGCGTTGAGGGTAGTACTATAAAAACCAGCTTTTTGATGTAATTCAAACAAAATGTCAAATATCTACAGCCTTATCAACAAATTAGAGTCAGCCCTCCAAAAGTTGGCTGAGCTTGAACATAACATAAGGGAAATTGTGGTAAATCAACTGGGAAATGAGGGAAGGGCCTTGGTCCAGCAAAACAAAACTGCAAAAAATTTCCTGGGAACAATAGTCAACAAAGAACACAAATAAATAGTTTTAAATCTTCAAAAGGAAATACTCAAGAAGTTAGATTTAAAAAGTGGAAAGTTACAACTTGTGGGAATTTGCAAAAACAAATAGAAAGAATGCTCAAAAAATCAAATTGATAGAAGGAAATGAAAGCTCAAAGGAAATTAACACAAATGAAGAGGAAACTAATCAAATTGAAACAGAAGAAAACTTAACACAAGCAAGAAGCAGGAGCGCTTCAAGAGATACTGAAAATTCAACTAATGAAAATCAAGAGGAAACACAAGTAACATGGAAAATAAGGAAGATCAAGCCCAGAAAAATAAATGAAGAGCAGCCAACGCCCATGAAGTTTGCTGAAGGGGAGCATGTGGCTGAGGGGGCCGCAGGGGAAGCAATCAGTAAGTATTTTTTGTTTTACTTATATTTACTTTAGTTATAAATAGGAATGGGGACAAGGTCGCAGAAGTGGAGGCTTTTACGCCAAGTTGGTTCTATGGGGGTTACCAATCACTGGTAGCCCCTGTAAAACAAATAAATAAAATCAAATAAATAAATAATTCAACTGAATATGAATAATTTTGAAAATATCAAAGCTAGAGCTAAGGAATATTTACCACCCGCAGGGTGCTTGCTGTGGATTAGGGAAGCATACAAAATAGGAGCAGATATCAACTTCAAAGAGATGAATAAATTTGTGGGGATATCAAATTAAACTTTGATGAATATATTTATGAAAGTATTCAACAATTCCCATTTGCAAACATCAATTAATATGAAAAAACCTAATAAAAACTGGATTTCAAAAAGGAAATAAATATATTAAAACTGAAATTTTTAATGAATTATTCAAAGCATTATCAAATAAAATCAGGAACGTAGTCATTGTGAATTTGTTTAACCCTTTATTTATTTTGTTTGAATAGGCATGGGAGCGGATATAAGTTGGGCGCCTCCTGAAACCATCTTCAAATTCAGTCAAAAATCCTACATCAACAGATTAGTTCAAATGTACAAGAAATTGTGCATGTTCTCCAAAAAATATACCTTGCAAATGATTCACATTGCTGTATACCTAGGCATACTGTTGCACTGCACATTAAAAACAAACTCAAAAAGTTGGAGGATGTACCTATACAAATTAATATATGCCAATTAGCACTAGAACGCCAGAAGACACCACAGGGTATAGGACAGTCCAGCACGTCCTGTACAACTCCTTTGCACAAGCATTGTTGTATAGATTTTATGTGCCTCCTGAAAATAATCTGCTGATTGATTGGCTTACCTGCCTCCCTTTTATTAAGCGTTCAGCAACCACCAGGGTGCAGGGCGCCACCCCTCTAGCAATCACATCCAGGGTTATCCACCGCGTACAGAAGAGTATGTGGATCCAGTTAGACACTTTAGCCAAAAATTTGATTTTGGGGTATAATTCCCCGGAATAATCACATTCCATTTGCAATTTGCATCTTCCTAATAAATTATATTCCCTTGCAATTTATCTTTTTAATTTTAATTTTTTTTAAATTTTATTTTATTTTAAATATTAAAATTTAAAGTTTTATAATTTAAATATTAAAATTTAAATTATAATAGTAATATATCTAAATATATTATAAGACATTAGTTATAGTTGCAAACACGTCAAATAATAAAAAAATTAAAAATGTTTTTATTTATTAGCTCGTCAAGTACAGGTTCCTTTATTACATAGTTAAACATCAAGAACTAAATTTATCCGCAACAGACAACATGCTCCACTTATGTTCTAAACAAGTGCTTGTTTAGAACTTGAATTACATCTCCCTTGTAATATGATTTGATAAATATATTTGATATGATTGATCTGCGTCATAAGTACTAATTAGTAAGAGATACATGAAAATCATTGATTTTTGTGTGTGGCTATAGTGGCACTGAAATATTAAGGATCAGATGATGACATGCAAGGTCCAATTTGTGGCTTAAAAAAAGCCAAAGTACCAACAAGGATTCACAATTGCTTAAATAAAATTAATCTATTTCTATCTTTTTTAATTTTTTATATGTTAACTCTACAGTCAATACACTATTTGGTGGATTATAATAAAAAAATACATACTGTAAATTCAGAACCTGAACGTAAAAATACGGGATTGTCAAATCCTTGGTCCAAATTTTGAATCACTTTTGCAGGATGGCCTTTTTTAATTAAATTGCTTTTTTGAGTATTTATTTGAATATTTAAAAATTTGGGAACTCATAGACACTTTGCAAAATTCAAGTTGAACTGCATATTTCCAATAGACAAAATGAATTAACTGGAATCAGATTTGAAGCATTCAAATCCATCAGCCATTTTCATTAAGTTTACTATGTTTTTTGAAAATGCGGGATTTTCAAATCCAAGAACCAAATTTCAAATCACTTTTGAATGCCACTAGTAAACTCAGATATTAATTGCAGGAACTGGAATCCAAATTTAATGTACACTAAGCACACTAGGAAACACCAACCCAAATAAAGAAGCTCCACCAAAACTAAAATCAAACTAAAAATTCAATCTCAATAACCATGTTTAGACAAAAAAAGTGATTAAACTTTAAAATCATCCATGCCCAGAAAGTATACAATATTATTCACTTCAAATCACAGATATAGAAAGTCTGTTACTATTCAAGGCTAACTCAAGTGAAAATAACTACCCACAACTAAACCAATAACTCCAAATAAATACATATTTAATCTAAAATATATTTTTCATTTTATTTTTATGGACCAACAATTGCATTCTCAAACCGCTCCTGCACCAGCCCGCGGGGCAGTCTGTCTACAAGGGTGTCCCAGAGGGTCCAAGAACAGACCCAGAACCCAACTTGAGGGGAATCATGCCAACACACAGGCCTCCCAAGGTGTCATTGGCAGTCAACCACCTCCCGCATCCCAGGCCAGATCAACCAGCCTGAATCCAAGACAGAAGCCATTTTCAAGGCCTACCACAAAAGTCTCCTACACCAGGATCACCAGGAACACTGAGGTTACTTACACCTCCACCGTTTACCCAGTTATCACCTGGCCCCACACTCTTGACCCAAGAGTTGCCACTTCCTGCCCCCGCGTCTTTGACACCTCCTATCAGCCATTGGCCACAACTGAGGAGCCATCTGTGCCTGTGTCTTATGCCATCATTGACGGTACCACTGCAAGCAAGCGTGATCCCACCTTCTACATGAAGGTCCTTATTCCCTGTGTTAAGCCTGGTAGCCAGGATGCCATGGTACCTGCCAAGAGCCGGCATTGGTTGACAGATAGTGAGTGTGAAGCTCCCCTCAACTGCTTGAACAGGGGAATGGCAGTTTGGGATATTGTGTCCCAATTTGGTGTCACAGCCAGATACATTGCCAACATCAACAATAAGTATGGCAATACTGGGCAAATTGCCAAATCCACCAAGGCAAAAAGACAGCCCAAACTCCTTCAGCCTATTCACATTGATGCAATCAAGCAGTGGGTAGCCAAGGATTGCTACCTGGACACACTTGCTATCCAATCAATGCTTGCCACAGAGTTCAGGCTTTCTGTTTCTAAAACCCTTGTTTACAAGGCAATGGTTGATTTGGGCTTCTTGTGGAAGGTACTCAGAGTTTCTCTGTATAATAGGAACGGTGAAAAGACCATCAAGGATTGACACATTTATGCCAAGACATATTTGGCACTAAAGGAGACTGGGAATATCCAGTTCTTCTATATTGACAAATTGTTGTTTCCCTCCTCACTCAGGTCTAGGCATGGGTGGGTTGAGAAGGAGTCCAAGGACAGTGTAGCCCATTGTGCAGCTGTCTGTTCCCAGACCTATTCCATTGTTGCGCTTATTGGTCCTTGCGGATTGGACCAGTATCAGATGATTAAAGGCTCCCATAACAGCAGGATCTTTCTCAATTTTCTTCAAGCCATCAAGAAGTACCTTCAGATAAATTACAGCAACACAAGCAACATTGTTGTGCTTTATAATTTTGGTCTCCACAAAGTGGATCTGGTTGTGTCTGAATTCCCCCCATTGATAAAAACAGCCATTCTGCTAGCCACTGCCTTGCAGACTTCCCAACGTGACTCCTCTTCCTTCTGCCTTATTCTCCATTTCTGAATCTGATTGAGGAGGTGTTTGGTTGGATCAAGAATAAGGTGAAACAGGCCTCCCTCAGGACACAGAGGATCTCTTCAACATTTTTGAGTCAGCCAATTTGCAATGCCACCCAATGTGGTGGCGGCTTTCTATGAGCACTTGGAATCCTTCCTCCCAAAAGCCCTGGCCTCTGAGCCAATCAGATAAATGGGCGCTCTGGGTTTTATTTAGTTTTAATTTTATGTAGTTTATTTTTATTAGGACTCAAAAATGATTATTTAAAAAAAATGCCGTGATGTTTGAATGTATTATAGACATATAAAAATACATAGAAAATGAAAGTAAAATTAATTTTACTAGGTATGAGGACAAATATTTTTATTATACTGTAAATTCAGAACCTAAACATAAAAATGCGGGATTGTCAAATCCTTGGTCCAAATTTCAAATCACTTTTTTGGGCAACTCAGCTGAGTGAAAAATAAAATATTTAATAAAATCAAACATTTAATTTGACTTTTTTTGATTTATTTAAATTGGCAAATTTCAAATCTCTTGAGTAGATAACTCAACTAACAAAAGACAAAACCCAGCAAACAAATGTGGGATACATGAATCAGAAATGTGGGATTCTAATGTACAATTTGAGATTTCCTGTATTTCAAACAAATCATAGACATCATGGAAAACTTGAAGAATCTGAAATTGCGGGATTTTCAAATCCAAGAACCAGATTTCAAATCAAAAATAAGGTGAATTTGAAATAAATATAATTTATGGGCATCTCAAAAAGGATGTCAAAGGATCTAGAGTGGATTTGTGCTAATTCTTTTTGGAATCATAGGCATTCTTAAAAATGACCCTATTCCATTTTAGGACGGCTAAAATTTAGATGCTTGATTACAGTAGATTTTAAAAAATGCTAATAATAAAATAGAATTATATATTACAATCTGTTTTTACCATGTTGCCTTTTCCTTGGTGTGTTGATAGATCATTTGCTGTTGACAAGGTGTTTGTATTTAATTGGATGGTTTCACCTCCAGTTGCCTTGGCAATAGGAAATGAACTATCAACACACCAAGGAAAAGGTAACATGGTAAAAACAGATTGTAATATATAATTCTATTTTATTATTAGTATTTCTGAAATCTACTGTAATCAAGTATCCTTAATAGCAGTACATGAATACATAGTGCAGTAAACTGATCGTTTATCTTTTCCTCTCCTTTCTTCCTTGAAATTTTTTAAAAGTTTCAAGGAAGAAAGGAGGGTAGCTCATATATCCTTATATGAGTTTATGATTGCTATATTAGTGATTAGAGTGCAGAATATTGCATCTCTTCCAGTTTAGATAATTTTAAATTTCACTTAATTTCATGTCTAAACATGGTTGTTGAGATTGTATTTTCATTTGATTTTATCCAGAGTGGAGCTTCTTGATTTGGGTTGATTTGACCTAGTTTCTTACTTTACATTCAATTCGGATTCCAGTTCCCGCAATTAATATCTGAGTTTACTAGTGGCATTCAAAAGTGATTTGAAATTTGGTTCTTGGATTTGAAAATCCCGCATTTTCAAAAAACATAGTAAACTTAATGAAAATGGCTGATGGATTTGAATGCTTCAAATCTGATTCCAGTTAATTCATTTTGTCTATTGGAAATATGCAGTTCAACTTGAATTTTGCAAAGTGTCTATGAGTTCCCAAATTTTTAAATATTCAAATAAATACTCAAAAAAGCAATTTAATTAAAAAAGGCCATCCTGCAAAAATGATTTGAAATTTGGACCAAGGATTTGACAATCCCACATTTTTACATTTAGGTTCTGAATTTACAGTAATGCACCAAATATTATTATTGGCTTTTGCGCTAACAAATGAATAAATTAAAAAAAATAGAAATAAATTAGTTTATTTAAATAATTGTGAATTGTTGATGGTACTTTGGCTTTTTTAAGCCACAAATTGGACCTTGCATGCCATCATCTGATCCTTGTTATTTCAGTGCCACTATAGCCACACAACACGACCACCAATGATTTTCATGTATTGCTTACTAATTAGTACTTAGGACGTGGGTCAAGTATATCAAATATGTTTATCAAATCACATTAAAAGGGAAAGGTAATTCAAGTTCTAAACAATCATTTGTTTAGAACAATGGTGGAGCGGGGCGCATGATGCGGATAAATTCAATTCTTGATGTTTATCTATGTGATAAATAAACCTGTACTTGACAAGCTAATAAGTAAAAACATTTTTAACTTATTTTTAATATTTGATGTGGTCGCAACTTTAACTAATGTCTTGTAATATATTTAGATATATTAATATTATAATTTACATACTAAAATTTAAAATAAAAACTAAAATATTAAAAGTAAAATTATAAATATAAATCTTAATAGTTAAATATTAAAGTTTAAATAATCAAAATATAACATATTTAGATATATTACTATTATAATTGAACTATTAAATTTTAAACATTAAAATTTAAATATTAAAATTTAAATGTTAAAAAATCATTATTAAAATTTAATTATTAAAATATCATTATTAATATTAAAATTTAAATATTTAATTAGTAAAATTTAAATATTAATATTTAAAAAAAATTAATTTGAAAGGGGAAAATATTTATTGGGTGATGCTAATTGAAAAGGGAATGTGATTATTCCGGGGGATTATACCCCAAAATTAAATTTTCAGCTAATGCATCTAATTGGATCCACATACTCTTCTGTACGTGGTGGACAACCCTGGATGTGATTGCTAGAGGGGTGGTGCCCTGTACCCCGGTGGTTGTTGATTGTTTGATAAAAGGCAGGCGGGTGAGTGAATTGACTAGTAGGTTTTTTTGGGGGGCATGTAGTACCCATACAACAATGACATTGCAAAGGAGTCATACAAGACATGCTCAACTGTCATATATCCCTGTGATGTCTTCTGGCGGTCAAGGGCTACACGGCAAATATCCATGTGAATAGGTACATCCTCCAACTTTTTGACGTTGGTTTTTAATATGCAGTGTAGGAGGATTCCCAGGTATACTACAACGTGGATTCTCTGCAAGGTATACTTTTCCAAGAACATGCATAATTTTTTGAATGTTTGAACTAACCTATTAATATAGGATGTTTGATTGAACTTGAAGAGGGTTCTGGGGGGCGCCTGACTTGAATCAGCCCCCCAGGCCTTGGCAAACAATATTAATAAAGGTTTAAAATTATTCACAAGGACTGCATCCCCAACTTTATTTGATAGTGCCTTAAAAACTTCATTAAAAATTGCAGATTTCAAATATTCATTTCCTATTTGAAAGTTGGTTTTTATTATATTCTTTTCATATTTGTTGTTGTTTGTGAAGGGGAATCTTTGAATGTTTTCATATATGTATTCATCAAAGTTCAGTTTGATATCCCCACAAATTTCATTCATTTCTTTGATTTTGATATTTGATCCTAGTTCATATGCTTCCCTTATCCATGACAAGCACCCTGCAGGTGGTGAATACTCCCTATCTTGAGCTTCAATATTAAAAAATTGTTCATATTCTGTTGAATTATTTTATTTATTTGGTTTTTATTTATTTGTTTTACAGGGGCCACCAGTGACTGGTAACCCCCGTAAAACCAACTTGGTGTATAAGCCGCCACTTCTGCAACCTCATCCCCATTCCTAGTGATGATTAAAATAAATATAAGTAAAACATAAAAAGACTTACTAATTTTTTCCCCTGTGGCCCCCTCAGCCACAGGCGCCACTTTGGCAAACTTCATGAGTGTTGGATGCTCTTCATTAATTTTTCTAGGCTGAATTTTTCTTATCTTTCTTGCAACTTGTGTTTCTTCTTGGTTTTATTTGATAAAGTTTCTGTATTTCTTGAAGCGCTTCTGCTTCTTGATTGTGTTTCATTTTCATTTTTTTCCATTTGATTGTTTTCCTCTTTATTGGTGTTAATTTCCTTTTGAATTTATGTTCCTTCAATTAGTTTGATCTTATTGTTTTCTTTGGCCCCCTGCCAGAACTCCCACAAATTTTAGGCCATGTTGTTGAACTTCAGACTTGATAAAATTGTTCCCTGTAGATTAAGTAATGCTTCTTTGCTCTTTTCATCTATAATATTTCCCAATTTATCCAGAGCATCTTCTTTTGACTGGATTAGTGGCTGGCCCTTGTTACCCAGCTTTCCTGTCACTATTTCCCTGATATTTTCTTCTATTTCAATAACCTTTTGCAGGTGTGCTTCTAATTTGTTGACAAAGTTATATATTGTTGACATTTTGATTGAATTCATCAAAAAAACTGGTTTTTATAGTACTATCTTCAACGCAGACATATTTTTCATCATCCTTAATAAATTAAAGACAATAAACGTAAATATTGCATTAGAATATTTCAATTAGACATCAACTCTTGATATTTAGACATTGTGTGCATAACTCAATGCATTTTTTAATAAAATCCATTGTAAAATTGGCCTTTTTCTTTTAATTTATTGAAATGGACTGTGTTTATATTAGAGAGCCATTAACGCTGAGTACAAATATTGAAAACTAGTGCATTTTACAGCCTGTATATTTACCTATTGGTAATAATTCTATGAACTTGTCAGTCAGATTTTGCAAGGTAATAATGTAATGGATTAACAAATTACTGTTTATTGTCATTAATTGGCTGATTTTCTTTGCTGTGGCAATTGTGCATTTTCTGATATTTACGCACTAGTATCCAATTGGTTGGCTTCACATCCAATTGCACAGGCAATAGGAAAATAAGCCGCCACCCTGACCACATCCAGTCTTAGGGTGGCGGCTTGTTTTCCTATTGCCTGTGCAATTGGATGTGAAGCCAACCAATTGGATACTAGTGTGTAAATATCAGAAAATGCACAATTGCCACAGCAAAGAAAATCAGCTAATTAATGACAATAAACAGTAATTTGTTAATCCATTACATTATTACCTTGCAAAATCTGACTGACAAGTTCATAGAATTATTACCAATAGGTAAATATACAGGCTGTAAAATGCACTAGTTTTCAATATTTGTACTCAGCGTTAATGGCTCTCTAATATAAACACAGTCCATTTCAATAAATTAAAAGAAAAAGGCCAATTTTACAATGGATTTTATTAAAAAATGCATTGAGTTATGCACACAATGTCTAAATATCAAGAGTTGATGTCTAATTGCAATATTCTAATGCAATATTTACGTTTATTGTCTTTAATTTATTAATGATGATGAAAAATATGTATGCTCATAATTTTAAGCTATTTGTAAAATGTACAACATTGTATTAATTATGGGAAATGTTGATAATGTAAAAAGAAAATATTATTAATTATGAATTGAAAGAGAGATATCAATTTTAATATGTTGTCACAAAGAAAGATATATTTTACTCATCAAAGGACAAGAAGGGGAGGGACTGGGCAGAATGAACATTGCCTTCATTTGCGCCTATAAAAGGGACAGCATCAGAGATAGTGGTGAGGGAATGGGTGGTGGTTTGGGAGTCAGGGTTGGAAGGCAGGTGGCTTGATGGAGGGGTAAGGGAGGCAGGGTTTGTTGACTGGGAAGAGGCAGCAAGAGCTGATTACTTCAATTGCTTGAATTCTTCTTCTGTCATATATACAGGCTTGACAAAATGGGTGGACTGGCGTGGGGAGAGACAGGGGTCCTTTCTGGACTTATCACTATCACTTGCATAGAAGATGATGAGATCAAATAAGTCCTGGATGGATGCAGAAGGGAAAAGCTCATACCCCTTATCAATTTGGGTGCATAGTTTGTTGTAGATGGCAGGCTTTAAGCGCCTGAGGGAGGAACCAAAATTGTAGAGACATACATCTGCAAGATGCATGTTGGCATAGTTGATGGGGTAGGACCAGCAGGTATTCCCCGCAGCCCTGACTTCTTGAGTTGCCCATTCCTGCTGCTCCATCTCTGCACTCAGTACAACTGTGTACGTGGCGTTTTGTGTGGCCCACTCCTCCAGCATGGCCTTGAGCTCTGTCTGGTAGGAATAAATATCTGCAGTGTTTGATATTGCCAAGTAATAATTGAGCCCAATGGGGAAACTGCCAATAAAACCCCAACAAACTGATATAATATTGGGCTGCACTTGTACACGTCAGACTGGATACGTTTCTCTCCAAAGTCTTGGATACTTGCAGATATCTTAGCATACAACAGAAAGATTACGTCATTATGGGCCCTCATTGCCCTCCCTTTGATAAAATTAATAATAGTTGAATTTTAGGGGTCAGTGTCCACCAAAATGGGGCCACTGAGAACTTAATTGGACAAGATTCTAGCAGCAACCACAACTCTGTGCATCAACAAATTCACTGTTCTTTTGTTGGTGAAGATGCCGTGGAGTCCCAACTGGAGACGTACCTGGACCAGGGGCATCTTCAGGTGACATTTTATAATGGCCATCATAAGGGGATGGGCTGTGTCACCTTCAGTTGAAGTACAGGCGCCAGTCAGGGTCTTCTTGGTAGGGGGGCCACAGTTGGCGTGGGCTCGCAGGGTTGCAGCCACAGTGGACTTTGCAAATCCTATTGCAGCCACAACTTCCCCAAGGAACATAAGCTTCCCTTGATTTTTAACCAATTTGAGAACAATATCTGGAGTGATTAATTTTCTTCTGCGTCTTGCAGGATGATTGGCTGGGGGAGGGATGTGTCTATCTTGGGAACTGGTCAATGCCATCTGATTGGCTATTTTGGGGTTCTGGGATCTCTGGGTGACCCCATGGCTCAAATGGCTGGTTCCAGATGCCATTGTTGATAAGGGATTTGGGTTGGCAGCTGCCTGTGCATGGTGGGCAAACAGGGTCATGCTGAAAGTTGCAGGAGAAAGAACAGACTCCTGGGTGGAGCTTGCAGAGGGGCCTGCGGGTTAGGAGTGGCCATAGACAGAGGCTTCACTGTTAAGAGACCCTGCATAGCCCTGCATGATTTTGTCAAGGCCAGGGAACAGCTCATTGACTTTGTTGTTATTGAAAGAATACATAATAAATTTTTATTAAAATTTTAAACTCAAGAAGAGGAATGTATATTTTAGTCAATTTATTATTATATATGTTAATTTTGTGAATATTATGATCTAAATTTTAGCTGTCCTAAATTGGAATAGGGTGATTTTTGAGAATGCCTATGATTCCTAAAAGAATCAGCACAAATCTACTGTAGATCCTTTAGCATCCTTTTTGAGACACCCATAAATTATATTTTTTTCAAATTCCTTGCAATTATGATTTGAAACTTGGTTCTTGGATTTGACAATCCCGCAATTTCAGATTCTTTAAGTTTTCCATGATGTCTATGATTTGTTTGAAATACAGGAAATCTCAAATTGTACATTAGAATCCTGCATTTATGATTCATGTATCCCGCATTTTTTTGCTGGGTTTTGTCTTTTGTTAGTTGAGTTATCTGCTCAAGAGATTCAAAAATGCTAATTTAAATAAATCAAAAAAAGTCAAATTAAATGTTTGATTTTATTAAATATTTTAATTTTCACTCAGCTGAGTTGCCCACAAAAGCGATTTGAAATTTGGACCAAGGATTTGACAATCCTGCATTTTTACATTTAGGTTCTGAATTTACAGTATAATAAAAATATTTGTCCTCATACCTAGTATAATTAATTTTACTTTCATTTTCTATGTATTATTATATGTCTATAATACATTAAAACATCATGACATTATGTTTAAATAATCATTTTTGAGTCCTAATAAAAATAAACTAAATAAAATTAAAACTAAATAAAACCCAGAGCGCCCATTTATCTGATTGGCTCAGAGGCCAGGGCTTTTGGGAGGAAGGATTCCAAGTGCTCATAGAAAGCCGCCATCACATTGGGTGGCATTGCAAATTGGCTGATCTTGAAAATGTTGAAGAAATCCTCTGCGTCTTAAGGGAGGCCTTGTTTCACCTTATTATTGATCCAACCAAACACCTCCTCAATTGGATTCAGAAATGAAGAATAAGGCAGAAGGAAGAGGAGTCTCATTGGGCAGTCAGCCAGTTGCTGGCTGGACAGATGGCTATTTTTATTGATGGGTGGAAACTTGGACACATCCAGATCCACTTTGTGGAGCCTGAAATTATCCAACACAACAATGTTTGTTATGCTGCTGTAATTGATCCAGAGGTAAATTCTTTACGGCTCAGAGAAAGTTGAGAAAAGTCCTGCTATTGTGGGAACCCTTGATCATTTGGTATTAGTCTAACCTGTGAGGACCAAGAAGCGCAACCATTGAATAGGTCTGGGAACAGACAGCTGCACAATAGGATACGCTGTCCTTGAACCCCTGCTTGACCCACCTATTCCTAGACCTGAGTGAGGAGAAAAATTATGATTTGTCAATGTAGAAGAACTGGACATTCCCAGTCTCCTTTAGTGCCAGATATGTCTTGGCATAAATGTGTCAATCCTTGATGGTCTTTTCACTGTTCCTATTATACAGAGAAACTCTGAGCACCTTCCACAAGAAGCCCAAATCAATCATTGCCTTGTAAACAAGGGCTTTAGAAACAGAAAGCCCAAACTCTGTGTCAAGAATTCATTGGACAGCAAGTGAGTCCAGGTGGCAATCCTTGGTAAGCCACTTCTTGATTGCATTGATATGAACAGGCTGAAGGAGTTTGGGCTGCTACTTAGCCTTGGTGGATTTGGCAATTTGCCTGGTGTTGCTATACTTGGTGTTGATATTGCCATTATATCTGGCTGTGACACCAAATTGGGACGTAATATCCCAAACTGCCATTCCCTTGTTCAAGCAGTTGAAGAGAGCTTCACGCTCATTATCTGTTAACTGACGCCAGCCCTTGACAGGTACCATGGCATCCTGGCTGGCAGGCTCAACACAGGGGATGGGGACCTTTGTGTAGAAGGTGGTATCACGCTTAGTTGCACTGGCACTGTCAATGGTGGCATACAATACTGGTACAGATGGCTCTTCAGTGGTAGCCAATGGCTCATAGGACGTATCAAAAACGCAGGGGCAGGAAGTGGCAAATCTTGGATCAAGAGTGCGGGGCCAGGTGACAACTGGGTAAATGGTGAAGGTGTAAGTAACCTCATTGATACCAGTGACCCTGGTTTAGGTGACTTTGATGCCAGGCCTTAAGAGTGTCTTCTGTCTTGGATTCAGGCTGGTTGATCTGGCCTGGGATGCGGGAGGTGGTTGACTGGCAATGGCACCTTGGGAGGCCTATGTGTTGGCATGATTCCCCTCAAGTTGGGTTCTGGGTCTGTTCTTGGACCATCTGGGACGCCCTTGTAGACAGACTGCCATGTGTGCTGGTGCAGGAGCAGGTTGGGAATGTGATTGACAGTCCATAAAAATAAAATAAATATATTTTAGATTAAATATGTATTTTTTTGAATTTATTGGTTAAGCTGTGGGTAGTTGTTTTCTCTTGATTTAGCCTTGAATAGTAACACAATTTCTATATCCGTGATTTGAAGTGTATAATCTTGTATAATCTTGTATACTTTCCAGGTTTGGACAATTTTAAAATTTAATCACTTTTTATGTCTAAACATGGGTATTGAGATTAGATTTTTCATTTGATTTTAGTTGTGGTGGAGCTTCTTGATTTGGGTTGGTGTTTCCTGGTGTGTTTACTGTACATTAAATTTGGATTCCAGTCCTGCAATTAATATTTGAGTTTACTAGTGGCATTCAAAAGTGATTTGAAATTTGGCTCTTGGATTTGAGAATCCTGCAATTTCAAAAAACATAGTAAACTTAATGAAAATGGATGATGGATTTGAATGCTTCAAATCTGATTCCAGTTAATTCATTTTGTCCATTGGAAATGTGCAGTTTGACTTGAAATTTGCAAAGTGTCTATGAGTTCCTGAACTTTCAAATATTCAAAAAAATACAAAGAATTCAATTTAATGAAAAAAAGGCCATCCTGCAAAAGTGATTTAAAATTTGGACCAAGGATTTGACAATCCTGCATTTTTACGTTCAGGTTCTGAATTTAAAGTATTGGGTGGGAAAAAATATCAATTAAATATCCATATTCAGATAAAAGCAAAAGTTAAAATTAGAAACTAACTTAATTGAATTTTATTTAGTATTTTATTAAATTTAAAATGGAAGGAACACAACAACAGAGTACCAATTGTCAGGATTGACAATTCTTCCTCCCTAGAAACCTGGGCCTGGGAGCAGGGATTGAACCCCAAACCTGGATTCCTTTGGGCTGCCGGGCCTGTGAATTACGGGACTGCCTGCCTGTGTTTTTCTGGGATTGAGCCCCCACAAGCTGATACCAAGTGTATTGACACATGTGGTAAAAAGAGACAAACCAAAGAAATCATTGCACCAAATGGAGGATTAATCACCGCGCCTAATGGAGGTACCAATCTGGCAACTATTAGCTTCATGAACTTGAAGTCTACGCCAGCAACCAATCAAGAGCAAACCCAGAAAATAGGCACGGGCCCGCGGCCTGGTCCCATGACCTTGACACCAGAGCAAGACAATCAAGCAGCCAAATCAAGATTCTTGACCAATGGAAGAACTCCTGGGCCGGGTGCCATTTTGCCACCTTTGGACCCAAGTACCCAGTTCCCCCGGCCCTGGCCTTCCCAATGCCTTGATGGACCCCCCATGGAAAATGTTAAGTTTGGAGGGGGGTACTATATAGACCCAAGGACCCTGCGCTCCAAACTTATTGCCATTTTTGAATAAAGGTTATATTAATTTGGCTCATACAGCTATTGCCTTATTTTTTATTTGCTGTCTACCAATTCAGTTTGAGATCTCCTGGCCTGCCTGCCCCTCTGCCTGCTGTTTTCTGTCCTCCTGGTGTACCCTTTGGACCTGTCTATTTTACCAACTACCCTCTGAAGTCTGAATACAAGGTATACACCCCGGAAAAGGTACTCAAACTTGATCCCCTGGCCTGCATACAATCCGCTATTAGATACAACCAACAAGGCCTGTGGATATTTTCAACACCCAAGTTGTTCAGAGGAAAATTCAATTATCTCATTGCTTACAACATGTCCATGAAGCCACCTGTGACACTAAAACCCATGCTTGCTTCTGCACCTGACCTCCCAACCAACCATACTGGCAAGCTATTTAGGATTGTGTACATCACCCTCACAGGGGTGATTGACACTATAATCCTGGCTGTCAGCCCATGCTCTTTGGTGGGAAATTCTGCCTCATACCTTTTAAAGTTAGCTCCCCTCTTGTGGTGGGCATTGCCTGCAAAAAATCTGGCCTGAGTTACCCCTGAAAACAACAGGCCGGCCGCCCAAGACTGGATCCCTGAAACCAATGCACCTGTTGTGCACTGCAGTTGCAGTTACCCCCGTGGGTCAAAGAATAGAGTTAGTGCAACCCTTGTGCCTACTCAATAAGGAGATGGGAGAGGAGAGTTCAATAGTGACGCTGCACTGACACAGCCAGTTTAAGGAGCACAAGCTGCAAGGGTGTGGAGCATCAACCCTTGGGTCCCCAAGCTGACCCAGAAGCCCACCAAGGTTACCACTACCAAAACAGTTAGAAACAAGGAGGTAGAACTTACTTCTTATGTGTTCAATGTTGTTTACTGACAAGAGTCAGTCCTCTCAACCATGCTGGAGAAGGTGAAGCCTGTACTTGATACTAGCTACAAGTCCTACGTCAGTGATGGCAACCAGGAAGAGGACAAGGAGTCTGAGTTCTTCAGCAATAATGCGGGACAACTGGTGTTAAAAAGTTTGCAGCCTTCTATACCAAGGTACCTATGCCCTGTGTTGTGCTCAATACCAACAAGTTGATCCCCACCGCTAAAAATCCTGCCCAGAAGTGCATCCCTGACATTAAACACATCATCCTGATTAAGCTAATTTGTGAATCTGGCAATTACAAGGCGGTTGTGGTCCTTGTTGGAGTGGATCCCAAGTACACCAGCAAGACCTTCAACAATTTCATCAACACTGGTTGAGTTCTTGCCACAGAGAAATTCTTGTGTGTGTCAACCATTCTCACCAAGGAGTACAAATGGGCAATCCACCAGTGGATAACCCTAGATTGCCATCTTGAACTGGCAAATATATAGGCCATGGTCAAACCTACTTTTGGGGTTGAGGCCTTGATTTCCTTTTACTACCATCTTCTCAAGGGAATGCGCTTTTCCTGGAAAAAGCTTGGGGCATCCCCCTAAAATTGTAATAGCCCAACCAACATTGATGTCTGGAAAAAATATGCAGAGGTTTACACTGCCCTCAAAGCCAAGGGGACGGTCAAATTCTACTACAATGACAAATCAGCATTTGCCTTTTCAATGTGCAACAGGTATGGGTATGTCCCCAAAGGCTCAAATGATGGGATGGCTTGGCGTGCTGCAGTCTGCGCCACAGCCTATTTGATTGTGGCTCTCCTCAGTCCAAAGGGGGTCAAGCTGTACCAAATGATTTTGGGATCACACAATAGCCAGACCTTCCTATCATTTCTCTGATTGGTCCAGGAGCACCTGAGGCACACAAGCCCAGGCTTCACCAACATAATTGTTCTGGACAATGTTGGTCTCCATAAGGTGGCTGATATTCTTAAGGAATTCTCAATGGTTGACACTAGCATTGCAGTGGGCCCCAGCAATTGGCCACGGCAAATTTGCACCTTCTCTTCCTCCCCGCCTATTTGCCCTTCCTAAATCTCATCAAGGAAGACTTTGGGTGGCTCAAGCAAGTTGTCAAGCAAGAAACCCCAATTGGGACCAAGGACCTCTTTAATTTGCTGCAGGTTGGGATTATCACCCTTCCAGCCAAGACCATGGCCGAATTCTATGGCCAGACTGATTTGTTCATCCCCACATGCCTAGCCAAACAGCCAATCAATTAAAGGCTTAGTGTGTCCAACTTTTTTATATTATCTAATTTACTATTTAATATTTATTAATTATCATTTTATATTTAGAAGCTTCTAAGCCCACAATCATATTCAGCAGGACCATCAATGAAAGTTAGTAATTTATTTATTTTATATTAATTTTATTTTATTATACCATCAGAGGTTATCCCAAACACTTGATACTGGATTATGTGAATATATTTATATCACTTTTATCAAATAAATATAGAGATCAAATTAAAAAAGTTAAATGTATATGGTACACAGTAGAATTGGTTTTTAACGTATATTATTATGCTTTTATGAAAATCTTCTCTGGGATTTATTTTTCAAAACTTGTTTGCTAAAATAAGAATTATAAAAATTATTTATAATAAAAATAATCTGAAGTGTAAAGATATTTATTGGAAAAGAAAGTTTTAAGGGCGCCTGTAATGGGTTTGGCAGTATGCACTTACCCTACAATGGAGGTGGCGCACAACCTCCACCGCCACATTGTGAACAGTGGTGTCAGGGCCCAAGGGCTTCTGACTCTGAACCATTAAATTGAAGATTAGATGTATTTGATTTGTTTAATTCAAGGACCAAAAAGGACCACAAATGAAGGGGAGGGAAGTCAGGCTCTTTTTATACCATTTGATCTGATTCTTCCTGATCATTCTCAGAGGTTCTTGGGTCTTCATCTGGGGGCTCATTTTGTGAGTCTGAGACATCAGCTGATTGTATAGCATCATATTCCTTTGAGAATCTTTGAACTTCACACTTTGCTTCTGTTTATTGTCCAAAAATAGCCCAAATTGAAGCTCCTGCTTTGTGGCTTCAATTTGAGCGTAAAAACGTCCAAATCCAATCAGTATCAGCTGAGATAAACTAGTATTTGTCCGCACAGTGTTGATTGTTGTCTTTGTAGGCCCAATACCTAATCACATTTCTTTTTTGGGACGTATAAATGAGTTCTCCCAGGCTAAATATTCAAATCAAATTAACTTCTGAACTAGTTCACCTAGAGAGACCATCAAGGGCTCATTTTGAAAGCAAGGATCTGCTCTATCAGCCCAGGTAGTTAAAACGCAATTTTCATAAATAATAATATCATGGCGGTTCATGACAGGTGGATAAACCCTTATTGAAATACTCCTGCCTGCTGGTAAAAGGCAGTAGGGTCAGGTGGGAGTGAAGCAGCAGCTTTTCTGGTGGGGCTGCAAACCCAAAGATGCCAGCCAGGACTAGGGCATCTTGGATTATGTGGTCAACCAAGTTGTACCTGGGGGACCTTCTTCCTGTCCAGTGAGAGCCAGGACTTGTTGACCCTGAGAAGGACCCCGTCTATGTCCTCCACACTGGCGCACATTCCAAAGTAGAAGAGATACCTGAGGTAAACAACAAGATGAAGCCTTTGTCCAGCAAAGGCTTCTGTAAACTCACAAAGTTTTTTGTATACTGTGCTGATCTTTTTCTCATGTTTAGTTTTGCCAAAGGTAAGATCCATTGCCAAGGGGAGCCCTGTCTCATCTGCATTCCAGGCCAGCCCAAAGTCTGCCAGGAGGATCTTAATTTTCTTGATGGCTGTTGCGTCTGCAACAGCCAATTTTGACACCACACACCCAAAGTTGTCCATAAGGTAAGATAGGGTGTGCTCCACCGGGAAGCAGAAGCAAGCAGCTACATGAGCCTGTCCCATCTCCGGTATGTTCTTGAATGGGAGCATTGCAAGGAAGTCCCAAACAAGCTCAGTGGAGTTTACATAGTAAACTCCACTGAGAACCACCTGGTCCAGGTGGACCAGTTGGGCATCCTTGTAGGTAGTAACTGCCCACTCAGATACACCCTTGGCATTTGTTATCTCATCCAATGCCTCCTGTGACATCATAAAGGTACCATAGATCCTGTCTTCAAGCTTCTGAAAGACATGGGGGACAGACAATGCTTCTTGGCCACGTGAGTGGTATAATTTGCATAAAAGAATGGGGGGACAAAAGCACCAGGACTTGGCAGAGTTTCTGTCAATGTTTTCTAACAAAAAAAGATAAGTATTTGGAAATTTTTATTAATTATGATTATTAGGTTACCTTCTACAGTTTCCTCCTTGTCTGCAGCCTTGGCTGGCTTGGCCATTCTTAGTGCAAGCAGCTGTGCGGGCATCTCAGTGTCATCCTTGCAGGCCCTCTTGGTTGGTTTAAGATGTTCATACATCTCATAGTCATTGGTCCAGACAGATGGTGCAGAAAGGGCGTAGCACTTGAATTGTAAGCCATCCACAACTATTTTCTGGATGTAAGAAGATGCTCAAAAGTCTTCTCAAGGGTGTCAGGTATTTTGGCCATAAGTGCCTTGGCCAAGACCTTGTCAATTTTCTTGCCTTTGAGGACAGTGGACTTCACCTATGCTTTGACCTTGCAGTCAATTTCTTTGATTTCTGCAATTGCAGAGTTAAGGTCTTTTAGAAGTTTCTCCAATTCTCTCATTGATTTTTTACTAACCTTTTCATATGTTTTTATAGCTTTCACCCCAATAAAATCTGTATTGTTTTGATATTATTTCCTCTTTGTTTATTCCTGTTTGTTTTCCTATTTGCTACACTATCCAATCTTTTTACCCATTGTGTATATGTTTACGCTCATCTCAATATGTGTTGTTTGCTCTGTATTTGCATTGTTTCCTAATTGCCATATTATTTTTGGCGCTTTGCACTGCCCCTTGTGATAATATTAACAGCAATTTGGTAATCAGCTAAATTTGAATAAGAAAATTATATGTTACCTGTGTTTAGATAAAATTGTTACTGATTCAAATTCAAAACCTTAATGATAAACTTCAAGCCAATCAGGAGCCAAGTGATAAAGTAATTATTGTGACATAAAGGGTCATTCAATAATTCTTTGATGCATGTGTGCTAATTAATATGATTGTCTGGATGTTTTACCATTGTGCGCCATTGCTGCTGTGGCAAGTTATTAGTGGACTAGTGCTAACCCAGCAGCTGATTGGGCACTAGTCTACCAACAACTTTCCATAGCAGCAATGGCACACAATAGTAAAACATCCAGACAATCATATTAATTAGCACACATGCATCAAAGAATTATTGAATGACCCTTTATGTCACAACAATTACTTTATCACTTGGCTCCTGATTGGCTTAAAGTTTATCATTAAGGGTTGAATTTGAATCAGCAACAACTTTATTTAAACATAAGAAACTTATAATTTTCTAATTCAAATTTAGCTGATCACCAAATTACTGTTAATATTTTCATAAGGGGCTGTGTTTGGGTACTAAAAATAACTGTGTTCTGGATCTAGATGCACAGCATATAAATATATGACTTTATAAAAATAAGCTGAGCATAAAGAATAAAACCAACTATAAACAAAGAGAACATGAAAAATCAAAATTCAAAATTCAAAACAAAGATAATATAAATAGAAAATGTTTGGCAACAGGGGGTTATTGGGGCAGGAAGAGTGATGCCTAGTAGGCATAATAGCGCAGGAAGGAAGACATAGAGGCAGTGCTGGCCTGGGGGGTCTGGGATTGGGTGGGTGGGGCTGGAAGGTGGGAGATGGTGGTGGTGGGGATAGGAGGATTATGTGTGATGGCTGCCATATAATGCTTGTTATATTCCTTGTCTGTCATTGGCTGGATGGGCTGGTAGATGGCAGTGGCACATGGTGGGAGGCGCATATCCTTATGTGATTGGCTGCCCATGTTCACATGGAAGACAATTTGGGAAAACAATTTAGCCACCATTTGGCAACCAAATAGAGAATTGTGGTCAAGGACCCCAAGATAGAGGTCATTGAAAGCCTGAGGGCGGCACTCCCAGAGTGTATCTCCAATATTAAAGAAGACAACATCTGCCAGATGAATATCTGCATGGCTGGCGGGGTAGATTGAGGCCTGGTGCCCGCGTCCGTGAATGGCCTCAAAGGCAGTGGAGCTATCCTCCATCTGGTGGCTCAAGAAAACCCAGTGCTTGGAATTCAAGCCATCCCAGGAGTCAAGTAATCCACCAAGGATGTTGCTGTACTTGTAGCCATTGGTGAAATCTGGGTTTATCCAATAATAGACAGAACCCTTGGCTGAAACAGCCAGAAAAGCACCAATGAAGGTCCCTTTCTTGACCTTCTTCCTCCCTTTTTGGACGGCAGCTCTTCCTTGGGCACCAAAATTTCCAAAATCTATTGATAGCTTGTAGTAGGAGATAAACATGATGTCATCTGTTAGACTAGTCAGGCATTGGACCAGGGTTAATTCAATGGTGGTGTCATACAGGGAATCCTCAGCACCATCCCATTGGTTGCCAGCAAAATTGGTAAGAATCCATATTGAAGCCACCTTCTCATACATCCAGAGCTGCACCATGCGCTCAGACACCCAAATGCCATGGTGTGCAAGTTGCTTCTGGACCTGGGTCAAGGGAAGCTTGGGATTCTGCTGGAGGAGGTCAAGCATGATTGGACGTGCCTCAGATATTTGTGACTTGGGGGCCTTCTTGGGCTTCTTGGATGTCCCAATCAGATTCCCCCTGTTCATCAGGTTGTTGAATTCCCGTATGACAGTAGCTCTGGTAAATTGGAACTGGGTGCAATCTGTTCCCAGGACAGACTCTGTAGATTCAGTGCCACAATTTCCTGAAGAATTTGGGAAGTGATGATTTGTTGCTTGGGGCGCTGGGCCAGGGGAGCTGAAGCCTGATTGGCTGTAGGGGGACAGGTTGGGTGGTGGCAGGAAGTTGTTCCAAATCAAGGTTGCCATTTTGATTGGTTGGTTGGCAGGCAGCTTGTATGGGGGTGGGTACAGGGGCAAGGACAGAGCTAGACACTATGTGACTACTGAACAAGTCACAGCCATAGGGCTTGGGGGTCAGGTATAGGTTGAATTCCTTGTTACCTGCCTCAAAGGCTTGGATGTAGACGGGTGCATCCACGTTCTGAGCCTTGCCTCCATTCAAGCTGGTTTGGCGGCAGCTGGCTTGTGTCATGGCTCATACCAGAATCCGGCTGGACTACTGCAGGGGAGGCGGGCCGGGCCTGGAAGACCAAGTACACAATAGGCGCAATCCTGGCCAGATAGTTGACTGCAGTAGCTAGGGATTGCCAATTCCCAAGCGTGGGGCAAAACCTGGTTGGCCAGCCCCAATACTGTGATATAGACAAAACTCAACTTACTAAAGTCCTGGGCAGGAGGCACAGTTGGTAAGGGAAGATTAGGAGGAATCCCCAGCATGGAGGGCAAAATTATCACTCTTGGTGGCCAGGAGGAGCAAATATGTGAGGTTGTAAAGTGTAGTGGAGTTGTAAATAAACGCAAACAGAATAGTCATAATGGTGCAAAATTATAGAGATCTTGCAAGAAAATAAGGAATCATGAGCATAAAGATGTTTAATTTTAAGATGTCAATAAAGAAAAGGGGATACCAGTGTTCCCAGCTATATCCTGCTGGGAAACTGCAATTTGGCTTACTGGAAACTTCTTATTGGTTGTCAATGGATTATTCTTAAGCTGGGTTTCATTGATGACTCCTGATTTGTCAGTTAGATGGATTCTTTCATTACTTTTGCCCTGGGGAAACTGGCAGGGAGATTTTGGGCCATTTGGCAACCCAAGTCTCCAATTCTGGGTTTCAGAGGGTGTGGGCCAATTAAAATCTTTTCCACTCAGCTTTGGGAGGGTTTTCAATTGTCCCCAGGCTTGGCATTGAACAGGGTTTGATTCTCCACTTATAATTAAAGTTTCCTTTGGGTTAATCTGTGTGATCAACAATGTGATTGTTTGGTTGCGCAATTGCTCCATTGAAGGTAAAGACCCTATGCAACATAAGGTTTTGTCTGGCCCATTCTGGGCCCTGACAGCTTGGCTGCTGATGCTGTCAAAGATATTGCTGTTAAAAACCATTATAAAAAACCTAGGATAAAATCACTAAAAGTAGAAGTTTAAAATTTTATGATTTATTTTTATTGTAATCTCAAGTCCACATTTGGAAGGTTCTCAAAATCAATTCATACAAACCAGAATCCATAAAAAGAATAAAATGCCTCTGTCCCTAAATTGAATAGCTGTTGATTGGATGTTAAACTGTTATATTTCTATTTTAGGCTGCTCATACTACAAATCTTGTGTGACTTCATTTTGTTTCATGCTTGTTGAATCTTTCTTCTAGATTGCCCAAATTTTGTTTCATTTTAGTCCTTCTGTCAGTGCCTCATATGAATCCTTCTTGGATTATAATATACTCCAGAATAGCATCCATCCATCTCACTTGTTGCATTGGTTTATTTTGTTTGTGGTTTGAACTACACTGCTTGATGTTTGATATAATTTTGTATAATGGGCTAGTGAAATTTTGTTTTTTGTTTGAAAGTTCATTTATTACAGTAGTTTTAGAAGCTATGGCAACAACCAAAAATACTTCAGATTTAAACAAATTAAATTCAGATTTGAACAAAATCCAAGTTGCGCAAGATTCAGGATTCAATTAATTTAAAAAAATCAGTTAATAAATGAAATGTCAAACAAAAAACAAAATTTCACTAGCCCATTATACAAAATTATATTGAACATCAAGCAGTGTAGTTCAAACCACAAACAAAATGAACTGATGCAACAAGTAAGATGGATGGATGCTATTCCAGAGTATATTATATTCCAAGAAGGATTCATATGAGGCACCAGCAGAAGGACTAAAAAGAAACAAAATTTGGGCAATCTAGAAGCAAGATTCAACAAGCATGAAACAAAATGAAGTCACACAAGATGTGTAGTGTGTGCAGCCTAAAATAGAAATATAACAGTTTAACAGCCAATCAACAGCTATCCAATTTAGAACAGAGACATTTCATTCATTTACATGGCTCCTGATTTGCATGAAAGGGTTTTGAGAAATTTCCAAATATGGGCTTGAGATTACAATAAAAATAAACCATTAATTTTTAAAATTTCTACTTTTAGTGATTTTATCCTAGGTTTTTTTTAATGTGGTTTTCAAAAGCAACATCTCCAATGGCATCAGGAGCCAAGTGTTGCAACTGAACCAATGAGGATTCAGTATTTGAAATTGGGGAGGACAACAGTCCAATAGAAAGGACAGAATAATAAGAACAAGGTATTGTTTATTGTAGAATATTATGAATAACATACTATATAGGAAGAGCCACAAAGCCACAAGGGGGTGGCATGGTGGGAAGTTCCATGTAAGGTTTGGAGCCAAGGAATAACTTGTGCAGGAATCAGCAAGTCAAATTGGCAGTGCTCCTAATTAGGATGAAGTACCTGCCATTTGATATTGCCATCAGATTAACCCATAACGTTAGATACGTCAAGGGGCAGCTCATCAAGCGCCCCCTGTGTATTGTAAGATACGTTAGCAGGCAAGTCTGGAAACTTGGTTGCAACACCCTCCTTTCCCCCTGCTTGTTGTCAGACGCCAGGAATGGAGTCTGTGGAAGGTCTGGGAAGGTCTGCACAAATAACCTTTGTGTGTGGATGGCGCGGCAGGGGCGCAAGCAGTCATGGTGAAGCTTCTTGGTGTTTCCTTGGGCATCTTCAAGTTGGTAGGTATGATTTTTGTAGACAGCAGCTATCTTGAAGGGCCCTAGGTGGTTGGGTTCCAACTTGGCAGAATTGGGGTTGAGGGTGTAGACCGGGTCACCTATGGCGTATCTAGCTTTGAGGTGCTTTGTCCCTCCTGCAATCTGCTTGTGTTCAACTTCCCAGGCCTTGGCACGCCATTGATCCAGGGATGGGGTTGTCACTAGGGGAGACTTGTTGGGAACCTTGGACCGTAACTTTCCCTGTTCAATCCCTGTTAGACTGTCAGGTATTCCAAAGGCCAGGGTACTAGAGCTGAACCCTGTGCCCCTGTTGATTCTTTCTCACAGGATGAGTAGAGCGGTGGGCAGGTGTTCAGTCCACGCGGTGTTGGGGTGCTCTTGTGAGAGCTTGGCAACCAGTTGAACCAAAGAATCATTTAACTGTTCCACGTGTCCATTGGCTTGAGGATGGTAGGGGGTCATAACTACACGTTGGAGTGCGTTCTTGGCGCAGTATGCCTTCATGACATGCCCAACTAGTTTGGGACCTCCATCTGTGATGAGACGTTTGGGTTGCCCAAAGCAGGCCACAATTTCCTTGCCAATAAAGCAGGAAATGGTGGTGGCGGTGTGGTTGGTTGTTGCCCAGGCCACTGGCCAGCAAGTGAAGTAGTCAATGGCAGTGATAATGTACTTCTTCCCCAGTCTGTCTTTGGGGAGTGGCCCCACAATGTTGAGGGCCCACTGCTCAAAGGGTTCCATGGCCTTGATGGGCAGGACAGACTTGGGGGTGCAGGTTTAGACGTGTTCTTTTTGCACAACACGCACGTTTCAAGGATGTCCAAGATGTCTTGACGCATGCGCGGCCACCAAACATTATATTTCATGATCTTGAAGAGGTTGTGCCCTCTGATGTGACCCAGGGTTTGGTGGTAGTGCAATATTGTGTCTCCTTGTTGCGTGGTGGGAATGTAAGGCGTCTTTTCATCTGTCTCTGCCCAATGGCAGATGTTACCAGCATTGGTGGTGAAATGACTTTTTTTGTCCTTCAGCTTGGAGATGGTTACCAAGTTAAGGCCCTTGTAGCAAGTTGCCTCTGGGAGGAGGTAGAGCATGGGCCAATCAGGATCCAAACCATCATCCCCAGTGATGGATGCTACGTAGAGCCGCAAAAGAGTGTTGGCTGTGACAAGTTCCTTCCCAGGCTTGTACTCAATATGCAACTGGAAAGGGGATAGGCGCTCCACCCATCCTGCTTGGCAGCGTGTCAAGTGGGACTATGTTTTGAAGTACTGAAGCAACTTGTGGTCCGTCAGAATGCGGGGTGGGAAGGTAGTGCCTTCCAGGTAACAGCGCCACTTCTTGATGCAGTGTACAATAGCTGCCAATTCTTTATCATGGATGAGGTAGTGTTGTTATGAGTCAGTAAGTTTCCTGGACTCATATGCCACGGGGAGGAAGACGCCATTGTCAGTTTCTACCTGTAGCACACCCCCTATGGCTCTGTCAGAGGTGTCAGTCTTGAGTTTGTACTGTTGGTTTTTATTGGGGAACTGCAGTACTGATGCTGTTGTGAGCCTTTGCTTCAACACCTCAAAGGCTCAATCTCTGACAGGGGTCCAATGGAAGCGCTGCTTGGTATTGAGGAGCTCAGTGAGAGGTGCAATTAGTTCCCTGCAATTGGGAATGAACTAGCGCATGTAGGCAACCATGCCAAGGAATGTTTGCACCTTGCCCACATTGGTGAGGGGAGGCATGCTGGTGATTGCCTTAACTTTGGCAGGGTTGGGCTTTGCCCCTTGGACAGAGATGGTGTGCCCAAGGAATAGTAGCTCCAACTTGAGGAACTTGCATTTGGAGGGTTTAGCTTTTAGCCGGTTTTTCCAAAGGGTGTCAAGGACAGCACGGAGGTGTTGGAGGTGTGTGTTTTGATCTTGACTGAAGACAATAATGTTGTCAAGGTACACCACCACACATTTCCCAATCAGTTTCTTGAATGCTTTTTTCATCAACATGGCAAAGGTGGAGGGAGCGTTGGTCATTCCAAAGTTCATGACACTACACTCAAACAACCTGTAGCGTGTGCGTAAGGCAGTTTTTGCCTCATCCCCTGGCGCAATGCAGACCTGGTTGTACCCCGCAGTGAGATCAATCTTGCTAAGGACCTTTGCACCTGCAAGTGTATCAAACAGGTTGTCAATCAGCAGCAGGGGGTACTTGTTCTTAACTGTCACCTCATTTAAGGTGTGGTAGTCTATGACCAGGCAAAGGGACCCGTCCTTCTTGGCTACAAAGAAGATCACTGCCCTGTATGGAGAGAGCAAGGGGCAAATAAAGCCCTTATTAAGCGCGTCTACAAGGTGCTGGCAGAGGGTTTCATCTTCCTTTGGTGTGAGACAATATAATGGCCGTGCTTTAGGTAACAATCCTTGAAGTTGTACAGCATGCTGGATCTCCTGGGGAGGAGTTAGTTGTTCAAGTGTCTCACTGAATACATCCTTGTACTCCTTGAGGAGTGCAGCAAGCGCTGGTGGTGGTGAGGAGGTCAAGGGAGAAACTGCTAGTAGTTAAGCACGGATAACTTTGACTGAACACTGGTTGAAGTCTAGTTTCCCCCCCTTGAAATCATATGAGCCTGTCTCTGTCATTCTGAAAAAAACAGTATCATGGAGTAGCTTGCTCATTTTCACAGGGTAAATCTGGAACCCCACCCCATTTCTGTTGAGGGTGATGACAGAGGTATCCCAATCAATGTGGGGACAGTTGTGCCAAAGCCAGTCAAGACCAGCAATCACGCTGTGGCTGAGCCCTGCCATGATTGGCCCAGAGAGCTTAACTTGGATGTTCCCCATTCTCACAGAGAAGGGTACCGTCTTGTAGGTGATGGCCACTCTGCGGGAGTCAGCTACCTGTATGGCCTTGAACCTGCTGGGCACTTGGTTTAATTGCTGAGAGTTAGCAAACGCCTGGTCCACCATAGTGTGGTTGGCCCCAGTGTCTACCAGTAGTTTATGGGTATTCCCACGGAAACAGAAGGGATAGGACAAGTGTGTTACTTTATTTGAGGAGTGGCTTGCTTGCAATACGGGGTTGTCACTGTGGACTTGAAAGACGTCCAGGGTTTCAACTTTGTGAATGTTGTAGTCACAGGGATTTTTTGCAAGCAGGGATTGAGAGGATGGGTCAGGTGAGGTTGTAAGGCCTCTCATAGCTACAACCCCCAAGCTTTTCCCTGATTCTTGATCTGTGCTAGCTGAAGCTCCCCCTTGCAGGGGCGTTTAGTCCCATTATCCTGCTGACGTGGTTGGCAGCAGCCTACTTGACTGTGGCCATTGCCAGGTGTGATACGTGGTTGGGATGGAGCGTCACTGGTACGGCAGAAGCCCATTGAGGCCTGGTTGTTAGCCTCCACAATGACTTTATAGCAGTCATCAATGGAGGTACAGCAACCTATGGGGACCCACTTGCAGATAAGGGGTTTAACCCATTGACAATGAGAGTGAGTAACATTGCATTTCCGTTGGTCACAGCTTCAGGGGCGGCAGCAAGCACTTGCTGCCAGGCAGAAAGGTACTCAGGAACGGAACCAGTTTGCTTGATTGCTAGAAGAGGAGTTCCCACAACAATGGGGGAGAAGGTTTCACTGTAATGGGACTTGGCGGCATCTCAGAATGCCGCCCAGGCAATGTCAAGTTCCTGGCTGGCCCAGTTGATGAATCACACAGCAGTGGGCCCTGTGAGGCAACCAGACGCAGTGGCAACCCACATGGGCTCAGGAACCTGGCAGATACAAAGGCAGGTTTCAGTGGACTGGAGCCAACTGAAAATGTTGGCCCCCTTGACGCCACCAGCAAAGGATTCTAGCTGAAGGTTGAGCATGCGCTGTGACAGGTCTGGCTGGGGTGGGGTGACACTGGCATCACGCTGTCTGAGGCGGAGCCAATTGTATACACTGGTGAGAACTAACTGGTCTTGATAGATGGCATACCTGTCAGGGATGTCCCCCTTGGGGATTGGCAGGAAGGTCTCTTGTTGGGGAGTAGCCATACGGCCTGTACTCTGTCCTTTCTTGGGGGAATTTTTGTTTTAGGTAGGTCAGTAACCTACTGCTGCTACCACTGTTGCAACTGAACCAATGAGGGTTCAGTATTTGGAATTGGGGAAGACAACAGTCCAACAGAAAGGACAGAATAATAAGAACAAGGTATTGTTTATTGTAGAATATTATGAATAATATACTATATGGGAAGAGCCACAAAGCCACAAGGGGGTGGCATGGTGGGAAGTTCCATGTAAGGTTTGGAGCCAAGGAATAACTCGTGCGGGAATCAGCAAGTCAAATTGGCAGTGCTCCTAATTAGGATGAAGTACCTGCCATTTGATATTGCCATCAGATTAACCCATAACATTAGATATGTCAAGGGGCGGCTCATCAAGCGCCCCCTGTGTATTGTAATACACATTAGCAGGCAAGTCTGGAAACTCAGTTACAATACAAGCCAGCAGCAGGCAAGCCAGCTTCAATGAAGGCAAGGCTCAGGGCGTGGAGGCACCTGTTTATACCCAAGCCTTTGAGGCAGGTAATAAGGAAGCTGACCTGTACCTGACCACCAACCCCTATGGCTTTGACTTGTTCAGTAGTCACATAGTATCTAGCTCTGCCCCTGCTCCTGTACCCACCCCTGCACAAGCTGCCCGCCAACCAACCAATCAAAATGGCAACCTTGATTTAGAACATCTTCTTTCCACCACCCAACCTGTCCCCCTACAGCCAATCAGTCTTCAGCTTCCACGGCCCAGCGCCCTAAACAATGAATCATCACCGCCCAAATTCTCCAGGAAATTGTGGCACTAAACCTACAGGGTCTGTCATGGGACCAGATTGCCGCCCAGTTGCAATTTACCTGAGCTACTGTCATGCGGGAATTCAACAGCATGATGAACAGGGGTAATCTGATTGGGACGTCCAAGAAGCCAAAGAAGGCCCCTGAGTCCCAGATAACTGAGGCCTACCCAATAATGCTTGACCTCCTCCAGTGGGACCCCAAGCTTCCCCTAACCCAGGTCTGCAAACAGCTTGCACATCATAACATATGAGTCTCTGAGTGCATGGTGCAGCTCTGGATGCACGGAAAGGTGGCTTCTATATGGGTGCTTACCAATTTTTCCGGCAATCAATGGGATGGCGCTGAAAATTCCCTGTATGATATTGACATCAAGTCAACACTGGTAAAATGCCTGACAAGTTTATCAGATGACATCATTTTCATCTCTTACTATAAGCTATCCATAGCTTTTGGCAATTTTGGCACTCAAGGAAGAGCTGCCACACAAAAAGGGAGGAAGAAGGTCAAGAAGGGGACTTTCATTAGAGATTTCTGGCTGTTTCATCCAAGGGTTTTGTCTACTATTGGATAAACCCAGATTTCACCAATGGCTACAAGTACAGCCACATCCTTGGTGGATTACTTGACTCCTGGGATGGCTGGAATTCAAAGCATCAGGTTTTCTTGAGCCACCAGATGGATGGTAGCTCCACTGCCCTCAAGGCCATTCAGGGATGTGGGCACCAGGCCTCATTATATCCTGCCAGCCATGCATACATCTATCTGGCTGATATTGTCTTCTTTAACATTAGATCCACACTACAGGAGTGCTGACCTCAGGCTTTCAACAACCTCTATCTTGGGGTCCTTGATCATAATTCTCTCTTTGGCTGCCAAATGGCGGCTGACTTGTTTACCCAAATTGTCTTCCATGTAAACATGGGCAGCCAATCATGCAAAGATAAGTGCCTTCTACCTCAGGCCACTGCCACATACCAGCCCATCCAGCCAATGGCTGATGAGGAATACAACAAGCCTTATATGGCAGTCATCACGCCCAATCCTCCTACCCCTACCCCCGCCACCACCACCCCCCACCTTCCAGCCCCACCCACCCAACCCCAGACCCCCCAGGCCAGCACTGCCTCTGTCTTCTTTCCTGCCCTATTCTGCCTACTAAGCATCACTCTTCCCTGCCCCAAAAAAACCCCTGTCACCAAACATTTTCTATTTATATTATCTTTTTTTGAACTTTGATTGTTCATGTTCTCTTTGTTTATAGTTGATTTTATTCTTTATGTTCAGCTTATTTCTATAAAAACATATATTTACTATTATGTGTATCTAGATCCAGAACACAGTTATTTTTAGTACCCAAACACAGCCTCTTGTGAAAATATTAACAATGATTTGGTGATCAACTAAATTTGAATTAAAAAATTATAGGTTAATTGTTTTTAGATAAAGTTGTTACTGATCCAAATTCAAAACCTTAATGATAAACTTTAAGCCAATCAGGAGCCAAGTGATAAAGTGATTATTGTTATATAAAGGGTCATTCAATAATTTTTTGGTGCATATGCGCTAATTAATATGATTGTCTGGATGTTTTACCATTGTGCGCCATTGCTGCTGTGGCAAGTTGTTGGTGGACTAGTGCCCAATCAGCTGCTGGGTTAGCACTAGTCCACCAACAACTTGCCACAGCAACAATGGCACACAATAGCAAAAGATCCAGCCAATCAGATTAATTAGCGCACATGCATCAAAGAATTATTGAATGACCCTTTATGTCACAACAATCACTTTATCACTTGGCTCCTGATTGGCTTAAAGTTTATCATTAAGGTTTTGAATTTGGATCAGTAACAACTTTATCTAAACACAGGTAACCTATTATTTTCTTATTCAAATTTAGCTGATCACCAAATTTTTATTAATATTTTCCCAAGGGGTTGTGTTTGGGTGCTAAAAATAATATGGCAATTAAGGCAACAATGCCAATACAAAGCAAATAACACATATTGAGTTGGGCGTAAAACGTATACACAATGGGTAAAAAATGGGATAATGTAGTAATGGGAAAACAAACAAGAATAAACAAAGAGGCAATAGTATCAGAATAACACAGAGTTTATTGGGGGTAAAGCTATAAAAACATATGGAAAAGTTAGCAAAAAATCAAATGAGAGAACTTGAAAAACTACTCAAAGACCTCAACTTGGCAATTTCCAAAATCAAAGACGTTGACCGCAAGGTCAAGGCAAAAGTCAAGGCTACTGTTCTTACAGGGTACAAAATTGAAAAGGCGTCTGCCAAGTCACTCATGGCCAAGATGCCAGATATCCCAAAATAACAATTGAGCGTCTTCTTAACATTCAAAAAACTGTAGTTGAGGGCCTCCAATTCAAGTTGTTTTCCCACTCTGCACTGTCTGTCTGGGTCAACAATCCTGAGATGTATGCACATCTCAAGCCAGCCAAGCAAGCAAGAACTGAGGATACAGAATTGCCTGCCCAACTGCTTGCGCCAAGAATGGCTAAGCCTGCTGAAGCTGCCAGCAAAGAGGAAACACAAGAAGGTAACCTAAAAAATAAAATTAATAAAATTTTCAAAATACTTACCATTTTTTAGAAAACATTGATGGTGAACTCTGCCAGGTCCTGGTCCCCTTTGTCCCCACCATGTTCTATGCCAACTATGCCAATCATGTGGCAAGGCAGCTCTATCTGCTCCATCTGTCTTGCGGGAGCTTGAAGACAGAATTCATGGGCCCTTCCCAATTACAAGGAACGCACTAGCCAGGCTGACCCATTCTGAGGGGGTATCTGAGTGGGTAGTTACTGCCTACAAGGATGCCCAACTGATCTGCCTGGACCCAGTATCCCTCAGTGGAGTTTACTGTGTAAACTCCATTGAGCTTGTTTGGGACGTCCTGGAGACACTCACATTCAAGAATGTACCAGAGATGGGCCAGGCCCATGCAGCTGCTTGCTTCTGCTTTCTGATAGAGCATATGCTCTCTTAACTGCTGGAGAACTTTGGACGCATGGTAGAAAAACTGGCTGTTGCAGATGCAAAAGCTGTGAAGAAGACCAAAATCCTCTTTGCTGACTTCAGTCTGGCCTGGAGTGCCAACAAGATGGGGGTCCCTCTAGAAATGGAGCTCATGTTTGCCAAGACAAAGCACAAGAAGAAGATTAGTACTGTGTATAATAAGCTCTGTGAGTTTACAGAAGCCTTTGCTGGGCAAAGGCTTCACCTTGTTGTTTACCTGTGGTATTCTCTTTTACTTTGGGATGTCTGCATCTGTAGAGGACCTGGACAGGGTCCTCCTTGGGATTGATGAGGCCTGGCTCACCTTGTATGGGAAGAAGGTCCTCCCTTGATATGACTTGGTGGACCATGTCATTCAGGGTGCCCTGGTCCTGGCTGGAATTTACAGGTTTGCAGCCCCGCCAGAGAAGCTGCTACTTCACTCCCATCTGACTGTACTCCCTTTTACCAGCAGGTGGGAGTATTTTAACCAGGGTGTATCTACCATCCACAGTGTGGCAGTGGAGGTTGTGCTCCACCTCCATTGCAGGGTGGGTGCATACCTCCAAAACCATTAGAGGTGTGCTTAATAAATTCTCTCTTTCAATAAATTTCATTATAATTCATATTATTTTTATTATAAATAATCTTTTTAAAGTCTTATTTTAGCAAGCAAATTTGCAAAATATATCCCAGGGAACGTCTTAATAAAAGCATAATAATATATGTCAATAAAATCTACTTCTAATTTTTACACTTTACATTTAACTTTTTAAATTTGATTTTTGTATTTATTTGATAAAATTGATATGAATATATTTGCATAATCCAGTATCAAGTGTTTGGAATACCCTTAGATGCCATAATATTAAATGATTGTAAATAAATAAATTACTGACCTTTATTGATGGTCCTGCTAAATGTGATTGTGGGCTTAGAAATATCTAAATATAAAATGATAATTAATAAATCTTGAATAGTAAATTAGAGAATATAAAAAAGTTGGACAAGCTAAGCCTTTAATTAATTAGCTGTGTGGCAAGGCATGCGGGGATGAACAAATCAGTGTGGCCATAGAATTTAGCCACGGTCTCAGCTGAGAGGGTGTGGATCCCAGCCTGCAGCAAATTAAACAGGTCCTTGGTCCCAGTTGGGGTTCCTCTCTTGACAACTTGCTTGAGCCACCCAAAGACTTCCTTGATTGGATTTAGGAAGGGAAAATAGGCAGGGAGGAAGAGAAGGTGCAAATTTGCTGTGGCCAATGGCTGGAGCCCACTGCAATGCTAGTGTCAATCATTGGGAATTCCTCAAGAATATCAGCCATCTTATGGAGACCAACGTTATCCAGCACAATTACGTTGGTGAAGCCTGGGCTTGTGCGCCTCAGATGCTCATGGACCAATCAGAGAAATGATAGGAAGGTCTGGCTATTGTGTGATCCCAAAATCATTTGGTACAGCTTGACCCCCTTTGGACTGAGGAGAGCCACCATCAAATAAGCTGTGGCACAGACTGCAGCACGCCAAGCCATCCTGTCATTGGAGCCTTTTGGGACATAACCATACCCATTACGCATTGACAATGTCAAAACAGCAGCCTTGACCTGCCAGCAAGGTTCCAACCAAACGGGTTTGTGACCCGCAATCCTATTACCTTGCCACTCAAAGCCAGACTAGGAAGTCAACTCAAATTTCCAAATCCAACAACATGAACATATGATGATCTCTTGTGGTAGATACCTTGTTTTGGCGCTTGACCCATTACCAGGATCAAGCTACCCCCTTCACCATCCAGCTGTGTGATCAACATAATCATGTTCCTGTTAACCTTGATTCACAATGATTATATAATCACTATCTCTCAATAGAGATTATTATCTAGTTTCTAAATATTTTCCCCCTTGTAACTCTGCTAAAACAGCACAGTTACAACAACAAGGCAAATGCTGATTTGTCAATGTAGTAGAATTTGACTATCCCCTTGGCTTTGAGGGCAGTGCACGCCTCAGCATATTTTTTCTGAGTCTTGATGTTGGTTGAGCTGTTTCTATTATAGGGAAATACCCCAAGCTTTTTCCTGGAAAAGTACATTCCCTTGAGTAGATGATAATAACAGGAAATCAAGCCCTCAACCCCAAAAGTAGATTTGACCACGACCTGTATATTTGCCATTTCAAGATGGCAATCTAGGGTTATCCACTGGCGGATTGCCCATTTGTGCTCCTTGGTGAACATGGTTGACACGTGCAAGGATTTCTCTGCGGCAAGGACCTGGCCAGTATTGATGAACTTGTGAAAGGTCTTGCTGGCGTACTTGGGATCCCCTTCAATAATGGCTGCAGCCGCCTTGTAGTCACCATATTCACACATTAGCTTAAGAAGGATGATGTGTTTGATATCTGGGATGCACTTCTGAGCAGGCTTAGTGGGAGTAGTTGAATTGGGATCCTGCTCAGAGACTGGCTTGTTTAAGGTCATGCCCATAGTGGTGCAAGGTTATAAACTAGCGTGTGTAAGGCATTAGGATTCAGGTTTAAAAGGTATAAAAAGGTGGGAACTGTCTGCAAAATAATCTTACATAACCCTACTAAAAACCTATACTGGGTTACAAAAGGAGTGATTGAGTTTAAGAACCCTAAGCAAAGAAGATAAAATAAGGTGTTTAATAGTGAACAATTTTTAACTAAGGGAATGTCAATATTTGGATATTCTCCATCAGCAAATTGGTACATATAGCTATTGAAAGATTTCTTAAGGGAAAATAATGGATACAACAAGCCTAAGGCTTGTTGTTTTACAAGTTCCATTTGTTCAAGAAAAGAAAAGGCTAAACTTTAAAACAAATTTAATAAAAATGTATAAATTTCTAAAAATTATGATCTCAAGTTTAAATTTGATAAAGAATTGAAGGGTAGAAATCACTTAGAGTTTTGGCTTAAAGCCTACTCTTCACAAGTTCTTTATTAAATAGGTTTGTTTATTCTCAGCTTTTAATGATAGGCAGGGAGGGAAACAGCCAAGAAAAGGAGCAACAGGAGAAAATCTGTGTAAGAACCTGGAGCAGAAAGAGAACCGGAAACCCTAACAGAAGTTGCAGATCAGCAACGTGGAAACTGGAGAAGCGGCAACAACATAAGCAGGAGCTTTGAAAAGGTGATAGAGATGAAAATATTCTAACTTTAAAGTAGAAATATATAATAGGATAGAATAGGGAAGACAGAGCAACAACAACAACAATTTGAAGTCAAATAGCGTAAAACAAGGTAACTAACTTAAAGTACTTAATTATTTAACAATTTAAATTAAAATTTCAAATATTAAAAAATAAAAGAAAGATTAATCAAACCAAAAAAAAATAAGTATCTAAGAAGCCTGCCCTTTGAGGCAGGGCATGACAGATTGTAAGGCATGGGTACCTTGTTGTAGAAGGCTTCAACTTTCTTTAGCACCAACTGTTCCTCATCAGTTCTGAAGAACTCAGGCTCCTTGTCCTCTTCCTGATTGCCATCACTGACGTAGGGCTTATAACTAGTATCAAGTACAGGCTTCACCTTCTCCAGCATGGCTGACGGGACCGACTCTTGCTGGTACATAACGTCAAACACATATAAAGTAAGTTCTACCTCCTTGTTTCTAACTTTCTTGGTGAAGGTAACCTTGGTGGGCTTCTGGGTCAGCTTGGGAACCCAAGGGTTTATGCTCTGCACCCTAGCAGCTTGTGCTCCTTGAACCAGCTGTGTCAGTGCAGCGTCACTATCAAACTCTCCTATCTTGTCTCCTTCATTAGTAGGCATTTGTGTTGCACTAACTCTGTTCTTTGACCCACAGGGAAAACCACAGCCACAGCGCACAATGGGTGCAATGGTAGTCTGTTGCTGTGTTTCTTCCATTTTACAATTTAATGAAATACTAAATAAAACTTAATTGAGTTATACACTGGTTTTTAATTTTTGCTTTTATCTGAATATTGATATTCAATTAATATTTTTTCCTTCCCAATATCCCAATTATAGATTTTTTATTTCTTAATTAGTTGTTTCTGGTTTTACAATGCCCATTTTAGAATACCTAAAATAATTTCCACCCATTTCCCCAAATTTTACGCCAAATTAAGCAACCAACACAATATTTTTAAAATTTATGTTTCAGATCTTGTATCTTATTTTAGATACCTTGGTATCATTCTTGATTAAAATCCATTGCACACACTGAGTGAGTGATTTTGTCTACATAGTGAGTTGCTATTGTGTTTTGTTTTTTGATTGAAATTTGACTCACCGTGCTTGGGTGTATTTTGTCACTGATTCACATAGTAAACATATGTACACCAAAAGTCAACTCACGCCATTTTGTTTGTGAATCCATGTATTTCATATTAATTTTGAATGGTTTTTCTTTGCATGTGAGCACTCATTTGCTGTGTTGACCCATTTTGCCCATTAACACCAATAAACCCTGTTAACAGAGTGTATATTTTAACCTGATAGTTGGATTTTGTTTAAATTTGAAATCATTTTTCTTGAATCTGAAGTATTTTTGGTTGTTGCCATAGCTTCTAAAACTACTGTAACTGAAATTCTATAAATTAATTGAATCCTGAATCTCACATGACTTGGATTTTGTTCAAATCTGAAACCATTTTGTTTAAATCTGAGGTATTTTTGGTTGTTGCCATAGCTTTTAAAACTACTGTAATTTCTTTAAAATCTACTCTAATCAAACCATTCATATTAAATAAATACATAATAAAAATAAATATTTCTGTATTTTCATTCTTTCATTCCTTTTTGCTTTGTTGATTTTTATTATATATGATGGTATACAATTGTTATCATATAAAAAATGTCAATACTGTAAATTCAGAACCTGAACGTAAAAATAAAGGATTGTCAAATCCTTGGTCCAAATTTTGAATCACTTATGCAGGCAACTCAGCTGAGTGAAAATTAAAATATTTAATAAAAGCAACCATTTAATTTGACTTTTTTTGGTTTATTTAAATTGGCAAATTTCAAATCTCTTGAGCAGATAACTCAATCAACAAAAGACAAAACACAACAAACAAATGTGGGATACATGAATCAGAAATGCAGGATTCTAATGTATGATGTGAGATTTCCTGTATTTCAAACAAATCATAGACATCATATAAAATTGAAAAATCTGAAATTGTGGGATTTTCAAATCCAAGAACCAGATTTCAAATCAAAAATAAGGTGAATTTGAAATAAATATAATTTATGGGCATCTCAAAAAGGATGATAAAGGATCTAGAGTGGATTTGTGCTAATTCTTTTAGGAATCATAGGCATTCTCAAAAAGCACCCTATTCCATTTTAGGACAGCTAAAATTTAGATGCTTGATTACAGTAGATTTTAAAAAATGCTAATAATAAAATAGAATTATATATTACAATCTATTTTTACAATGCTGTCTTTTCCTTGGTGTGTTGATAGTTCATTTGCTGTTAATAAGGTGTTTGCATTTGACTGGAGGTGAAACCATCCAATCAAATGCAAACACCTTATCAACAGCAAATGAACTATCAACACACCAAGGAAAAGGCAACATGGTAAAAACAGATTTTAATATATAATTCTATTTTATTATTAGTATTTTCTGAAATCTACTGTAATCAAGTATCCTTAATAGCAGTACATGAATACATAGTGCAGTAAACTGATGGTTTATCTTTTCCTCTCCTTTCTTCCTTGAAATTTTTTAAAAGTTTCAAGGAAGAAAGGAGGGTAGCTCATATATCCTTATATGGGTTTATAGTTGCTATATTACTGATTTAAAGTGCAGAATATTGCATCATTTCCAGTTTAGACAATTTTACATTTCATTTAATTTCATGTCTAAACATGGTTGTTGAGATTGTATTTTCCATTTGATTTTATCCAGAGTGGAGCTTCTTGATTTGGGTTGATTTGTCCTAGTTTCTTACTTTACATTTGATTTGGATTCCAGTTCCTCAATTAATATCTGAGTTTACTAGTGGCATTCAAAAGTGATTTGAAATTTGGTTCTTGGATTTGACAATCCCGTAATTTCAAAAAACATAGTAGACTTAATGAAAATGGTTGATGGATTTGAACGCTTCAAATCTGATTCCAGTTAATTCATTTGTCCATTGGAAATATGCAGTTCAACTTGAACTTTGCAAAGTGTCTATGAGTTCCCGCATTTTCAAATATTCAAATAAAAATACAAAGAATTCAATTTAATTAAAAAAGGCCATCCTGCAAAAGTGATTCAAAATTTGGACCAAGGATTTGACAATCCTGCATTTTTACGTTCAGGTTCTGAATTTACAGTATAAACTAACCTAAATAAAATCAACATATAAAAATATAATTATTTTTGTGTGTTATTCATTCATTTGGATTTACTTTATTAATTTACAGTATACCTGACAGTATATGTACGGAATCACAGAAACAAAGTTGATATAAACTAAACTAAATAAAAAACAGATATTAAAAAATAATCTGCAAAAAAATCATTTGGGATAGCAAAGCCTTTAATTGAGTGGCTACTTAGAAAGGCACACAGGGAGAAAAAAATCAGTGTGACCATAGAATTTAGCCATGATTTCAGTTGGGAGGATTTGGACACCAACCTGCAGCAAATTGAACAAATAATTGGGCCTAGGTGGCACCTCTTTCTTGACAAATCTCTTGAGCCACCCAAAAACCTCCTCAATTAGGTTGAGGAATGAAGAATAGGCAGGAAGGAAGAGAAGATGTAAAGGCGCTGTAGCCAAATGTTGCAAGGCAATGATAACACCAGGCTTAATCACCTGGAATTCATTGAGAATATTTGCCAACTTGTGGAGCTCAACATTATCTAATACAATAGCATTGGTGAAGCCCAGGCTCATGCGCCTCAGGTGCTCCTGAACCAATTAGAGAAATTTGATGAAGGTTGTATTTTTGTGGGAACTCTTGATCATCTGGTAGATCTCTATGCCAAGAGGACCAAGAAGGACTATCATGGAGTACACAACAGACCGGACAGGCGCATGCCAGAATATGTTGTTCTTTTCTCCTTTGGGGATATACCCATACTTGTTGTGCATGAAGGACACAAAGGATGACTTGTCAATGTAGTAGAATTTGATAGTCCCCTTCTCCTTAAGAGCAGTTACTGTCTTGATGTATTTTTGCCATTAGACAACATTATCAGGGCTGTTTTAATTGTATGGAGAAACTCCAAGTTTTTTTCATGAGAAATTTAATTTTTTTTCACTGCTTGGTAGCACGTGAAAACCAAAGCTTGGATTCCAAAAACAGATTCAACCATTGACTGGATATTTTCTAGTTTAAGATGGCAATTCTGCTCAATTCACTGTTGGATTGCCCACAGGTGTTCCTGGACCAATAGGATTGGTTGGCGCTTGGATTTCTCTAAAAGGAGAACAGTCCTTGTTTTCAGGTAGGTTTTTTGGAGCCTGTGTACAGATTTTTTCAAAATACTGATGATAGCTTTGGCCTTCCTGTAGTCAGTGGTCTCCTTCATGAGTCTCATGAAGGTCTTGCAAGTGGCATCAGGGATGACATGGTACTTGGCCTTTTTGGCAGTAGGGGTCAACTCATTGGGATTGGGCACAACACAGGGCATAGACACCTGACTATAAAATGCAGCAATATTTTTAAGCACCTTCTGCCCTTTTGTTGTTTGGAAATACTGGGGCAGCTTTTCCTTGTCTGCTCCTTTGGAATCACTCACATAAGGCTTGTAGCTAGTGTCAAGTACAGACTTGACCTTCTCCAGTATGGCTGCAGGAACACTATTGCAGCGGTATACAGTATTGTACACCAAGGACACCCTCTTGGTGGTGATGACATTTATTGTTTTGGTGGTGACAACCTTGGTGTATTTTCTGGTTGGCTTCTAGACCCGGGGGTTGATGCTCTGCCCTCTTGCATGTTGTGCTCCTTGAACTGGCTGTGTCAGCGCAGCGTCACTATTGAACTCATCTCTTCCATCTTCTTACTGAGTAGACACTTGCGTGCACTAACTCTGTTCTTTGACCCATGGGGGCAACTGCGGTGCACAACAGGTCCATTGTTACTCTGTTGTTGGGATGTGTCCATTCTGGTATAAAAAATAAAAGAAAATTAAAATCAGTTTATCTATATAATGTATTTATTATAATTTTTGTCTCTCCATATATAGTAGCATGAAACCTTGTAGTCACTACTGTTTATTTTGAATTAGATTTTTAGATTTCTATATTAATTATTTTTGGTTATAAATCTACACTGTTAATCATGAGTTTAGACAAATTTGATATTTTTATTGATTCTAATCCCAAAACAGGCACTCAGAATATTTATTTCCTTTTTGTATTCTAGATTACATTCTTAATTAGGATGATCTAGTAACAGTATTACAGTAGTTTTAAAAGCTATGACAACAAGCAAAAACAATTCAGATTTAAACAAAATGAACTCATTTAAACAAAATTAGTTTTAAACAAATTTATATTGATTTGCAATAGATTTGGATTCATTTCAATTTCATTTAAATCTGAGTTCATTTTGTTTAAATCTGAATTGTTTTTGCTTGTTGCCATAGCTTTTAAAACTACTGTATAGATTCATTCATGTGTTTTGATATTTGATATTTATGTTGTCTGTTTCAGTTGCTATTGGGGCTCGTTGTTGGATCAAGTTTGTAACTTTTGTGACTGGTTTTAATGTGTTCACCAAAAACATAGTAAACATAGTAGATGTGTTTTGTGACTGAAACTCATGTGTTCTAGTGTTTGGTACACTTGTTGTTGAATTGTTAAGCATTCTCCCCAGGTTTGAGTAGGTTGTTGTATGACTGGACATTTTTGCCAAATAACGCTCATTTTCTGTGAAATTATCTTCTATTTAAATCTATCAAGTTGAAATACTTTTTGTGACTGAGTTCATGTGTTCTAAACTAAATAATATATGTTTATCTCAACAGGTTTGAAATCTACTGTACTACAGAAAAAACAGTAGAATAGAACTTGTATCAAAGATTATTTTATTAATATATTACACTCTAGCCAGGCGCTGAAATTTTTTTTAAGAGAAGATAACTAATGACTTTTTACCAAGCTTCAAGGTGTATGTCTCCTCCTTGTACTGTGACATCAACTTTCCTATACATCCAGGTAGCTCATGATGGCTACTTGCTGAGTGATGTTGTCATTGCTTATTTTTTATTAGCTATACTTGATCTCTTTATTACAACTAGCCTTTCTATGAAATATATTGTGGCTCAGGTACAGTGTACAACCTTTATTTAGCTGGTCTAATAGTATTTCTGGTATCTTTTTATTGGCTAGGCTTTTACACTACCTGGATGGCACTGCTGTATTTTGCCAGTTTTAGACAGGACTGTCTGTAGCCTAACACCTTTTTACATGGTGGGAAGCAAGAATGTAGGTCTGGGATCTTTTCAGTATGCTACCAAAATTGCTGTTTAGCATTATTCAAGACAGAAGTGATTGACAATATGCTGTGTGTTGGCATGTTTTTGTGATCCAAATTGAGAATTAGACGCTGTGTAATCCTCTTGATAAGGACTATTGGTATGAGAATTATATGATGTATAATCCTTCAATGTGTTAATCAATAAGAAGTAGTTATATGATATATAATATTATCTATCATATTTGTAATGATTAAGCAGATCTTTTGTAGTCAATCATCCTAATCTCTTCACAAACTAAGCTAAAAATAGTAAAGCTTGATAGATTATCTTAGAGATAACTAAATTCAGCTTTATCAACAGCATATTTAAGTGTTTACTTTGAAAATTAGTGTAATATTTGAACTAAATAGGTGATTAATCCTAGACTTTTGAAAAAATGCAATTATCTAACTACCTCATAATAAAGCCAGATTGTGGAAACAATTAATGTTGATACACAAATAGGACACTGTAATTCTTTTATCTTAGAAGTGTGATAGACAGATGGTTTGATTTGTTTTTCCAGATAAATTCAAATAAAACAGTTGAAATGGCCTCAAAGAAATACTTTTATTGAAATTGTGAAAATATTAGCAAGCCATATTTATAAACAATGCGATTAAAAGATTGATTTCAAAGTGAGTATTTTATGTTACAATTGCATTAGTATTAACTTTAAATTGCAGAGCTACTACCTCAGTTTTGACATATGGACTTTAAACAAGACAAGCTATCTAAATTCCTAGTAATATCTTTTTTGGTATAGATATTTGCTACTAATAGAAAACTAATTGAAATTGAAACAACAAGCTATCTACCAAAGTGACAGAGGTTTAAAAATGTTTGTTACAAAATATATTCAGTAAGGGATTATCAGTTTTAAAGCAACTTTAGTCAAAATTAGATAATTATGAAAGCTTAGCAGATTCTACAAGCTAAACTATTATCATAAAGAATAGGAGAGCATCACTTATATTTTTATGATAACAGAATAAGGAGAATTGAAGAAACATACTAAAGACATAGTAAGTTAAGGTGAGAGAAAGATTTTTATTATCGTACAGGGACTTGGAGCCTAGATAAGAACGTTAGTTAATGAAGCAGAGATATTAATGAGAAAGTATAAAGATTCAGTTAGGCATGAATGGAATTAAAAAAGGTCTTTCAACATCAATAACTTGAATCAGACTCGTCATCTCAAATTGTTCATCACATACTGTTGAAAATATAAACAAGACTCACCTTATTATTGCCGCTATCTCTATAAAAAGATCAGGAGACATAGGAAAACTACAAGACAGTTAGTACTAATCAGGTAAAGAGAATAAGAAAAAACAAGTGTCAGGTAATAGCAGCCAGCTAAATATCCGCATGGGGAGTAAGACGGTAATTCCAAAAATGCTTCATCATATAAGGAAAGACCAATCAAGCCAGGTACTTACATTAAATAAGTTAGGTGGATCTCGGTAAACTATAGGGCATGTTAGTTATGGTTGTATAGGAAAGAAACAAAAAATATAAAATCAGAAGGGCAATTATAATCAAGGGTTTTCAGAAACTCTAGTTTGAAAAGAAAATGAATCATCACACACTGAAGGACAAATTTAAACTGTACTTACCGGAAGAAAGAGATGAGCATCTGGAGGTGCCCTCTGCAAACTAAATAGTAGTCTGTTGCCCCAAGCCATCCATCCAGACTCGACCAAGATTGTTCAAAATTTTGCCAGCCATTTTCCCAAATTCAATTGACTTTTGGAAGTCTTGAGTGAAGTTAGGTGTCGATTAGAGTTTCTACTTTTTACTGCATCGATTCAAAACGGTATATTCATTTAGGATTTATTATACTGTGAAAGCCAATGCCCCAGTGCCTATACAAGCAATGTCGAGTTTCATCGGGTTGATATAAAAGTTCTCCTAAACTGAGCAAAGCCTCCAAGTTCTAAATAACAAAGTGTGTAAAGAGTGCTTGATTTTATCTAAAAGTTTTGGGTTTTGATGTAAAATAGTCTAGAATCTATTTACTTTGGTTTGATTTGATGAGTAAATTTTAAGAACCCATCGATTTTGAACAATCTGGATTTAAAATCGAACGAAATTGAGACTCGATCAAAAAATCCAACATAACTTGTCCAGCATAACTTGACCAGAACCAATAGAACTCTATCGCTATGGCCATAGCCATTTTAAAGCTATTTTGATTTTTTACAGTCAATAGGGGTACAGCAACATGGGCTTCTTTTTATGATGCTGGCTTCAGGACCCAAAACTCAATGTAGCTAAAAATTTGATTCAAGCATTAAAAATGTGTTTTTTAATCAGTAGTTTTCAAAGCTACGGCACTAAGTGAAAGAAACTCATCTGTAAGCAAAATCAACTTAGATACAAATGGAATCTAACTCAGGCAAGTTCTGGACTGCAAAAAATTGAATGTTTTCTGTGAACTGGCAAAAGATCAAACAGGAAACACAATAAAACTCACATGAAATATGAAAATATATAGTAGTTTTCACAGCTAGGGTGCTAAGCAAAGAAATAACTCAGATTTAAGTAAACTCCAAGTTGGGTGAGTTTTAGATTGCAATTGTCATGTACAGTAGTTTTCAAACCTGTTGAGATAAACAAAAAATCTCAGTCTAAAAATGAATACAACTCAGTCTAAAAACAAAATCAAAGTGGAACCAAATCTATTGTAATTTAATATAAATTCCTTGATTTTTGATTTTATTTTTAGACTGAGTTCATGTGTTCTAAACTGAATAATATATATTTATCTCAACAGGTTTGAAAACTACTGTACTTTATTGATGTGAATTTAGAGGATTATATAATATCATGGGAAGCCACATGCTGTCCATGTATATCATGGTAGTTATGAGGCTTGTCCAGGTAATGTTTCATTTAAGATTTGAAAGGATTGATCCTAGTATAAGATGGACAGCTGATAAGAGTGCCACCAATTAAATAATTAATTGAAAAATCACTCAGGAAATTACTTTTCTGAGAGAGAGTAATTGTAGATGTTGTGATACAATTAATTTAAGTATTTTTGGTGAACTGGAAAAAGGCAAAATAAGAGAAATAATATCACTTACACAAAATACATAGTCCAAACAACTCTTGAGGATCTGGATGTACAAGTATTCTGGCTACTACCAACCTAATCAACATCCAGTCATCACCCAATTTGGTGACCTTCTAATATACCATTTGACATACCAGGAATGGCAACCAAGCAATATCACATGACTATCCAAGTATCCAGTGGCTCAAACCCATCCCACACATGACTAACCCCTAAGTTTGATCCAACTAAATCTCTGTCACAACCAAGTCTATATAAGTCTAAAGTATTATCCAATAAAATGTACTTCTCTTCTTTCTTAATTCCATATCTGAAGCTTTCCCAAAAGGCGCTCCTTATCACTACAAACAAAATGACTTGGTAAACAGGTGAAATAGATTAAGGTTGGTCCAGAATATATTATAATTATATCAGGATTCAGATGAGGCATCAACAAAAGGGCATAAATGAAACCAAAATAGAGCAACTGAGAATTTTTTTAAAATACACAAAACAAAATAAAGTCACACAAGATGCTTAATATTTGCATCCTAAAATAGAAAAAACAGTATAACAGCCAATCAACAGCTATTCAATTTAAAAACAGAGGCATTTTATCCATTTTCATGGCTCCTGATTTGTGTAAAATAGGTTTGAGAACTTTTCAAATATGAGCTTGTGATAAAAATAAAAATAAAAATAAAGTCATAAAATATTAAACTTCTACTTTTTATCAGGATACCAAGAGTACTGTGGAGCTCCAGTAGGTGAGGAAGGAGTCAAAGCAGGTACTGGCATGGCCCACCAGATGATGGGACCTAACTTTACCAGGTAGGAAAGTATCACAGTAGGTTCCATCATGCCAGGTATTATCCACCCAAGAAAAAAGGCTCAAAAAGCTGGAAAACCTTTATCAAATTGACCAAGTTAACAGATTTAAATCAAACGGTCAATTGGAAATGAGTTATGGCTGCTTCAGTCTGTCAGCTGAAACTGGTTCCCTTTTTCAAATTGATATTGATAAATTGGCGTAATTTGAGGGTCACCCAATATGAGCTTGTTAATCAGCATGGTCGTCAGAAACTAGTCACACAAGGGTTCTTTGTAACCTGGACCAGATACTTACTTGACAATGCGGAAGGAATAGGAGGTCAAGACTCAGGTGGTATTGCTTAGTCAATTTTTCTGATATATATTGAATAATTTTCCCTGTTTCAACTCTAAGAGTTGAGTCCTCCCAAAATTTTACTTAATAAAAATCATTTATCCCAAGTTCTAATTTCCTTTTTAAAAAATGCATCCTGTGGTTGGGTTATTACAATATATTCTGTACAATCTGATTCTCAACAGAATCATTTCTGGAAGATGGGGTCCTGCAGTTGGAACTTTGTTATTGGTGCTGCCTGATGTTAATTTTGCGCCAACCAATTTTGCAGCTCCTCCCCCCATTCTTGAAACTGAAAATTGTGTTGCCTCCCAATGTCCATAATTTTATTTTTAAGATTTGTTGATGTTGTCTCAGGCCATTTATCTTGGGCTACTTTGGTTAGGCTTAATTGTTCTGCTTAATCCTGGTATTACAATGGGAAATTTCACAAAAAGATATTTAAAGCCACATTGGTGGTTAATTATTAATTCTATGTGAATTTGGGTGGTAATTCCCCATCACTTAGAAACAGCTTCATACCATCCTGCAATTTCTGTCACATTACTCAACTCTTCTACATCTGAGTTTTTGGAAGCAGTTTGTCATGAATTTGTGTTTCTTTTCTCCTGCTTCATTGGGATATCTGTGTTTACCATGGTTATTTGTATCACTTCCTTTCTGAGCTTTCAGTTTGGGCTTTTCTTTAATTTGTGGTTTTCATCTCTAGTTGTAGTTGTTGAGACTGGATCTTCTGTTTCCTATTTACGTTGTGTCATGTCATTTTGGCATCTGGATTATTTTCCTGCTTCACCCAATGATGAGATTCCGTGTGAAGTTTTGTCAGCATTATCATTCTATTCTGGTTCAAGTCTTAGTCATAAATCCCAAGTTTACCATGTGATGACAAAGGTTTCTGAGGATGCTTGTGAATAGTTGTTGTCTGCAGTGGAGCGTAATTCACGTGTTTTAACTGAAAGGGCATCTCTATACCCTTTGTTAAAAAATTTGTGTGTATCTATTGAGGAGCTCAAAGTATATTGTAAGCTGTACGCCTTCCATCAGGGTACTAATCTGCTTCTGATATTCCTTCCTCAGTTTCTTGCCTACTACCGTACAATTGATGTTCCTGAGGTGAATAAACTCTCAGTGTTGTGGTTAGCAGTTGACCAGACTGCCCAGGATTTGTCAGTTTGGGATTCCCCGCTAACCACAATTGAGGCCCTGGTAAGCCAAATTCTTTCTCTGGTCTCAAATCTGTCCACTTCCAAGCAAGGTACATTGGTAATTGAGGGTAAACTTGCTGCGCGCTCCTGGTTTTCTGGTCCTTGCTTCACGGTAGTTCCTTTCAACCAAAGCCAAGATTGTTCTCCCCCTAGCCCGTCTCAGCTACAATTGGTGGTGGCAAAAAAAACCCGCCAATGTAAAGGAGGCCCCTGTAGTGTCTGGTCCTGATAGTTCCTTGGCAATGCTTCAGCACGCTGTACCTGCAAAATCTTCTGTGGTTACACCCAAAGAGTTGCCCCTTGTTCCCATTGATTGTGATAAACCCGTTCTTCCAGCTGCTGTCCAAGAGATGATCAAGCGTTACTTCCAGGAGCATCCTGCCTCCTTAGCTGCCGTCCGTACTGCCAATGAGAAACAAGACCCTGCCAAGATTGCCACCTTTGCTGCCAATAAATCTACATCTGGTTACTTCTTGTTTTATGATAGCATTGATAACAGTCAGACTATCTATCAGCCAGCCATTTTGTTGGATACAGGTGCTTCCAAAAACTTCATGAGTGTGGAGACTGCCAACTTGCTACAACTCAAGTATCACCCAGGATTGCTTGTTAGGGGTGGGAACTGTCAGAATTTTCCCTCTTTTCAGCTAAAGAAGCCTGTAACCTTTGTGGCTTTGGGTCGGTCTTTTACCGCAAGGTTTTCCATTTGCTCCTCCCTTATGTATCCTATCATTTTGGGTGTGGGTTGGTGGAGAGATCATAATGTATCCACCTTAATGAAAGAAAATGTGTTACAGGTGGAACACTCTTCAGGTATATCTATTCATATTCTGCTGTTAGGTATGTCTGAAATGGAGAAATCCTCTCAGGCTATTCAATTGGTTCCTGTCTCTGTCCCCGTAAGTTTGGATTTACCCGCACGTTTATAACCCTGGTCTGCGGCGTTTGACGCTACCAGAGGTGAGGTCCTTCCCAAGCACACTCAGTTTGACTTTGACTTTAAAGTTACTGTTGATATGATTCAAATTTTGTCTACTATTTACCCTTTAACTTTGAAGGAAGACGCATGTTTGGAGGAATGGACTTGTGATATGCTGGCAAAGGGCTATATATTTAAAAAGACTTTGTCAATTTGCTCTCTGTTGTTGTTTGTTCAAAAGGCTGATGGGTTTTTTTGTCCTTGTGTTGACTATGGGAACTTAAATAATATCACAATCCCTGATCCCTATCCCTTACCTCTTGAAGCACAGATCTCTAGGTTGTTGAGAAGGCAAAGGTATTTTTGAAACTTGGTCTGTTGAATGCTTTCAATCAAATCAGGATTGTGGAAGGAATGGAATGGTTGAAAGCATTCAGAAACAAGAAGGGTATCTTTCAGTTCTGGGTAATGCCATTTGGATTGAAGAATGCTCCAGCTTGCTTTCAGAGACTAATTGATTCTGTCTTGGGGGATCTCCTGAGTGTATGTGCCATTGCGTATATGGATGATATCTTGGTATTCTCTCCTAATGAGGAGTCACATAAAGCCCATCTGTCAGCAGTGGTAGAGTGCATCCTCCAGGCCAACTTGATCATTAAAAGAAGCAAATATGAATTATTCAAATGTAAGGTTACCTTTCTGGGTAATATTATCTTTGAGGATGACCACACCATTGCCCCTGACAAAGAAATTGCGGTTCAAGAGTATGCTACACCTGTGACAGTATCCCAACTCCATAGTTTCTTGGGTACTTGCACATTCTTGAAGAAGTTCACTCCACACCTGTCTGAAGTGGCCACCTTTTTATATTTGGCTAGTGGTAAGACAACTTTGGTCTGGACGCCTGAGTGCGCAAATGCATTCACGGCAGTCAAGGCTCTTTTGTTGTTGTCACCTGTGTTGAGACATGTGGATCCTGAGCTTTCTTTTGTGGTTTTCACAGATGCATCCAAATACGCTGTAGCTGGTGTGTTGTTGCAGACTGCTGGCAACAGGATTGAGAGACCAGTAGGGTATTTCTCCCAAAAGATGGAAGCTTGTGAACACAATTACATGATTTACAACAAGGAATTGTTGGCTGTTGTGGAATTGTTAAAGCATTGGCATCACCATCTCATGTTGGCACGTCATACATTTGTAGTAAGAACTGACCAAAAAGCTTTTCTGTATTATTGACAATCCAGGGTTTTTTCAGGTTGTCAATCCAGATGGCATGGGGACCTGACAAGATACAAGTTCTGCTACAAGTTTATTAAGGGATTGGACAATCACTTGGCCGATGTATTAAGCAGGAATCCTTTCCATCTCCCAGATGCTAGTGTAGATGCTGAGTTTAACACACATACTATGATTCCAGATGAGGCTGTGGTGCCTTTTGTATTGTCTCCCCTTGCTACGCTGGCTACCATGTCCCTAACTGAGGGTGCAGACCTGGACTTATATTCCAAAGTTAAGTTTCTGCAACCTTTGTCCAAAGGTTATGATAGGCTATTGGAGCTAGCATGTACAAACCCAGTAGGTCAGCCTCAGAGTTATCATAAGATAGGTCCCGTCCTATATCATCAAGGTTGCTTGTGGGTCCCAGAAGGAACTAGTTGGGATGAAATCATGGAGACTCATCACACTTGTTCAACGGCAGGCCACCCAGGGAAAAACAAAACAGTGGAACTAATCCACCAGCAGTTTTTCTGGAAAGGTTTGACAGTGCAGGTAGCAGCTTTTGTTTGCAATTGTCTAGTATGTGTTTGATCTAAGGCAAGCTGGAACAGGACTACAGGTTTATTGGTTCCACTGCAGCCTGCTGCAGGACCCTGGACGTCTGTGTTGGTGGATTTCATTGGTGAACTTCCCAATTCCAATGAGTTTAACACAATCATGGTGGTGGTAGATTGCTTCACAAAAATGGTGCATTTTGTACCTTGCTCAACCACAATTACTTTGGTGGAAACAGCTAGGTTGTTTGTGAATAGAATCTTTTCCCTACATGGCATCCCAATGGAGATTGTGAGTGACTGCGGTCCTCAATTTGTTGCTCAGTTCTGGAAAGCTTTCACTGGGATTATAGGTATCAAATTATGTTGTTCCACGGCTTTCCATCCCCAATCCAATGGACAAACAGAGAGGGTAAACCAAAGTTTGGAGGTATACCTATGTTGCTACACTAATGCGCGACAAGATGACTGGTGTGATAATTTACCTATGGCAGAGTTCACATATAATAACACCCCTCACACATCAACTCAAGTATCACACTTCTATGCCAATGTGGGTTACAATCCTTCTTCTAATATGGGTCCTATTTGATTAGCAATGTGGAAGCTGCAACTGATCAGGCTGCTGCATTGAAGCAGGTTCATCAGGAGCTCCAGGTTACTCTTGCTGCTGCTGTGACAACTTACAAGGAATATGCAGATTGCAAGCGCCAGGAAGGTCCAACTTAAAGGCCAGGTGATATAGCCATGGTTGATCCTCACAATATGAAACTGAAGGTTCCCTGTTGTAAGTTAGAGCCTAAAAAAGTTGGTCCCTTCAAAGTTGAACGTCAAATTGATCTCTCTGCCTATTGGTTGGATTTACCTCCTGCTTTCAAGATTTTCCACACCTTTCATGAATGTCTTCTTACTCCCTTTAAAGGTACAGAGACTCCTTCTTCCCAACCCATTCTTGTGGAGGGAGAACCTGAGTATGAGTTAAATTGTATTTTGGCTTCCCACAAGAATTGACGACACTTGGAATATTTGGTGCCGTGGAAAGGTTATCCTGATTCTGAAAACTCCTGGGTTCCCCACTACAATTGTTCCAATTCCCCAGATCTGATTAATGAGTTCTACAAGAGCAATCCCACTGCTATTGGTCATCCCAAACTTACCTTGTCTGCAATGAAACTCCCGCCTGCCCATAAGAATTTCTCCTTATCCCATCTCCTGGATGGGGGTATTGTGCCCAGGGCTAAAGCAGAGGGTAATGTCACAGTAGGTTCCATCATGCTGGGTATTATCTGCCCAAGAAAGAAGTCTCAAAAAGCCAGAAAACCTTTATCAAAATTAACCAAGTTAACAGATTTAAATCAAACAGTCAATTGGAAATGGGTTATAGCTGCTCCATTCTTTCAGCTGAAACCGGTTCCCCTTTTCAAACTGATATTGATAAATTGACGTAATTTGAGGGTCACCCAATATGAGCTTGTTAATCAGCATGGTCATCAGAAACTAGTCACACAAGGGTTCTTTGCAACCTGGACCAGATACTTACTTGACAATGCGGAAGGAATAGGAGGTCAAGACTCAGGTGGTATTGCTTAGTCAATTTTTCTGATATATATTGAATAATTTTCCCTGTTTCAACTCTAAGAGTTGAGTCCTCCCAAAATTTTACTCAATAAAAATCATTTATCCCAAGTTCTAATTTCCTTTTTAAAAAATGCATCCTGTGGTTGGGTTATTACAATATATTCTATACAATCTGATTCTCAACATAATCATTTCTGGAAGATGGGGTCCTGCAGTTGGAACTTTGTTATTGGTGCTGCCTGATGTTAATTTTGCGCCAATCAATTTTGCAGCTCCTCCCCCCATTCTTGAAACTGAAAATTGTGTTGCCTCCCAATGTCCATAATTTTATTTTTAAGATTTGTTGATGTTGTCTCAGGCCATTTATCTTGGGCTACTTTGGTTAGGCTTAATTGTTCTGCTTAATCCTGGTATTACAATTGAAAAGTTCACAAAAAGATATTTGAAGCCACAATGGTGGTTAATTATTAATTCTATATGGATTTGGGTGGTAATTCCCCATCACTTAGAAACGGCTTCATACTATCCCGCAATTTCTGTCACAGAAAGGGCCTTTCCAGCCATAGCCCAAGGTCCAGCCGCTGGCAAGGCAGAGTCAATCAATCCCGTGAGTGCCAGGGAAAGCACTCCCAGGAATTGACTACTCTGGCCAGTGGCATTGGAAGTGAGGGGATGAGATGGTTGGTTTGGGTGTTGGGGGTGGTTCCATGGGGATCAAGTAGGCAGCAGGATTGTTGTACTTCCTGTTGAAGATCAAAGGGTAGATGGTGATTGCTTTGCCGTCACAGACAATTTGGTAGGGTTCCTTGGGGGCGTTCAGGCAGGTGTACCATTGCAAGTCTTCCAATGTCCAGGGTTTGTGGTCAGGATTAGCAGGATACTCAGTAAAATGCACAGGGCCAAATGGAGCGTTGGGTGGACAGTAGTAGTCAAAGGCTTTGGGTTTGTCAACTGGAGTCTGACTATCTATCCCAGTGGATGGGTGCTGACGCTTGGGTGTATGCAGATGGAAGAGTATCAAAAATAGGTATGGAAACAGATTGGTGAACCAAAGGTTCATAACAACTTTATTTGTTAAGGATGACAATACATAACTTTTTTAAGTGCTTCTGATTTATATTTTTACTCACATTCAGGTGCCTCTGGACATTTTTTTGGTGCTATCTGTGTGACAAGGCTTGACATCTCAGGTTCTGCTGTTTTGTTGGCTGCTTCATGGTACTTTTTGGGGTTTTCAGGAACAGTTGTTTGTATTTTTGGTGGTCCATCTTGGCTTGGCTGGCCATTGATTCTGGCAGGTTTGGCTTCTGGGGTTATAGGGGTTTTCCCAATTTGATCACCATTTTTGGACTGGCTTGACAGGTTCTCTTGAGCCCAAAGAACTTGATTAAAAAAGGGGTCCCCAATTGGGGACCCTAAATTACTTAATGGAGGGTGGGCTTGATCTGGGTTTACTGGGCAGCTAAAAATAGCCTGCCCAGGCCCAGCCAAACCCACCAAGGCTTGGGCATAGCTTTTGGGGCCCAAAATGGGCCTCTCAGCCATCACCAGGGCGGGAATGATTCCTGCACTTGGATTTGCTTCAAAAAGCAAAAATCCAGGTGCAGGTGGATCTCCCCTGCCTGCTAGCCCCACCTGGTGGCTAGGAGCGGGTTTGATTCCCGCCTGGGGCTTTGAGACTGTTACTTTTTTAACACTTTTAGTGATTTTATCCTAGGTTTTTTACAATGGTTTTTAATAGCAATATTTTTGACAGCACCAGCAACCAAGCCAGCAGCAGCTAAGCCAGCTTCAACAGAGGCAAGGCTCAGAACTTGGAGGCACCTGTTTACACCCAAGCCTTTGAGGCAGGTAACAAGGAAGCTGACTTGTACCTAACCCTCAACCCCTATGGCTTTGACTTGTTCAACAGTCACCTAGTGTCTAGCTCTGCTCCTGCTCCCTTACTTACCCCTGCATAATCTGCCAACCAACCCACCAATCAGAATGGCAACCCTGATTTAGAACAACTTCCCATCATCAGCCAACCTGTCCCCTTTAGCCAATCAGGATTCAGCTCCTGCAGCCCAGTGCCCCAAGCAACAAATTATCACTACCCAAATTCTTCAGGAAATTGTGGCATTGAACCTGCAGGGTCTGTCCTGGGATCAGATAGCCAGCCAATTGAAATTCACTCAGGCTACTATCATGTGGAAATTCAACAACCTGATAAATAAGTGAAACCTGGTTGGGATAGCCAAGAAGTCAAAGAAGGCCCCAGAGTCCCAGATCAACAAGGCATACCCAATCATGCTTGATCTCTTGCAGCAGGAACCCAAGCTTTCCCTGACCCAGGTCAGGAAGCAACTTACACACCATGACATTTTGGTGTCTGAGCACATGGTGCAGCTCTGGATGCATGAGAAAGTGGCGTCAGTCTGGGTGTTGACCAATTTTGGCGGAAACTAATGAGATGGTAGTGAGGATTCTCCATACAATCCTGCCATCAAGTCCATTCTGGTCCAATGCTTGACCAGTCTAACAGATGACATCATGTTTATCTACTACTACAATATATTAATAGCTTTCAAAGATTTTGGCAAGCAAGAAAAAGATGCCACCCAAAAAGAAAGAAAGAAGGTCAAGAGGGGGACGTTTATTGGTGCGTATCTGGCTGTTTCAGTGAAGGGTTTTGTCTATTATTGGACAAACCCTGATTACACCAATGGCTATGGGTATAGCCACATCCTCAGTGGATTACTCAACTCCTGGGATGGCTCAAGTTCCAAGCACCAGGTTTTCTTGAGCCACCAGATAGAGGATAGCTCCACCGCCCTCAAGGCCATCCAGCAACGTGGGCACCAGGTCTCAGTGTACCCAGCTGGTCACGCCAACATTCATCTAGCAGATGTTGTGTTCTTTAATATTAGAGATACACTCCAGGAGCGCCGCCCTCAGGCTTTCAACAACCTCTATCTTGGGGTCCTTGATCACAAGTCTCTCTTTGGTCACCAAATGGTGGCTGACTTGTTTGCGCAAATGGTTTTCCATGTGAACATGGGCAACCAATAACATAAGGATAAGTGCCTCCCACCCTGTGCCACAGCCACCTACCAGCCCATCCAGCTAATGACAGATGAGGAATATAAAGAGCGTTATATGGTAGCCACCACATGCAATCCTTCTACCCCTACCCCCGCCACCACCACCTCCCACCTTCCAGCCCCACCCACACAATCCTAGACCCCCCAGGCCCACACTGCCTCTACGTCTTCCTTCCTGCGCTATTATGCCTACTAGGCATCACTCTTCCTTCCCTAAGAAACCCCCTGTTGCCAAAAATTTTCTATTTATATTATCTTTATTTTGAATTTCAATTGTTCATGTTCTTTTGTTTATAGTTGGTTTTATTCTCTATTCTCAGCTTATTTCTATAAAATTGTATATACACTATGCCATGTATCTAGATCCAGAAAACAGTTATGTTTAGCACCTAAACACAGCCCATTGTGAAAATATCAATAACAATTTGATGATCAGCAACAACTTTACCTAAACACAATAAACTTATAATTTTCTAATTTAAATTTAGCTGATCACCAAATTGTTGTTAATATTATCACAAGGGGCTGTGTAAAGTGCTAAAAAGAATATGGCAATTATGGAAGCAATGCCAACATAAAGCAAACAACACATATTGAGATAAGCGTAAAATATATACACAATTGGTAAAAAGATGGGATATTGTAGAGAATGGAAAAATAAACAGGGATAAACAAAGAGGCAATAATATCAGAATAAGAAAGAGTTTATTGGGATAGAAGCTATAAAAATGCAAAAATTAGTAAAAAATCATATGAGAGAATTGGAGAAGCTTTTGAAGGGGTTTGACTTGTCAATCACTAAGAACAAGGAAATTGACCCCAAGGTCAAAGAAAAAGGAAAGTTGGCTGTCCTTACAGGGGAAAAAATCAACCAGGTATTTGCCAAGGCACTTATGGTCAAGATTGTCAGGAAGCCAGGCATAGGTGGAGGCATTAGGTGACCCTGGACGGGGTATTGTTGGGGCAGTGGGTAATGCCCATCATAGGATGGGTGCTAACTTAATAATATAGGATACAGATTGCCCAAGAAAAGACCAGGGCCTGGAGTTGGGCACCATAGTGTCTACCATTCCTGTCAAAGTAATTTAGAGTACTCTAAACAGTTGAGTGGACATGGTCTAGGCAGCAGTGGGGGGGATCCATTGGGCGGTTGGGTTGCAGGGTTAAGAGCAGAGTCATGGGACAAAGTATGATGGTAGATAGCTGTATTTGTCTTTGAACAACAAGGGCAGCACCTTAATCCTCTTTCCTTCACGTCCTATGTATTCAGTCTCTCTAGTTCTTGCCAAGGGGTTGGCAATGAGGATGGTCTCCAAGTTGTACTCCAAGTAGGCGGGGTTAGCTGGGTATTTGGTAAAATGCACAGGGCCAAAGGGGACTCCAGGGGGACAGTATGATGCCTGATGCAGGTCAGTAGGCTGGTCTCTGGAGGGGGTGGTTGCCTGATTGCCTTCTTTGCTGAAGTTGATATGAAAGATCACTAAGACTAGATAAGGTAGGATATGTTTGAGCCAAAGGTTCATAAAACTTTATTATTGAAAATGAAAATGAGGTCATCCCAATACTGCTGGGGTTCTTATCCCAGGTGTTTTTGCTTCTTTTATTTTTGCAGACTTCAGGTCAGGGGACAGTTTACTGGCAGAGCTTGGTCCTTGGCTTCTGGTTTTGCAGGCGGCATATCCTAGTTGGGCTTGCTCTGATAAAAAGAAGTGGCAATGCTTTGTTCTGCCGCTACTGTTCACCACATCACCAGAGCAATCAAATTGTGTTACCCATTCTGGACAGGAGGCTGGCATTAGCTGATGATCATTGGTGGGACTAAAAGGAGGCCTTGTTGTAACCTCCTTTAGGCAAGCTATACCTTCTGCATAGGTCTGGATTTTTGGTGGCACAAGGTTGACAGCAATATGGTGACTATTTGGGGAATTGTCCTGGCGGGTCTCAGAGTAACTCAACAACTTGGGTTTGCAACTCAGTGAGTTGGTAGGTTCCTGTTCATCCTGGAGGACTTGAGTAGCCTTTGAAGGGTTAGGGTTTAATTCCAGGGTTTCCAATGTTGATTTCAAACCCCCAGTCTTGACACTGGGCAGGTTGACAGGTTTTAGTTCCTCCTGGTTGGGGCAAGATATCTCTGGCGGTCCAGGGTTTGGCCCAACTGGCAGTCTGGCTGGATCCTGTCTACCCTGGTCATAACAAGGCTTTTTCTGAGACCCAGGGGTCAATTCCCAGGGTTTCAATACAAGTATTGAAATGTCATTCATGACAAAGATGCCAGACATCCCCAAAAAACAACTGAGTGTCTTCTTGATGTTCAAAAAACTGTGGTTGAGGGCCTCCAGTTTAAGTCTGTTGCCCTCTCTTCACTGTCTGTCTGGGTTGATGATTCTGAGATGTATGCACACCTCAAACCCCCAAAGCGCGCTAGAGCGTAGTATACAGAATTGCCTGCACAACTACTTGCACCAAGAATGGCCAAGCCTGCCAAAGACGCTGGCAAAGAGGAAATAGAAGAAGGTAATCTAAAAAATTAATATGATTATTTAATTTTTTACCCTTTTTTTAGAAAGCATCAATGGAGAAATACACTAAGTCCTGTTCCCCTTTGTTCCTGCCACGTTTTACAGCAACTATGCCAATTACGTGACTAGAAAGCTGGTTCTATCCCCCCTGTTTTCCAGGAGCTCAAAGATAGAATACATGGTACCTTTTCAATGTTGTGAGACACGCTACTGGGGCTTACACATGGGAAAGGAGCATCCAAGTGGGAAGTTACTGCCTACAAGGATGCTCAATTGGTCTGCCTGGACCTGGTTTTCCTCAGTAGAGCTTACTGTGTAAACTTTATTGAGCTTGTTTGGGACGTCCTGGAGACACTCCCATTTAAAAACATATCAAAGATGGGCCAGGCACATGTAGCTGCTTGCTTCTGCTTCCCAGTGGAGCATACACTCTTTTACCTGCTGGAGAACTTTAGGCGCACAATGAGAAAATTGGCTGTTGCAGATTCAACAGCTATCAAGAAGACAAATATCCTCCTGGCTGACTTTGGGCTGGCCTGGAGAGTCAATGAGACAGGGCTCCTTCTGGCAATGGAGCTCACATTTGCCAAGACAAAGAACAAAAATAAAATTAGTGCTGTGTGCAATAAACTCTGCAAGTTTACAGAAGCCTTTGCTGGACAAAGGCTTTATCTTGTTGTTTACCTTGATATCTCTTATACTTCAGGATGGGCACATCTTTAGAGAACCTGAACAGGGTCCTTCTTAGGATTGACAAGGCCAGGCTCTCCCTAGATGAGAAAAAGGTCCCCCACAATATGACTCAGTGGACCACATCATCCAGGACACCCTGGTACTGGCTGGTATTTACAGGTTTGCAGCCCCACCAGAAAAGCTGCTCCTTCATTCCCACCTCACCATCCTCCCTTTTACCAGCAGGCAAGAATACTTTAATAAGGGTGTATCCACTGTTCACAGTGTGGCAGTGGAGGTTGTGTGCCACCTCCATTGCGGGGTGGGTACATACCGCCAAACCCACTATAGGCGCTTCTAATTTATTCTCTAACCAATAAAAACCTTTATACTTTAGATTATTTTAATTATAAATAATCTTTTTAAAGTCTTATTTTAGCAAACAAGATTTTCAAAATATATCCCAGAGAAGGTCTTAATAAACAAATAATAATATACATTAATAAAATATACTTCTAATTTGTACATTATAGATGAATTTTTTTAATTCTATTTTTATATTTATTTGATAAGAGCAATATAAATATATTTGCATAATCCAGTATCAAGTGTTTGGGATAGCCTCAGATGTCATAATAAAAAATTAATATAAAATAAATAAATTGTAAACCTTCATTGAGGGTCCCGCTGAATGTGATTGTGGGCTTAGAAGCTTCTAAATATAAAATGATAATTAATAAATCCTAAATAGTAACTTAGAGAGTATAAAAAAAGTTGGTCACACTAAGCCTTTCCTTGATTGGCTGTTTGGAAAGGCACATGAGGAGAAATAAATCAGTGTGGCCATATAATTTGGCCACTGTCTTGGATGGAAGAGTATGGATCCCAGCCTGCAGTAAATCAAATAGGTCCTTGGTCCCAGTTGGTGTCCCCCGCTTGATAACTTGCTTGAGACACCCAAAGACCTTTTTAATAGGGTTTAGGAATGGGGAATAGGAAGGGAAAAATAGGAGGCACAAATTTGAGGTGGCCAATTGTTGGGGGCCAACTGCAATGCTGGAGTCAATTGTTGAAAATTCCTCAAGAATATCTGCCACCTTATGGAGACCAACATTATCAAGCACATAACATTAGTGAAGCCTGGGCTTGTGCGCCTCAGGTTCTCCTGGACCAATAAAAGGAGAAACAGTAAGGTCTGGATATTATGGGAGCCTAGTATCATTTGGTAGAGCTTGATCCCCTTTGGACTGAGGAGAGCCACCATTGAATAGGCTGTGGTGCAGACTGCAGCACACCAAGCTATCCTGCCATTGGAGCCTTTGGGGAAATAGACATAATCATTGCAAATTAACAAGGCAAATTATTATTTGTTGATATAATGAAAGTGGACAGTCCCTTTGTTTTTGAGGGCAGTATAGGCCTCAGCGTATTTTTTCCAGGTCTAAACATTGGTTGGGCTATTCCAATTGTACAGAAATACCTGAGCTTTTTCCAGGAAAACTGCATTCTCTTCACCAGATGGTAGTAAAAGGAAATTGAGGCCTCAACCCCAAAAGTAGATTTAATCATAGCCTGTATATTTGCCAGTTCAAGATGGCAATCTTGGATTATCCACTGATGGATTTCCTATTTGTGCTCCTTGGTGAGCATGGTGGTCATGTGCAGGGATTTTTCTGCGGCAAGGACATGGCCAATATTGATGAACTTGTTGAAGGTCTTTGAGGTGTACTTGGGATCCACCCCAACAAGAGCCGTGGCCGCCTTGTAGTCACCATATTCCTGCATGAGCTGGAGAAGAATAATCTGCTTGATATCAGGAATGCACTTCTGGGCAGGCTTATTGGGCTCAGATGAACTGGGGATCCTGATTGGTGACAGGCTTGAAAGGCATGGGTACCTTGTTGCAGAAGGCTGCAACCTTCTTTAACACCAGCTGTTCCTCATCAGTTCTGTAGAGCTCAGGCTCCTTGTCCTCTTCCTGGTTGCCATCACTGATGTAAGGCTCATAGCTGGTGTCAAGAATGGGCTTTGCCTTTTTCAGCATAGCTATTGGGACAGCTTCCTGGTGTTATACAGGGTCAAACACATAAAAGTAAGTTTGATCTACTTGTTTCTAACTTTATTGGTGGTGGTAACCTTGGTGGGCTTCCAGGTCAGCTTGGGGACCCAAGGGTTGATTCTCCATACCCTTGCATGTTGTGCTCCTTGAACTGGTTGTTTCAGTGCAGCCTCACTATTGAACTCTCCTCTCCTGTCTCCTTCTTGAGTAGGCACTTGTGTTGCACTAACTCAATTTTTTGACCTTCAGGGGAAACCACAGCCACAGCACACAATGGGTGCACTGTTATTCTGTTGTTGTGTTCCTTACATTTTAAAATTTAATGAAATACTAAATAAATTTCTATTAAGTTACACACTGGTTTTTAATTTTTGCTTTTTATCTTAATATGAATATTTAATTAAAGTTTTCCCCACCCAGTATCCAGATTATAGATTTTTTTATTTATTAATTAGTTGTTTTTGGGTTTACAACACCCATTTTAGAATACCAAAGATAGTTTCCACCCTTTTCCCCATATTTTACGCCAAACTTAAGTACCCAACACAATATTTTTAAAATTTATGTTTCAAATCTTGTGCCTTATTTTAGATACCTTGGTATCATTCTTGATTACACTCCATTGCGCACAAATATTGAGTGGTTTTGTTTACATGTTGAGTTGCTATTGTGTTTTGTTTTTGGTTTGAGTTTGGACTCACCACGCTTGGGTGTATTTTGTCACCAATTTACATAGTATAAATATGTACAATGGAGGTCAACTTGCATCATTTTGTTTGTGAATCCATGTATTTTGGATTGTATTTTGAATATTTTCATTTAGTGCATGAGCACTTCATTGCTGTGTTGACCCATTTTTTCTATAAATGCCCAAAATTCCTGTTAACAGAGTGTATATTTTAACCTGATAGTTGAAATTTGCTTAAATATGAAATCATTTTATTTAAATCTGAGCTATTTTGGTTGTCATAATAGCTTTTAAATCTACTATATCCATTGTATGGGATCATCATCTGCTCATGTTGCTGTATCTGGAAATTTGAGTTGACTTCCACATTTGGCTACAGATAACTGGGAAGTTGGGTTGTGGATCACAAACCTGCTTAGTCAAGACCTTTCTGGGAGGTCAACCCTGTTTTTTTGACACCCCTATGATGTCACAGTAGTTTTCATATTTCCTGGTATTACCCATCCTAATTGCAAGGCTCAGAAGTCAGGCAAACTGTTAACCAAGTTAACCAAATTGACATATTTAAATCAAACTATTGATTAGAAATGGGTTACTGCTGCCCCAGTAAGTCATTTGGATACAATTTCCCCATTCAAGTTGACACTGATAAATAGACATAATCTGAGAGTCACTTAATACAACCTTATTTATCAGAATGGTCACCAGAAATTAGTCACTCAAGGGTTTTTTGCATATTGGACAAAGTACTCTTTAGATTATGCAGACAGAATAGGAGCCATGGATCTAGGTGGTATTTTCTAGTTGGAATTTGGTAAATATTAGAAAATTTTTACTGTTCAAATCTAAGAGTTAAGTCCTCCCTAAAATTACTCAATAAACTAAATATTCCCCTGGTTTACATTTATTTTAAAATGCATCTGGTAGTTGGGCTACTCTGCTACATCCTATAAAACTTGATCTTAAGTCAAATTATAACTGAAAGATGGGGCCCTGCCTTGAGCTTCTTGTTTTTGGTGCCACCTCAGGTTACTCCAGTGCCTCCCAATGTCAGTGTTTTTTCTGCTGAATCTGAATCCAAGACAGTGGTCATTTCTCAATGTCTGGAGTTCTACACTGAAGACACTTTAATTCTCTTGCAGGCCATCTATTGTCAGGAATATTCCTGACAACAACTTGTCAAGAGACAATATTGTGGTCATTATTGCACCTAGAGATCCTGAGAAATATTTGCAGCAGTTATCCCTGATTGGAGAAGCTTCTGCAGAACAAGGATTCAAGAAAAAATAAATTAAAAATTTGAATTCTTTGAATTTTGGCTTTTATAGCCCAATTGCTGGTTGCACGCCCAGCCAGCCAGCAACAGGCAGCACGTCCCCCACGGCAGGGCTGTCCACTCCTGCCAAATGGGGAAATTTTCAAAACAGGAAACCAAAAAGGCAATTTCCCCAACACCCAATTTGGGGGAACTGCTGTTTAAATTTGGAATCTACCAAATTTAGATAGGGCTGATAGGGTGCCCTGCAAAACAATTAATGCAGTAACTTCAGAGATTGAATTCAGATGCATGAAAGCATCTAAAAATTAACCAAATCAATGCAAAACTTGCATTAACAATTCATTAGCTGCAAACCCCTTCCAATCCCATTCCTAAAAGGGAATTCCAGACAACACCAAGTGTGTGGGGTTCCCTGTTCAATGTTTTTCAGTATTCATGCCTCACCAAGACTGATAATATAAAATAAAGCTAATTCACTTGATGACAGTTTGTGCTATCATTGAGTGAAATTGCCCCTTATAGTATCACATAAATCAAAAAAAGACTTTTAAACCACAAGAAGTCAAGACACTAAGCTTTGTCTACCCTTCCTGTCATGGCCTGGGTGGCTTCCAGGGGAACCTTTGGTCAAGGGGAAGGGTTGATCCTGGAAGGCCCAGTAGATGACAGGGGCCATCCACATCAAATAATTGGTAGCTGTGGCCCAAGGACGCCATACTCCCATGTGGGGTATCACTTGCTCAGTGAGCCCCAACATGGTCAAGTAGACAAAACCAAGCTTGCTGTAATCATATGATGAAGCAGAAGGAACAAGAGGAAGTTCTCCTGTGGCAGCACTCATAGTCAGGCTTGATTGGCAAGTTGATGGAGAGTAGGAACACCAGGAAAGGAGAGGATTGGTTCAGGAGCAGGAATTATTTCTTGGTCTAGCATTCTAGGAGATGGGGTGAAGGCTGGCAGTGGTTGGTTGGAGGCAGCAAGAAGTTGCTCCATTTCCCAGCACTGGCATTGGTACCGGAGGTACTCTCTGTTTGAAAGCACCAGCAGTATAGAATTTGTGATAATTTAATAACCCCCTGAAAAGCATAAATGCTCAGTGTGAATTAACCAACAAAAGTTTATTAGATGAAGATGTCAACAAAGAAAGGGGATGCCAGTGTTTCCAGCTATATCCTGCTGGGAAACTGCAATTGGACTTACTGACAACTCCTTATTGGATTTCAATGAATTATTCTCAAGATGGGTTCCATTGGTGACTCCTGATTTATCATTTAGATGGAGCCTTTCATTATTTTTGCCCTGGGGAAGCTGGCAGAGGATTTTTGGGCCATTTGGCAACCCAAGTCCCCATTTCTGGGGTTCATAGGGTGTGGGCCAATTGAAATCTTTTTTACTTGGATTTAGGACAGTTTCCAATTTCCCCCAGGTTTGGCCTTGACCAGGGTTTGATTCCCCACTTGGAGTCAAAATTTCTTTTTGGTTAATCTGCGTGATCAACACCACAATTTTTTTGGTTGCGCAATTGCTCAATTGCAGGCATTAAACCTATGCAACATAGGGTTTCATCTGGCCCATTCTGGGCCCTGAAACTTCCCCAGGACTAAGAAGATGAGCCACCTTATCTTCTCAGCTGTCCTCACAGCCTGCCTTGGGATTGGGGACCACCAATAACAATATCAATCAAACAGGCCATTTAATAATCCTACCAACAAGTACTTTTACAAGAAGCCAGCACAGCTAAACTCCTCCAATCAGTACTTCTGGCCTGCACTGGTTTCCCCCAATCAACTCAGTCCATAGCAATCTACATCATGGTTTACTATGTACTTATGTATTTTGTTGGTAATTTTGGTCAATTTAACATCCACACAAACTTTTTGATGGGTGATGACGGTCTACCCAATTGTAACAGCGCTCACTGGGTTCCAAGTTGAATACTTGGGACCATATTTAGCTAGAATACTCCCCCAATTGTTGGGTCTTTACATCTATCTGGGGCTCTTTTGGTTGATTTTAATCATTCTGTTGAACCCAAGTAATTTCTTTGGAAATTTCACTAAACAGTATCTGAAGCTTTGTTGGTGGTTAATTATCAACTCCTTGTGGATTTGGGTGGTTATTCCATACCACATGGAGACCACTTCTTATTATCTGTCATTTTTTGTCACATTACTCAACTCTTCTATGTCTGAGTTTTTGGATGCAGTTTGTCATGAAATTGTGTTCCTTTTCTTCTGCTCTGTTGAGAAATCTGATTTTATAATGTTCATCTTTATAAGCTCCTTCTTGAGCTTTCAGGTTGGATTTTTTTAATCTTTGGCTTCCTTCTCTGGTTGCGGTGGTTGAGACTGGTTCCATTGTTTCCTGGTTCCATTGTGTCATGTTATTTTGGCATCTGTACTACTATTTTGCTCTGCTCACCAAAAAAATCTCTTGCAAGGCGGCTTTGGCTTTATAACCCTATTGTGGCTCCACTCTTAGTCATAAATCCTAGGTTTACCATGTTATGACAAAGGTTTTTGTGGATGCTTGAAAATGGTTGTTGTCCGCGGTGGAGCGCAACCCACTTGTGTTAACTGAGAGTGAATCCTTGTACCCTTTGTTGAATACCGCATGTGTATCTATTAAGGAGCTAAAAGTCTACCAGAAGTTGTACACCTTTTATCAGGTTAATAATCCCCTGTTGGTATTACTCCCTCAGTTTCTGGCCTACTGTTGCATGATTGATGTTCTAGAAGTAAATAAGCTCTCAGCATTGTGGTTAGCAGTTGACCAAAATGCACAGGACTTAGCAGTTTGGGATTCCCTTTAAACTATAACTGAGGCCCTGGTAAGCCAAATCCTTTCTCTGGTCTCAAATCCTTCTGCTGTTAAACAAAGTGTTTTGACAATTGTTGGAAATTGCGCCATTCATGGACTTTTGATATGGCCTTCAAATATTGATAATTGCGAAGACTTAGTTGGATGCACTTTCATTTTTGTAGTTTGTTCACCTTCATCAAATGGGTCAATATAAATCTCCACTCATTCTAGATTACCTTACCTTTACCTTACCTTTACCTGACTGATCCTGGTAAAATTTCAGTTTAGAATGACCTTGTCTGCCACACTGTCTACCTAGTGAATGATCAACGCCCTTTGTCTACTATTTAAGTAGAATTATTTTTCCTAATAAAGACAAGTTTATCCACATTTGTGTTGGCTTTCATAATCTTCAAGATTTTCCCTTACTTTCTTCCAAAAGGAACTCTTCTTTGTGTATTCTAGGGAATTAAGGTATGTGCCCTTAATTTTGCCCTGAAGGCTAACCCAAAGCTAGCTTTGAGCCTCAGAACTTTTGTGATAAAGTTTTCTCACTGTGTCTTCTTGGATGTTGTCCTCAAGAGCCAAATACAACACCTAAGATGACTTTGACCTTGTGTTCTGTGAAGCTTCCTACTTTGATAGATGGGGGAGCTTTTCTTACTATCTGGTTCAGGAGAGAAGATCCTTTATTTTTTGATAGTAGGGAGTGGTGGAATACATCATGAATCTTCCATCTGGGGGTAGTTTTAGCTGGTATGCTACTGCACCAATGCACTGTAGGACTTTGCAAGAGCCTGTTTGTTGGGGGCTCAAGCTAGTGCACAGGGAAGTGGTCTTTATGTTCTTTACACTAAGGTACACAAGGTCTCCTACTTCAATTAGTGGGCCAGGGCTTTTTTCTTGTTGGTGAAGTCCTTGTATACTTGTACTGCCTTCTCAGGTTCTGGGCACATTCTTCTTGTCATGCGCAAATGTTGCTGACCCAATCTTAACCTTCTGGGTTGCTGGCTTCCTCTGTGGGAGGGGTGTCTCATGTGGTGTTGAATCTGTAGTTGGCTTTGAAGGAGGACATACCGGTGGAGCTGTGGTCCTGGTTGCTGTACACAAACTAAGCCATTGGTAGGTAGGTTACCCAGTCATTCTTTTATGAGTTTACATAGCATCTTAAGTACTGTTTGAGGACCTGGTTTACTCTTTTGATCTTCCTGTTGCTCTGAGGGAAATATGCAGTGGATAACAATATTTTTATTCACAAGTCTTTTAGGATTTGGTCCCAAAGCTTGGAGGTGAATTGTGGGCCTCTGTATAAGACCACTTCTTGTTGGAGTCTGTGGTTCATGAATACTTGGTTCCAGAATAAGATGGCAGTTTCTTTTGCAGTTAATTTGGTTGTTATTGGAATGAAGTGAGCTATTTTGGTGAAACAGTTGACAATTACAAGTATGGAATTGAATTATTTTGAATTAGGCATCTCCACAATGTAGTCCATGAATACTGACTTCCAAGGGCCTTCTGCAATCTGAAAAGGCTGTAGTAAGTCTTCTGGATTTTCTTGCTTGGGCTTGGTGTGTCCACATGTCTCAAAACTGTTGAGGTATCCTTTAATCTCTGGCTTCATCATGGGCCACATGTAGGCTCTCTGAATTCCTTTGAGTGTCTTTGTACGTCCAGGGTGTCCTGAAATGGGGGATTCATGGTATTCCTTCAATATCTCTAAGCGCAGTGGGCCTTCTGGTATATAGATGCGTCCATGTAGTTGTAGGGTGTTTCCATGTAAGGAGTAGCCTGTTTGTTAGTATCAACTGTTTATATATTTCCTTAAGTCTTCCATGATAGAGATTCAGTGCTTGTCTAAGGTCTGATTCAATTAGATTTTTATCTTCTACTGGCTAGTCCTAGGAACAGGAGCATTGGTTCAATCATGTTGGGAGACAGTAAGGATTTAGTGTTGAATTCCTCAATTTTTTGGCACTAAGAAAGAGCTCTTCTCTTTGGCTCAAGGCATCAGGTACAATATTGATCTTTTCAGGATTATAGCTAATTGATAAGTCATAATCTGCTAGGAATAGGGCCCATCTAGCTTGTTGCTTGTTTAGTTGTTGTGGTTTGAAGAAGTATGTCAGGTTCTTGTGATCAGTAAGAATTTTCCCTGGGTAGTTGGCGTCACACAAGTATCTTCTACAATGTTTCAAGGACTAGATGATATCAAGCATCTCTTTGTCATAGATGGAATAGTTCAACTCAGGTGGAGTAAACTTCCTTGAGTAGTAAGCTACAGGGTGCAGCTTACTATCATGCTGTAAGAGACCCTCTTTATAGAGGAGAATACAGTTGGGGAATCAAAAAAGTGTCCATTACTCTCTACAACAGGAGATAGATCTTCAAGCTGTAGGGTAGGGGTTTGACAAGGACCAGGGAAGCACAAGGTAGCTTCCCCCTGAGACAGGATACAAGGCAGGAACAAGGAGAGCCAGATGATGACTACAGACCACAAATAGGGGATTAAAATCATCTGAACTAGGAGATACTATTAAATGCTCAAGTGAATAATAAGGCAAGATTGCTTTATTGTAGAAATAAATGTTAATTGAACAATTAACTTGGGATTTGGATAGGAGTTCTTATACTAGGAGGGGGGGCGGAATTGGGAGTACAGACTTAATGAGTTTGAAACCCATGTGTAATGATTCACATGCAGTGGCAGGAATCATGATGCAGGCTGTTTTTAGATGCATTATAGTACTTAGTTCCTTGCAGGTTTTACTTGCATCTGCATTGCTGTGGTGCATAAGAGCAATTAATTGACAAGTAATTGAGTAGCAGTGACCTAGATCATCCAAATTTGGAAGTTGGAAGAGGCCTTTATATATTGGATAACTGTTGTCAGGGAAGTGATTCCTGAAACATGCTCCTCCTGAAGCAACACCCCCCAATGCAAAGTTGGAAGTGTCTGTCTCCACAATGAAGGATTTATTGTAAACTGGAATTGCCAAGACAGGGGAGGACACAAAGGCATTCTTTAGTGACTCAAAGGCAGATCTGGCGGCGTCATCACACACAAAGGGGTATTTCTTGGAGGGGAGGTGGGTCAAGGGCAAGCAAATTGAAGAAAAATTTTGAACAAATTTCTGGTGGAAGTTTTCCAGGCCCAGGAAGCTTCTGACTTCCTTGTGGTTCTTAGGTTCAGGCCATGACGTCATGGCCTCTATTTTTTTAGGTGTCATAGAAAATCCCTCTTTTAGCACATTGTAGCCCAATAACTCTACTTCTTCTTGGAAGAACTCATATTTTTGGAGTTTAATAAAGAGTCCATGTTCCTTGAAACGTTGTAGGACAGCTTGAAGATGTTTAAAATGTTCTTCAGGGGTGCAGCTGTAGATGAGGTGATCATCTAAGTAAGATACTGTCAGGAACCAATTCCTGACATCATCCATTATTTCAAGGAATTTAGTTTAGTCTTCACCTTTCCCTTAGCAGTTAAATTTTCAATCTACAGTTCCCAATATTGGTTTGAATTTCCTGAGACATGTCCACAATTACCCATCCACCCAATCCTCTCTTGGTTGTTTCACTTCTTGGGTATTATGAAACATCACATTTATTGACCCAGATTATAACTAATGTTTAATGCTTGTGATCAACTTGGAGCTCCACCTGTAGCCCCTGATAAGTAACAGATGTGTTTGAGATCTCCCAATGGTAGACCATATGATTATATAAATGGATAATGACCTTCCTTCATTATTGTTTGTTTAATAAAACCTTTATCCTGTCCCAAATCCCAGATTTACTGCTTGCTACCATAGTTTGATATAGGAAACCTAGCTAGCGCCTAGAATGCTTACTACTAATATTGGTGGTAGCTTGGGTGTATTAGCTTTGCTACTATGTATGAATTTCTTCTTGATCTCCTACAACACTGACTTGATCCTCTTGGTTGTGATTCCTGCTATGAATAATGTGAGTGCTACTGCTGGGTTGATGAAAATGGCCACCTTGCCTGAAAGCAATATGTAATACTGAATGGAGTACAGAGATCTTATTATGGTGAAGTGGATCCCTGACAGATACACAACACTGATCCTTGAGTCCTCCCAAGACCACGTCCACCATAGGTTGAAAGGTGCTGGGAGCGTTGCACAACCCAAACAGCATAACCAGGTATTTTTAGAGACCTTGTCTAGTTTTGAAGGCAGTCTTCCATTTGTCACCAGGCCTGATCCGGACCTGGTTAAAGGCATCCCTCAAATTAACCTTTGAGAAGACATTAGATCCTGAAAGCTGGTCTGAGATGTCTTTGGCATTGGGTACAGGGTATTTGTTTTTTACAATGATGCTGTTTAGGTCCTGGTAATTGACGCAAGAACGTAGGTCACCACCCTTCTTTTTAACAAACAGTAAAGGGGATGAACAAGGAGATTTGGAGACACATATATATTCCTTCTTCAACATCTTGTCCAAGTACTCTCTTAAAGGGGCTTGTTCCTTCATTTTACAACTGTAGACAGGTCCATGTTTAGGTTGGGTTTCTGGGAGGAGGTCAATGGCATGGTCAAACTGACAGTGTTTAGGCAAGGCAATGGCTTCTTCTTCTGAGAAGGCGGACCCCCAAGGCTTCAAACATTTTGGGATCTCAGCTTTGAAAAATTCCATGGTGATGTTGTTTAGCTCTGGGGTTTGCTGAGGGTTAAAGAATGGGACCTCTAAGGTTTGGATCTCATGAATGATAGTCACCTTATAGTTCTTATAGTCTAAGTTCCGTTGATGGTCAACCCACCATTCAAACCCTATCACTAAAGGTTTGGAGAGCTTCTCCATGACATAGAATCTGATAGGAAGGAGCTTCCCATTTAGCTTCAAGGAGACAGACTTTTTGAATTCATGTGTCAGGTCTGTTGTCTTGTTGCCCAAGGCTACCAGTTGGGAGTTTTCTTGGACTGGTACATCCAGTTTCTTGGCAGGCTGTGTTCCATGTAGTTGAGAGTTGCCTCATAGTCTAGAAGGGCTACAGTGTTCACCTCATGATATTGGTAACATAAAATAGTATCAATGATAGGGTAGGACTGGGAAGAATTGTTTATTGCTGAAATGGTAGCTCCTTGGGTTCCATTGGAACAGCTAGTTCAGTCTTTGGATAAGTGGCTGCTCTGGTGGCAATAGAAGCATAACCTGCTTCTGACATGGTGTTGATACTCTTCCAGGCTCATGTTCAAGCAAGGCCTACTAGCACCAGGGAGCTGATTGTTCCAGGGCTGTCCATTGTTGTATCTTTGTGTTTGGCTGAAGTCTATGCCTCTGGAAATTGCCAGGAGCTTGTCTTTGGGGAGGTCACATTAGTGGTGCCTCATTAGGCTGGTGTGGTGCAGATTCATACTGTTTCTGAAGTTTAAACCAGATATATTGTCAGGGATCTTGGCAGCCTCTGCCAGGCATGTGAATTGTTGCATGTAGGTCTCCAGGTTGTCCCTTCCCTGGTTTGGGCGGATAACCTCATGTAAACTGAATCTTGGCCCCAGAAGGGTTGATGACAGAGTTCATTCTATACAAGAATTGGTTTTAGGAGAGTATGAGGTCCAGATCTTTATCTAGGCTGGTCAGGAATGTCTCTCTAGTGGCATCCTTCAGTTGAACAACCACTATCATAACCTTCTGAACATTATCTCTCTGAAAATCTTGGAGTGGGTGTGAAACAAGGCATTTATCATTATCATTACTTTTTTGAAGCCAGCCAAATCCATTTTTGGTAGGTCAAAAAGGCTCATGGGGGCAGCAGCATTCTAATTGGAGGTGTAGATTGTCACAGTATGAACTTGGGATGACTTGGCAACAACTCCTTCTTGGTTTTTGTTTGTTTCTTGCTTCTTAGCCATAAGCTATCTTAGTTAGTAAGCTGAGGTCAAAAATAAAAGAGTACAAGATGTCCCTATAATCAAAAAAATAGGGGCCCAGGGCTACTAGGTTTATTAAGGTTGATATACAGTAGTTTTAAAAGCCATGGCAACAACCAAAAATACCACAGATTTAAACAAAATGATTTCAGATTTGAACAAAATTCAAGTTGCGCAAGATTCAGGATTCAAATAATTTAAATATTTTTGGTTAATAAATGAACTGTCAAACCAAAAACAAAATTTCACTAGCTCATTATATAAAATTATAGCAAATATCAAGCAGTGTTGTTTAAACCATAAACAAAATGAACTGACGGAACAAGTGAGATGAATGGATGCTGTTCCAGAGTATATTATAATCCAATTAGGATTCATATGAGGACCAACACAAGGACTAAAATAAAAAATTTGAGCAATATAGAAGCAAGATTCCAAAAGCATGAAACAAAATGAAGTCACACAAGATGTGTAGTGTGTGCAGCCTAAAATAGAAATATAACAGTTTAACAGCCAATCAAAAGCTATTCAATTTAGGGACAGAGTCATATTATTCTTTTTATGGATCCTGGTCTGTATAAATTGGTTTTGAGAACCTTCCAAATGTGGACTTGAGATTACAATAAAAATAAATCCTTAAATTTTAAAATTTCTACTTTTAGTGATTTTATCCTAGGTTTTTTACAATGGTTTTTAACAGCAATATCTTTGATGGCACCAGCAGCCAAGCCAGCAGCAGCCAGACCAGCTTCAATGGAGGCAAGGCTCAGAACGTGGAGGCACCTGTTTACACCTAAGCCTTTGAGGCGGGTAACAAGGAAGCTGACTTGTACCTGACCACCGACCCCTATGGCTTTCTCTTGTTCAGTAGTCACATAGTGTCTAGCTCTGCCCCTGCTCCCGTACCCACCCCCGCACAAGCTGCCCACCAACCAACCAATCAGGATGGCAACCTTGATTTGGAACAACTTCCTGCCACCAGCCAACCTGCCCCCCTACAGCCAATAAGGCTTCAGCTCCTGCGGTCCAGCAACCCCAAGCAACAAATTATCACCACCCAAATTCTCCAAGAAGTTGTGGCACTGAACCTGCAGGGTCTGTCCTGAGAACAGATTGCAACCCAATTGCAATTTACCTGAGCCACTGTAATGCAGGAGTTCAACAACCTAATGAACAAGGGGAATCTGATTGGGACAGCCAAGAAGCCCAAGAAGGCCCCTGAGTCCCAAATCAGCAAGGCCTATCCAATCATGCTTGATCTCTTGCAGAGGGACCCCAAGCTTCCCTTGACCAAGGTCCAGAAGCAACTTGCGCACCATGGTATTTGGGTGTCTGAGCGCATGATGCAGCTCTGGATGTATGGAAAGGCGTCTTCAATACCAGTTCTTACCAACGTTGCTGACAATCAATGGGATGGCGCTAAGGATTCCCTGTATGATTATGCCATCAAATCCACCCTGGTACAATACTTGTCCAGTCTAACAGATGACATCATGTTCATCTATTAATATAAGCTATCCATAGATTTTGACAATTTTGGTGAGCAAGGAAAAGCCGCTGCCAAGAATAGAAGGAAGAAGGTCAAGAAGGGGACATTCATTGGTTCATTTCTGGCTGTTTCAGCTAAGGGTTTTGTCTACTATCAGACAAAACCAGATTTTACCAATGGCTACAAGTACAGACACATCCTTAGTGGATCAACTGACTCCTGGGATGGCTCAAAATCCAAGCACTGGGTTTTCTTGAGCCACCAGATGGAGGGAAGCTCTACCGCCCTTGAGGCCATTCAGGGATGTGGGCACCAGGCCTCAGTTTACCCTGCCAGCCATAAAGACATCCATCTGGGTGATGTCATGTTCTTCAACATTGGAGACACAGTACAGGAGCGCCGCCCTCAGGCTTTTAATGGTCTTTATCTTGGGGTCCTCAACCAGGAATCTCTCTTTGGTCATCAGATGATGGTAGAATTGTTTGCCCAACTTGTCTTCCATGTGAATATGGGCAACCAATCATGTGAGAATGAAGCGCTCTCACTCTGTGCTACTGCCACCTACCAGCCAATCAAGGCAATAACTGATGAGGAGTACCATGAGCAGTATATGGAAGCCATCACACAAAATCATCCTGCCTCCACCCCTGCCACCACTACCCCCACCTTCCAGCCCCACCCACCCAATCACAGACCCCCAGGCAAGCACTGGCTCTATGCTTTCCCTCCTGCACTATTCTGCCTACTAGGCATCTCTTTTCCCTGCCTCCAATAAACTCCCTGTCACCAAACATTTTCTATTTATATTATCTTTATTTTGAATTTCAATTTTTCATGTTCTCTTTGTTTATAGTTAGTTCCTTCTTTATGTTCAGTTTATTTCTATAAAATTATATGTTTCTTATGCTGTGCATATAGATCCAGAACATAGTTATTTTTAGCACCCAAACACAACCCCTTGTGAAAATATTAACAACAGTTTGATGGTCATCAAAATTTGAATTAGAAAATTATAGGTTGATTGTGTTTATATAAAGTTATTACTGATCTGAATTCAAAACCTTAATGATAAACTTTAAACCAATGTGGAGCCAAGTGATAAAGTGATTTTTGTGACATAAAGGGTCATTTAATAATTCTTTGATGCATGTGCGCTAATTAATATGATTGGATGGTTGTTTTGCCATTGTATGCCATTGCTGCTGCGGCAAGTTGTTGATAGACTAGTAATAACCCAGCAGCTGATTGAGCACTAGTTCACCAACAACTTGCCACAGAAGCAATGTTGCAAAATATTAAAACAACCTGCCAATCATATTAATTAGTGCACATGCATCAAAGAATTATTGAATGTCCCTTTATTTCACAACAATCACTTTATCACTTGGCTCCTGATTGGCTTAAAGTTTATCATTAAGGTTTTGAATTCCAATCAGTAAAAACTTTATATAAACATAATTAACCTATAATTTTCTAATTTAAATTTTAACAAACACCAAATTTTTGTAAATATTTTCCCAAGGGGTTGTGTTTGGGTGCTAAAATAATATGGCAATTAAGGAAACAATTGTTGTAACTGTGGTGTTTTGGCAGAGTTACAAGGGGAAAAATATTTAGAAGCTAGATAATAATCTTTATTGAGAGATAGTGATTATAAAGTCAATGTGAATCAATGATAACATAAACATGATTGTGTTGATTACACAGCTGGATGGTGAAGGGAGTGGCTTGATTCTGGTAATGAGTCAAGCGCCAAAATGAGATGTCCACCATAAGGGATTATCATCTGTTCATGTTGTTGGATTTGGTAATTTGAGTTGACTTCCTAGTCTGGCTTTGAGTGGCCAGGTAATTGGATTGCAGATCACAAACCTGCTTGTTTAGAACCTTGCTGGCAGGTCAAGCCTGCTGTTTTGACACCCCCCTGGATGAAGGTTGGCCTGTTCTGGGGGTAGGTTGTCAGGGAGGTTGTCAGGAGCCCAAGCGCTGTACTGGACTAATTTTTGTTCTGTGGCAGGCAGGGCAGTTTCTCATATTTTTTGTCTTGCCTTGCAGGGTCTTAGGCAATCATGGTGTAAGGTCTTGTCTTGTTTGCGCTTCCCAAGTCCTTGCACACGGTAAGTGTTTTTGTTGTTTACCTTTAGAATGATCACTGGTCCTACTTTCTTGGGTTGTAGTTTGCTTTTATCAACATTCAAAGCCCAAACTTTGTCCCCAACTTCAGGTCTATCTTGGATGGGGACAAAGGTTTTTTTGCAGACATTCATTTTCTTTTTCTGTTTGTTTGCTGTTGGCCTCTATAACTTGAGGGTCTGAGCGCAGGGGACTTCACTTGGGATTTCCAGTTTGGGTCCTGTTAATGCTTTGATGATATTTGGCTGTGTGCTGTATACCAACTCAAAAGGGCTCTTTCCGGTGGATCTGTTCACTTGGGTTTGGCACACAAGTAGTGCAGTTGATAGCTGCTTATATGAGTCTTCAGGTCTCCCAGCAGTGAGTTTGGCTAAGGCTTTCACAAGGCTGCCATTTAGCCGCTCTACACGTCCATTGGCCTGTGGGTGATATGGTGTTGTCAGTGTGTTTGACCCCATTTTTAGCAAGGTATAATTTGGTAGTTTTGGAGGTCAATTCTTTCCCTCCATTGATTATCAGGAGTTCTGGCTTTCCAAACTTGCTGATTATTTCTCTTCCTATGAATTGTTGTACGTGATTGCCAGTACGCGCCCTTACTGCTTGGGCTACTGGCCATCTTGTAGCAAAGTCCATGGCGGTGATGATGTATTTCTTATCATTGTGTTTCCCTGGCATGGGGCCAATGACGTCAAGGGCTCATACCTTACAGGGTAGTTGTGTGCAGATAGATAGTACTGACTTTGGAGGGGCTTTGCTTTTGGCAAGTTTCTTGCATACCTCACATTGGTCTAGGACTTCCTGAATGTCACAATATAGGGTGGCCACCAGGCCTTGTGTTTAAGGAATTTGTATAGGTTTTGACTCTTGATGTGTCCAAGGTATCTGTGATAGCGTAGTATGATGTCTACCTGCTGGTGCGTGGGGATATAGGGAATGGTAGTGCTGTTAGACATCTTTCTGTGTAAAGTCCCATACACGTCAGCAAATAGATGTTTGTTTTTGATAACTGTTTTCTTTTTTATGTTGGTTGTACCAGGGGGAAACCCTTGGTCTTTGTTTGTAATGCCAAGAGAGGCCAGTCTGAGTCAAGCCCATTTTCCCCTCTTGTGGCACGGACATATAGGTGTGAGAGGGCGTCTGCCATGGCTAGCTTCAGACCAGGTTTGTACTGTATGAGACTATTGAATCTCTCCAAGAGCTCCATTCAGCGGGCTTGGCAGCAAGATAGATTTGCTTGGGTTTTGAAATATATGAGCAACTTGTGGCTGGTTAATACTGTGAACTCTTACTGCCGTTCTAGATAACAGTGTCATTTGACTAGACAGTGCACAATGGCCAAAAGTTCCTTGTTGTGAATAGGGTATCAACACTTGCCATCTGAAACTTTTGTGATTTGTAGGCTACAGGAAGGAAGTCACCATCACTATTTTTGATTCATAGTACTCCCCCAATGGATGCATCTGAGGCGTTGGTTTCCATTTGGTATTCCCTGTCACATTTGGGGTATTAAAGGATAGGAGCCGTTGTGAGCTTCTCCTTGAGGCATCTAAAACAGAGGTTATGTTGGGGGTCCACAAAAACTTGGATTTGGCGCCTGTTATGGCAGATAAGGGGGCAGTCAAAACACCACAGTTGGGTATGAAGCAAAGTACATTGGACACCATCCCCAGGAAGGTGCAGAGCTCCAATTTATCCTTGGGCGGCAGCATCTTGCATATGGTCTGTATCTTTTGACTGCCGGGTTTGATGCCGTCCTTTGAGACTATGTGTCCCAGGAAAGGTAATTGCTCATGGAAGAACTGGCACTTGGAGGGCTTGGCCAACAGTTTGTGTTGTGCCAGGGTAGCAAAGAATGCCTCTAGGTCTTTGTGGTGTTATTCCATCATGGGGCTGTAGACAATGATGTTGTTCAGGTAGACTAGGGCATGCTTGCCTATGTGTGGCGCAAATACTTTGTTTATGAAGGTCACAAAGGTGGACAGGGAGTTTTTCATGCCAAAGTTGAGCACCACACATTTTTATGAGCTGTATTTAGTGCAGAAGGCTGTTTTAGGGATGTTTTCCTCCTTTATGCAAATCTGGTTGTAGCCTACAATCAGATCAATATTGGAGAAGACTGTGGCTCCTCCCAAGGCTTCAAAGAGATTGTAAATCAGTGGTAGTGGATAACAATTCTTGATGGTAACTTTGTTTAGGGCTTGGTAGTCTGTGACCAGATGTAAGGTACTTTCTTTCTTGGCCACAAAGAACATGGCAGCCCCAAAGGGAGACTGTGAGGGGCAGATAAGTCCTTTTTCCAAAGCTTCCTTGAGGTAGGCTCATAGGGTGTTGTCTTTGTTTGGTATCAGCCTGTAGATAGGACATGCTTTGGGGACAGCCCCTTTGATTTGGATGGAGTGTTGGATGTTTTTCTCAGGGGGCAGCCTGAGTAGCGCTTCTTTGAAGATTTCTGGATGGCGGGCCACAATTTTGCGGTCCTGAGGCGTGGAGTAATCCTGGTGATCCTTGAAGTGTATGATCTTGTACTGGCAGAAGTCCCAGTTAATTGCTTTCAGGTTTTCCTTTTTGTCCAGGGTATCTGTGATGCGCACAAAGATATGGTTGCGTAGGAGTTGGTCCACTGAGTCAGGGTAGATCTGGTGGTTGACACCTTCACGCTTGATGGTCAAGACTGGGGTTGCCCAGTTTACGTGAAGGTTGTTCTATTGTAACCAGTATAACCCCATACAATGCCAAACTTTGGGAAGTCAATGAGGGACCTTGGATGGTGGAGTAGAGGTTCTCAAGCATGACAGAGAAGAAAGCAGTTTCCCTTGTTATGGCAATATGGTGTTTGTCAGCCAGGACTACGTTTTTAATCCCACAAGGATTAGTGGTTAGCTTGAACTTATCTACAAAGCTGCTGTTGACTAGGGTTTGATCCACACCCAAATCCAGAAGTGCCAAGCCTGTGTAACTGCAAAAACAAAAAAGATAGGACATCAGTTTATTGGGATGCCTGGCAATAGTGTACAGTACCAGGTCCTCCAAGGGACTTGGATCATTGGGCATTGGTCCACGTCATCAGGTTGGTAATCATCATTGAGCAAGTCAGGAGTTGTGTGGGGAGAGCTTGGCTTGCTTAATGCTCTCCCTGGGCTTTTCCCTCATCTTGATTGCCTTACATGGTGGTGATACAGAAATGGGTACAATTTGACTGGCCATTGTTCTCATTCCCATGTCTGTTTGAGCTTGTGGGTTTTTGGTTGGTGTAATTCCTGTTGTTTCCAGGGGGTGGTTGAGTGGAGCGCCTGAATGTGTGGGAATCCTTGGATATCTCTTGTTTTCCTGTTTGTGCCTTATGAAGGGTGTTGGAGGTTTGTTCTGCTTTCTCCACTTTGCGGTACAGGCTTTGTAAGTTGGTCACTTGGTCCAGGTTCACGCGTCTCATCACATGCAACTTGAGGGCGTTGTAGTACATGTGATGTGTGGCTGGGGTGTCAAAGGCCATGTCAGATGGTGCATGAAAGAAGGAGTTCCTTGTAGGTGCGGGTGAGTTCCTTCACAGTGCCTGTCTGGGTTAGGTTCTTTACTTGGTGTATGATCATGAGCGCTGTATTCTTAAGCACAAATCTTGCCAAGAAGTCTTTCTTGAAGGTATCCCAGTTTTTGTCAGTGTGTTCCTTGTGCCACTTGTTAAACCAGGTGCCAGGGTCATGGGTCATGCAGATAGAGATTTCTGCAATCCAAAACTGCTGCATACATTCTATCTGGGCCAGCTTGCTCTGGGCAGACTGGATCATGCGGCAGTGTTGCTGTTGTTGGCCCCAGAAAAAGGTTCCAAGGCGGCGCTTAACAGTCTTTGGGCTACGTAGGCGGGCATGGTGTTTTTGTTGGTTGGTTGCAGAATAGAAGAGGGAGCCTGAAAGAGCCCTTGTGCAGACATCGCGTTGAAGGTGGGTAGTGGAATCACTGTGTTCTGGTACAGGACAAAGCCATTGGGTATCTTGGCACCAGGGGTGTACAGGGTCTGATCAGGCAGGAGGCCAGACATAATTCTGTCAAGGATTTGTTGGCTGTGGCGCGTGCAAGCAACAGGAAGAATTTTTCAAAATAAGGTAGGATGGGGAACCTACCTGTGCTACCAATGTTGTAACTGTGCTGTTTTAGCAGAGTTACAAGGGGAAAAATATTTAGAAGCTAGATAATAATCTTTATTGAGAGATAGTGATTATATAGTCAATGTGAATCAAGGATAACAGGAACATGATTGTGTTGATCACACAGCTGGATGGTGAAGGGGGTGGCTTGATCCTGGTAATGAGTCAAGCTCCAAAACAAGGTATCTACCATAAGGGATCATCATCTTCTCATGTTGTTGGATTTGGAAATTTGAGTTGACTTCCTAGTCTGGCTTTGAGTGGCCGTGTAATTGGATTGCAGGTCACAAACACGCTTTTTGGAACCTTGCTGACGGGTCAAGCCTGCTGTTTTGACACAATGCCAACACAAAGCAAACAACATATAATGAGATAAGTGTAAAACATATAATCAATTGGTAAAAAGATAGGAAACTGTAGATATTGGGGAAAAACAGGAATAAAAAAGGCAATATTATCAGAATAACACAGAGTTTATTGGGATGAAAGCTATAAAAAATATGGAAAAGTTAGTGAAAAATCAATGAGAGAATTGGAGAAGCTTTTGAAGGATCTCAACTCAGCAATTGCAAAAATCAAAGACATTAACCGCAAGGTCAAGGCAAACGTGAAGGCTGCTGTCCTTACTGGGGACAAAATTGACAAGGTGTCTGCCAAAGCACTTTAGGCCAAGATGCCAGAAACCTCTAAAACAACAATCAAACGCTTTTTAAATGTCCAGAAGACCATTGTGGAAGGCCTTCAATTCAAGACCTTTTCCCTCTCCGCGCCGTCTGTCTGGGTCAACAACCCTGAGATGTATGCCCACCTCAAACCAGCCAAGTGAGCCAGAACCAAGGAAACATAATTGCCAGCGCAATTGCTTGCGCCAAGAATGGCTAAGCCTACCAAAGCTGCCGGCAAGGAGGAAACACATGAAGGTAACATAAAAAATAAAAATTAATAAATTTTTTTAAATATTTACCTTTTTTAGAAAACATAGACAGTGAAATATGCTGTGTCCTAGTTCATTTGTCCCTGCCACGTTTTATGCCAATTACACCAATCATGTGGCTAGGCATCTGTTTCTTTCCCCCCTGTCTTGCAGGAGCTTGAAGACAGAATTCACAGGTCCTTCCCAATGACAAGGGACACACTAGCTGGGCTGACACATGCCAAGGGGGTATCCAAGTGGACAGTTAATGCCTACAAGGATGCCCAACTGGTCTGCCTGGACCCAGTATCCCTCAGTGGAGTTTGCTGTGTAAACTCTATTGAGCTTTTTTAGGACGTCTTGGTGACACTCTCATTCAAGAATATACCAGAGATGGGCCAGGCCCATATGGATGCTTGCTTCTGCTTCCTGGTGGAGCATACAATCTCTTACCTGCTGGAGAACTTTGGTCAAGCGGTTGTAAAATTGGCTGTTGCAGACACAACAGCAGTCAAGAAGACAAAAATCCTCTTTTCTGAATTCAGGTTGGCCTGGAGCGCCAATGAGACAGGGCTCCCTGCAGCCATGAAGCTGACCTTTGCAAAGACCAAGCACAAGAAGAAGATTAGAGTAGTGTATAACAAACTCTGTGAGTTTACAGAAGCATTTGTTGAACAAAGGCTTCATCTCATTATTTACCTAAGGTATCTCTTCAACTTGGAATGGGCGCCAGCGTAGAGGACCTAGACAGGGTCCTTCTCAGGATTGACAAGGCCTGGCTCTCATTGAACAGGAAGAAGGTCCCCCCGGGCTACAACTTGGTTGAACATGTGGTCCAGGACGCCCTGGTCCTGGTTGAGATCTATGGGTCTGCAGCCCCGCCTGAAAAGCTGCTACTACACTCTCACCTTACAATCCTCCCTTTTATCAGCTGCCAAGAATATTTCAATCAGGGTGTATCCACTGTCTACAGTATGGCAGTGGAGTTGTGCGCCACCTCCATTGCCAGGTGGGTACATACCAAATAACTCACTACAGGCCCTCTTAATAATTTCCTCTTCCAATAAATTTCATACCAATTTATATTATTTTTATTATAATAAATTTTTCTAATTCTTATTTTAGAAAACAAGTTTTGCAAAATATATCTCAGAGAAGGTCTTAATAAACAAATAATAACATACATTAATAAAAGATACTTCTAATTTGTACATTATAGATGAATTTTTTAATCCCATTTTTATATTTATTTGACAATAATAATACAAATCTATACAAGTAATCAATATCATGTGTTTGGGATAACTTCAGATGCCATAATAATAAAATTAATATAAAATAAATAAATTACTAACTTTTATTGATGGTCCCATTAAAAGTGATTATGGGCTTAGAAGCTTATAAATATAAAATTATAATTAATAAAATTTAAATAGTAAATTAGAGAATATAAAAAAGTTAGATAGGCTAAGCCTTTAATTGATTGGCTGTTTGGCAAGGCATGTGGGGATGAACAAACCAGTGTGGTCATAGAATTTGGCCACGGTCTCAGCTGGGAGGGTGTGGATCTCAGCCTTCAGCAAATCAAATAGGTCCTTGGTTTCAGTTGGGGTTTCTTGCTTGACAACTTGCTTGAGCCACCCAAAGTCTTCCTTGATGAGATTTAGGAAGGGTGAATAGGCGGGGAGGAAGAGAAGGAACAAATTTGCTGTGGTCAATTTCTGGGGGCCCACTGTGATGCTGGAGTCGATTGATGGAAATTCAACAAGAATATCTGCCATCTTGTGGAGACCAACATTGTTCAGTACAATTACATTGGTGAAGCCCAGCTTGTGCGCCTCAGGTGCTCCTGGACCAATTGGAGGAATGCTAGAGAGGTACAGCTGTTGTGGGAGCCTAGTATTGTTTATAAGAGCTTGACCTACTTTGGACTAAGGAGAGCCACCATTGAATATGCTGTGGTGCAGAAGGCAGCACACCAAGCTAACCCGTCATTTGAGCCTTTTGGGACATACCCATATGCATTTCATATAGACAAGGCAAATGCTGATTTGTCAATGTAATAGAATTTGACTGTCTCTTGGCTTTAAAGGCAGTGTACACCTCAGCGTATTTTTTCTGGGTCTCAACATTGGTTGGGCTACTTTGATTGTACAGAGATACCCTGAGCTTTTTCCAGGAAAAGTGTATTCCCTTCATAGATGGTAAAAAAGGAAATTGAGGCCTCAACCCCAAAAGTAGATTTAATCATTGCCTGTATATTTGCCAGTTAAAGATGGCAATCTTGGATTATCCACTGGTGGATTGCCTATTTGTGCTCCTTGGTGAGCATGGTGGTCATGTGCAGGGATTTTTCTGCAGCAAGGACATGGCCAGTATTGATGAACTTGTTGAAGGTCTTTGAGGTGTACTTGGGATCCACCCCAACAAGAGCTGTGGCTGCCTTGTAGTCACCAGATTTATGCATGAGCTGGAGAAGAATGATCCGCTTGATATCAGGAATGTGTTTCTGGGAAGGCTAAGTGGGCTCAGATAAACTGGGATCCTTATTGGTGACAGGATTGCAAGGCATGGGTACCTTGCTATAGAAGGCTGCAACCTTTTTTAACACCAGCTGTCCCTCATCAGATCTGTAGAACTCAGGCTCCTTGTTCTCTTCCTGGTTGCCATCACTGTTGTAAGGCTTGTAGCTAGTGTCAAGCACAGGCTTAACCTTCTCCAGCATGGCTGACAGGACCAGCTCTTGGCAGTAAATAACAACAAACACATACAAAGTAAGTTCTGCCTCCTTGTTTCTAACTGTTTTTTTTGTGGTCACCTTGGTGGGCTTCCAGGTCAGCTTGGTGTCAGGGACCCACTTGACAGGGAACAAGTTCCCTAATTGGTGGGCCAAGGCCCCTAAGTTAAGCCCTGCTATTGCTGAGCCAATGGGTACTGTGATCATGGCAAGATTCCTAGGTGACCCAGGTAGGCAAATCTTCCAAGCATAGAGCTGAATTAACCAAGCATATAATATCCCACCACATATGTTAAAAGATAGAAGGAGGCGTAAGGTCTAACCAGAGAAGGTTTGGCAGGAGGCAGAGTGAACAAACAACCATAATAGAATTTGCGTCCCCAGTGGCCGGAGGGGTACTTAAACCATCCATGGGCTAGGGATTCCTTTTGGTGAGCATTGTCTGGAGAGGAGTTGTACCAGTCAGTAGTGGGCATTGGGGTTTTCAAGGTTAACACCACAGACAAGAAGGAAGCTAGAAACCAGAACAGGAATAGAATTCCTTTTATGGCTTTAAAAATAAGGTATCAGTAGGTAAGTGATTGGCAGATATGGGATAAAAGTCTTTATTGTTGGAAAAACTAAGTTTGATAAGGGTTGTACACTTAAATAGCCTCAAAAATAGAGGCTGGGCAATTTAAGTGATACTGAGGGGAAATGAGAGGGATTTACCAATGATTTTCATGAATATCATGGTTAAAATTAATACCTGTGTTAAATTGGCATAGATTTTGGACTGGAGATGTAATATAAACTTAAAGTTAACAGGGAAGGAAACAAGGCAAGCCACAAGATCATGGTCAATTAAGCGGTGCCAATAGTGAATATCATGCAGGATTAAGAGCAGAGCCTCAGTTTTATCTTATAATTGTGGATCTGTGAATGTCAAGATGATCCCAAGAAGTCAATCAACTGCTGAGGGGTAAGTGATGTTATCAATTAACTTACTAACTTTTTCAAACTTGAATTAAAGTGCAAAAGCAAAAATTGATTCAATTGAATGATTATAAATAGGTAAAGTAAGCTACATAGTTGATTTTTAACTAACAATAGGTGTTTTCTGAAGGTTTTGGGTTTGATTTCCATTCAAATTAATCATAGCAAACAAACTAGTGTCTAATACTTGGTGGCTTTGTTGTTGTGTCTTTGCCTTGCAATTCATGTTGTCAATAAGATTAAGTGAGTCAGGGAAGGAATCCCTGACACTATCCTCCCCAGGAAGGCCCTTCTCTTCCAGAGTCTCTTTGTAGTGTGAGAGGACTTCCAGTGCATTCTCTAGGTTCTCTTCTGGTTCCCAGGAATTGGATTCTACCTTGTAGCCCTTTCATTTTACCAAGTATTGATGTTTGCCTCAAGAGGTGCAGTGATTGAGGATGTCTTATACTTCCCATTCTGGAGTATGGTTCAAGATGATAGGAGGAGGATCCTTGTGGTCCATGTCAGATGTTGACCCCTTGAATTTAGACAGAAGGCTGATGTGGAAGACATCATGGGCAGAGGAGCCTTCAGGGAGTTTGAGTCAGAAATTAACATCAGAGCATTTTTCAATGATCAACAGGGGCCCAATCTTCTTTGGCCCTAGCTTTTGCCCTGGAATATCCAGTTTAAGATTCTTAGCACTGAGGAACACATAGTCTCTCACTTGGATATCTTCAGGTGTTCTTTGATGTTTATCAGCTTGGGTCTTATACTGTAGGATGGTCTTTTCCAGTTGTGTCTTGAGTTGTTGATGATTCTTGAGTAAAGAGGTTGCCCATTGGTGCGCAGAAGGAATAGTGTCTTTGGTTGCAGGATCAGGAAGATCTTCAGGGCTATATCCATAGTTAGCAAAGAAGGGGGATACTCCAATAGAATCATGGTGACTGGTGTTGTAGCATAGTTAGGCAAATGGAAGTAGAGTTACCCAATCATCTTGTTGTAAGTTCACATAGTTCCTGAGAAAACCTTCCAGCACTTGGTTAACCCTTTCTGTTTGTCTGTTGGTTTGGAGATGAAAGGATGTGAACATTAGAGTTTTAACATGTAATGCCTTCATTAGGAGCTGTCAGAACTTGTATGTGAATTGTGTACCTCAATCCAAGATGATGTTGTTGGGAATTCTATGGTTGACAATTATATAAGTAAAGAGCATGTTGATAGTGTCTTCTACCGTTGCGCACTTAAAGGGTGTAAAGATTGCGTATTTTGTTAGCCAATCTACTACCGCAAAGATGCCAGTCATGTTGTCACTCTCTGGAAGGTCCACAATAAAACAATAGAGATGGAATGCCAAGGGCGCGGAGGAATAAGTAATGGTTTGAGTAATCCTTGGGGCTTTATGATGGAGGGTTTGTTGCAGCCACACAGCACACATATGGAAATGTATTGGGCAACAGTTTTCTTCAGATTAGGCTGCCAGTATCTTCTTTGGATTCTCTTGACTGTCTTGTGTATGCCTCCATGTCCTGGGAGAGGGGAATTGTGGAAACTTTCCAAGATTGTTTGTTGGTGTTTGTCAGTTGGTACATAAAGGCTTCCATTCTTTGACCAAGATCTGTTGTTTGGCGTAAGGCCAGTGGGAGTATTTTCCTTATCAAGGAGTTGGGATGCTATGATGTCCTGGTCCAAGGTGGATAAATAAGATAGGGTAATGATGTGGGAGAGAAACTGATCTTCAGAGAGTATGGTGCATTCATTGTGTTTCCTTTAGGACTGGCTTGGGTCATCCAAGTCCTCTCGTCTACTGACAGTGTCTGGTACTATGTTCTGGTGTCCTGGAGTGTAACTAATCTTGAAGTCAAATGCAAGTAGATTGATATCCCATTGTGCCAGATGTGGGCTAACCTTCTTCTTCTTGGTGAAGTAAAGGAGGTTCTTATGGTTGGTTCTGATTTTCACGGGGAATTTACTTCCTTCCAAATAATGATGCCAGTGGTCCAAGGATTTGACAATGGCAAATAGTTCCTTTTTGTATATGTGGTAATTTCTCTCTTGATAAAGCAGCTTATAGGAGTAGAACACCACAGGGTGGAGTTCACTATCCTCTCCAAGCTGCAGTAACACCCCTCCTAGGGCAAAGTCAGAGGTATCTTTGTCCAAAAGAAAATTGCTGTTCAGGGTCAGGGCAGAGAAGAACAGGGGCCAAGGTGAACTTCTTCTTGAGGGCTTTAAACGCCTGGTCAGCTTCAGACAACCAGACAAAGGGAACCTTTTTAATGGTAAGGTGAGTGAGAGGGAGAGCAATAGAAGAGAAATCCTTGATAAACTTGCGGCAAAAAATTTCTAGGCCTAAGAACCTGCAAAAGTTTGGTACATGTTATGGGTCTCAGCCAGTCCAAGACTGCCTGTACTTTGGAGGGAGCAACCACAAAACCACCTGGGTTAATCTTGTATCCAAGGAATTCAATTTTGGTAACAAAATTTTTGCATTTTTCAAGTTTACAGAACAATTGGTTGTCAATGAGCAATTTGAGGACCTCCTGTAGGTGTATAGTATGGACCTCCTTGTTCTGTGAGTATACCAAGATGTTGTTAAGATAGACAACCACACAGACATCAAGTAGAAGGAAGAGTACCTCACTCATTAGGCCTTGAAAGGCTGCAGGGGCGTTAATCAAACCAAAGAGCATCACAAGGTATTCATAGAGCCCAAAGGGAGTGCAAACTGCTGTCTTCTATTCATGGCTTTCCGCAATACATATCTGATTATAAGCACTGCAGAGGTCTAGTTTAGAGAAAACCTTGGCGTGAGTAAGTCAGTTGGTCAGGGACTCAGCAGATGGTAAGGGGTTTTGATTCTTAATGATTATGGCGTTCAGTTTGGTGAAGTCCACAACTGGTCTCAGGGTCCTGTCAGCTTTCCCTACAAAGAACATGGGTGATGAACCTGGGGAGTTGGATTGGCACATAAACCCTTTTGCTAAGTTTTTGTCAAGGTACGCCTTCATTGCAATTCCCTGTGCTCAGTTCATGGGGTAAAGCTTTCCCCAAGTGGGGGAGGAGCCTGATATCAAGTCAATTCTAAGATCAGATGTTCTTCTCTTGGGGAGGATATAGCAGAGTTCTTTGCTAAGGCCTTCTTTAAGTCTTGGATTTCTTCTGGTATGGAGTCCTGTCCTTGGTCACCCAAAAAAAGTAGAGAGTTCAGGTAGGCTGTGAAATTCTCTGGTACCTGGCAATATGGTCTCTTGAGAGGCACAGTGGTAGGTTTTCCATGAGAGTAAAGTGTGACTGAATTGGTGTCCCAGTTGAACTGTAACTTGGATTCCTGACACCAGGGAAATCTCAAGACTAACAGGAAGGCCAAGTTAGAGAGCGTAGAGGTGGATAGGTGGCATGAGCTGTTCCCCACTTGGATGTGGAGGGGTTTGACAAGACGTCCTACTTGGGCAGGTGTTCCTTTGGCAAGTCTTATGGATTCTAGTCCTGAGGTCTCAAACCCTAAAGATGTCAAAAGGTCTTGATCAATGAAGCTCCCCATTGCTCTGGTGTCAATCAGTGTGTAGCTGGCCATAGTGCCAAATTTGTGTTCTAGAAAAACTGGCAAAAGAGCGTAAGACTGGGTTGAAGATTTATTGACATCTGTGGTTGAAAAAAGATGGCCTGAAGCAGATTGTACCTTGGAAAGTGCCTGGCAGTCTTTGGCGGAGTGACCTGATTGCCCATAGTAGAGACAAAGTCCTTTGCAGACTTGACATTGTTTCTCTTTGGGTCCAACTGGTAACCTCCCCCAGGTTTTGGGACTAATTCCTTTAGAACCTTGGCAGGGAATGATAGGTTTTGGGCGGGTGGAGTCTTGGAGTTGTTCCAAGAAGGAAGCTGTTTTACCTTGGAGGACCATTTTAAGACCTTTTTGGTAAGTTCAGAGAACTTATCAGATAATACATGATGGGCCAGGAAGTTCTTGAGCTCAGAAGACAGTTTTTTTTAGAAAAGGTAGCAAGCTTTGGCATCATCTATCCCAATTGCTTCCTTGAGGCAAGAGAATTCTTCAATTTAGTCCTTAGTTGCCATTTGGCCTTTGTATAAGGTCATTATGTGATCTCTGATTCTTCTGTGGTTTGTGTTGGCACTACAATAGACAACAAGGAGTCGCAGAAGGTAGGTTAGTTAGTTAGTAACTTCTCCCCTTGAAGAGTGGCTTTGGCTTACCAGACACGAGACTTGCCTGTAAGCTTTTTGACCAGATGGTGTACCTTCTGTGCGTCAGCTTGAGATTGTGTGGGAGATGTTTCAAACAGTGACTGTGAGAAGGCCAGGAGCATAAGAATATTGTTTCTTTTGTTGTTGTTGGGGGATACTGCTGAAATCTGGTTTAGTACCACGGTTTGGTTTTGGACCTGTTGAGGTGCAGATGCGTTGGAGGCAACAGAGGTCTTGGTATGCATGAAGATACAAACCAGATGATAGTTGGTAAGGCTAATGATGGCAGTAATCAACATGATTGCCAGACTCTTGATGAGTGCAATATAAGCAGGTAGCTTGCAGGGGTTGGTTCTGAACTTCTAAATAAGAAGCTCAAGATGGGTTCCAACAAACTGTCAGGGACACACTTGGCAGGGAACAAGTTCCCTAGTTGGTGGGCCAAGGCCCCTAAGTTAAATCCTACTATTACCGAGCCAATAGAAACTGTGACCATTGTGAGGTGTCCCAGGTAAGCAAATCTTCCAAACATAGAACTGAACCAACCAATTAGATAGTATCCCACCACATATGTCAAGAGGTAGAAGGAGGCGTAAAGTCTAACCAGAGCAGGTTTGGAAGGAGGTGGAGTGAACAAACAACCATAATAGATATACGTCCCCAGTGGCCAGAGGGGTACTTAAACCATCCATGGGCTAGGGATTCCTTTTGGTGAGCGTTGTCTGGAGAGGAGTTGTACCAGTTAGTAGTGGGCATTGGGGTTTTCAAGGTTAACACCACAGACAAGAAGGAAGCTAGAAACCAGAACAGGAATATAATTTCTTTCATGGCTTCAAAAATAAGGTATCAGAAGGTAAGTAATTGGCAAATATGGGATAAAAGTCTTTATTGTTGGAAAAACTAAGTTTGATAAGGTTTTTACACTTAAATAGCCTCAAGAATAGAGGCTGGGAAATTTAAGTGGATAATGGGGGAAATGAGAGGGATTTACCAATGATTTTCATGAATATCATGGTTAAAATTAATACCTGTGTTAAATGGGCATTGATTTTGGACTGGAGATGTAATATAAAATTAAAGTAAACAGGAAAGGAAACAAGGCAAGCCACAAGATCATGGTCAATTAAGCGGTGCTAATAGTGAATATCACGCAGGATTAAGAGTGGAGCCTCAGTTTCATCTTCTAATAGCAGATCTGTGAATGTCAAGATGATCCCAAGCAGTCAATCAACTGCTGAGGGGTAAGTGACGTTATCAATTAACTTACTAACCTTTTCAAACTTGAATTAAAGTGCAAAAGCAAAAATTGATTCAATTGAATGATTATAAATAGGTAAAGTAAGCTACATAGTTGATTTTTAACTAACAATATGTGATTTCTGAAGGTTCTGGGTTTGATTACCATTCAAATTAAGCATAGCAAACAACTGGTGTCCAATACTTGGTGGCTGTGTTGTTGTGTCTTTACCTTGCAATTCATGTTGTCAATAAAATTAAGTGAGTCAGGGAAGGAATCCCTGACACTAGGGGACCCAAGGGTTGATGCTCTGCACCCTAGCAGCTTGTGCTCCTTAAACTGGTTGTGTCAGTGCAGCATCACTATTGAACTCTCCTCTCCCATCTCCTCCTTGAGTAGGCACTTGGGTTGCACTAACTCTATTCTTTGACCTGCAGGGGTAACTGCAAGTGCAGTGCACAATGGATGCATTGGTACTCTGGTGTTGTGTTCCTTTCATTTTAAAATTTAATAAAATACTAAATAAATTTCAATTAATTTACTCCCTAATTTTAATGTTTGCTTTTATCTTAATATGGATATTTAAGTAGAGTTTTACCCACCCAATATCCCAATTATGGATTTTTTTTGTTGTGAATCCCGCTATTCACTGTATTTTAATTTTGTCTTTGGTGGGCCATTTCAAAGACAAATCTCTTGCTTTTGCTTTTGCCTCTCAAAATGAGTCAATGGCTGGATTGGGAAATACAATTGTTCAGGTTCTTGACTCTGCGCAACCCACTTGCCCCACTCATGCTTGGGGCAGGTGATCCTACCGTCCTGGTAGTGTTTTGTGGTACTGCCAACCACTATATATTCCATTTTCCTATTCACCAATAAAATTAAGTTCTATTCACATTTTTGTCTTTGTGTCTTCTGTACTTCTGCGCCTCTCTCTAGCCACAACCAGTAGAGATTATTCATACAGGGCCGCAAGGTAAACGCATATCATTCCCTGTCATCTAACCAAGACTTAGTACAAATCCAATCCTAAGGTTAGGATTTCCCGTTGTGTGTCTGTGCCGCGCCTCAGAACACAACATTTTATTTCTTATTTAGTTGTTTTTGGGGTTACAACACCCATTTTAAAATTCTCAAGATAGTTTCCCCCTTTTCCCATATTTTACGCCAAATTTTAGTACCCAACACAATATTTTTAAAATTTATGTCTCAGATTGTGTGTCTTATTTTTAGATACCTTGGTATCATTCTTGAGTACAATTCATTGCACACAACATTGGAGTGATTTTGTTTACATAGTGAGTTGCTATTGTGTTTTGTTTTTGGGTTGTGTTTTGACTCACCTTGCTTGGGTGTACTTTGTCACTGATTCACATAATAAACATATGTACACCAAAAGTCAAATCACACCATTTTTTTGTGAATCAATGTATTTTAGATTGTTTTTAGAATAGTTTTGCTTTGTGTGTGAGCACTTCTTTGCTGTGTTGACCCATTTTGCCCATTAACGCCAAAAATCCCTGTTAACAGAGTTTATAATTTAACCTGATAGTTGGATTTTTTCAAATCTGAAATTTTTTTGTTTAAATCTGAGATATTTTGGTTGTTGCCATAGCTTTAAAACTACTGTACTGTCATGGCCCATATCAGAGTCTGGCTGGACTCCCACAGGGGAGGCAGGCTGGGCCTGAAAGGCCATGTACACAATTGATGTGATCCTGACAATTTAATTCACAGCTGTAGCCAAGGGATGTCAACTTCTAGTATGGGGCACAACCTGATTTTCCAGCCCAATACTGTGATTAAACAAAACCCAACTTGCTGAAGTCTTGGGCAGGAGGTGCGTTGGGCAAGGGGGGAGTTGAAGGGATCTCCTTCATGGTAGACAAAATTGGCACTATAGAGTGTCCAGGAGGAAGATCCAAGTGGTGATGATGGAAGAACTCCAAGTCAATGGTGTTAGGCAGCTTAACTAAAGTGACAGGAATAGAGCCATGAGGAAACAGATAGGTGTGGTTGTATTGTGTAGTAGATTTGAAAATAGATGCAAACAGAATGATTGTATTGGTGCAAAAATAGATAATTCCAGCAATAAAATAATGAGTCCTGGGTATAAAGTTGTTTATTTAAGATGTCAACAGTGAGGAAGGCTTCTCCTCCTCACTATTTAACCTTACAAGGGGAATAATTAGCCTTTTGTGCCGCCAGAAGCCTGGTGGCATTATTTCCTGTTATACTTGCAAAATGGCTTAGAAATTGTATACTGAGATTTGAGGAGAAATAACATTGGCTGATAATTCATGAATATTTGTTTGGCTGCAGCATGCTGAGGTACCACAGCTATTATTGGAACCTGCAAGCAATTGAGCAAACAATTGCACAATCAAACAATTGCTTTTCTGATTTACTGTTTCTAGATAGCAAATGAACCAATTTTGTGTTTAATTTTGATGTTAGGGTTTTGAAGCATGTGGGCCTTAAAAACCCCTGGCCATTTACGGTCAGAAAGGAGGTTTTCTTCCAGGAAGATAGTTGATACTGCTTTCCGCAATGTTAGTTGTTTTATCTTCAGGCAGGCTAGCTGATTTTCTAGGGCATTCTGGGCCTTGACACCAACAAGAGAGATTCTAAGTCAGAGACAAGATTAGGGTTGTCAACCATGATTATCATAAACTAGACCCAGGCTTAAGAGGACCATAAATTGTCATGGCAGTCAAGCCCAACAACATTTAACTTATAAAAGGAATTGGCACATGCACTGAATTCAAACACATGCACCATGAATGACTCTGCCTTTGCAAAGCAAGGACAGCACAGCACAATTCACAACTACCTGTCATAACACCAAACTAGATCAGTACCAAGCTCAAATTCCTGACTCTCTCAGGAAAATTCCCAAGGCTCAACCTTCCAGCACCCCAGGGGGGATGTTGTAACATCTTCAATTACTCCCCCTTGGGAAAGTAATTCCCCAAGTGATTCCCTGACTAATCATTAAGCCATTAGCACTCCTATCAATTGCGCATCTATTAAGGGGATCAACTCTTATAAATCCTAAAAAGAACACTAATTGGACAGACCTCATGACTTAATAAGAATAATTACTTTGATAAGCCCCATGACTACCATGACGTACATGGATAGCATGTGGCTTCTAATCATACTATATAATACTCTAAACTCCTATCAAATAAAATATCATTCTCTTCTTACTTTCCCTGTTATCTTGTTTATTATACTTCTAAGAAGTATATACTTGACAAAAGGAATCTTCACAAATATTTTCTTTCTTGCTGATTTACAATGACTATATAACAATTACCCTTCAATAAAAAATATTATCTAGTCTCCAAATATTTTCCCCTTGTAACTCTGCTAAAACAGCATAGTTAAAACAATACCCTAATTTATAGCAAATCACTATCAATCACCAAGGTTAGGTAGATTAATAAAACATAAAAAATTACTTTTATCAGGAAATCAAACTTTATTTAGCCAAACCCAGCACTTGCCTGCAAGCAAAAGCTCATCATGTAAATCATCACAAAGATGTTTAGATGAAATTCCCAGGGATGCTTCTTTCACTTCCATCAAGACATCAACAAGTGAATCAGGTCATTCAAACCCTTATATAAGAAGATCCATTAGAATATCACCTTCATAGCCAAGTGCAAGTTTGAAAGGTTTGTGGCTTTGAAATTTATTGAAACAGCTGAGTTAGAAAGGGGTTCAAGATGTGTAAGGAAATCCTTTACTTGCACAACAGTTTAGAGAATCAAAACTTTAATACTATGTTGTAACTGTGCTGTTTTAGCAGAGTTACAAGGGGGAAATATTTGGAAACTAGATAGTTATCTTTATTTGGAGATAGGGAGTATATAGTTGTGCTGAATCATAATATGAGGAACATGATTGTGTTGATCACTTGGTTGGATGATAAAGGGGTGGCTTGATCCTGGTAATTAGTCAATTTCTAAATCAAAACACCCACTATATGGAATCATTGTTTGTTCATGTTGTTGCTTTTGGAAGTTTGAGTTGACTTCCTTGTTTGGGAACAGGTCACAGGGAAGTCAGATTGCAGGCCACAAACCCGCTTAGTTGGAACCTTGTTGGCAGGTCAATCCTGGTGTTTTGAAACCCCCCTGGCTGAAGATTGGCCTTTTCTGGAGGGAAATTATCTTGGAGGTTGTCAGGAGCCTGGGTGTCATACTAGACTAGTTGCTGTTTGGTTGCAGGTAGGGCGGCCTCACATTACTTCTTTTGGGCCTTACAGGGCTATAACTAATTGTGGTGTAGGACCTTGTCTTGTTTGCGCTTGCCAAGTTCTTGTACCAAGTAAGTGTTGTTTTTGTTTACCTTTAATATGATGGTGGGGTCTAATTTTTTGGTCTGTAGCTTGCTCTTGTCTGTGTTCATTACATAGACCTTGTCTCTGACTTTTTGTCTAGCTTGGATAGGAAAAAATGTGTTTTAGAGACGTTTTTCTTCCTTATCCAGTTGATCACTACTGGCTTGTGGTACTTGGGGTGCTGAAAAAGGGGGATGTTATTGGGTATTTCCAACTTTGGCCTCATAGGAGCTTAGATAATGTTTGGTTGTATGCCATATACAAGCTCAAAAAGCTCTTTCTAGTGGATCTGTTCACCTGGGTGTGGTATACAAGGAGTTCAGTCAGTAGCTGCTTATGCAAGTCCTCAAGTTCCTTGGCTGTGAGCTTGGAAAGGGCCTGTACTAAGAAGCTTTTTAGCCTCTGAAATTGGCCATTGACTTGATGATGATAAGGCGTGGTTACTATGAGTTTGACCCCATTCTTTGTGAGGTACATGTTGGTGCTTTCTAAGGTCAATTATTTGCCTCCATCTGTGATCAGTAGTTCTTTTTTTACCAAACCTGCTAATGATCTCCTTGCTAATAAAGTGTCATATGTTGTTGCCAGTATGTATCTTCACTTGTCATGAATGATTCAATACTTGTATTGAAAATCCAAGAGTTGAACCCCAGTCCCCTAAAGGCAGATTGAACACCCTGGGATGGTTCAGGACCCGCCAATCTGTTAAGTCACAGACTCAAATTGTTAAGTTGCCCTGCAACCTGCCGGCCTAATACTGAGGATTCCCCAAATGATTGCCAGATTGTCGCCAAAATGGTGCCACTGGAGACCCATACCTACGCAGGAAATGTGGTCTGCCTAAAGGAGGTTGGGAAAAGACCTGCTATAAGCCCTACCAACAAACACCAGCTGTTGCCAGTCTCCAGTCCGGAAAAGGTATTACAATTGGTCATTTCAGGTGACATGGTGAACAACAGTGGCAAAACAAAACACTTCCACTTCTGTTCCCAAGATCTAGTCCAGCCAAGAACCGCCAAACTGGTGCCACTGAGGGCCTGTGACCGTATGACAGTCACTATTGAGTATTTAGCCAAATAAATGCTCCAAAATATAAAGTTATCTATGTTTTTCTGATTATTGCATGTAGATAGGTTGGATTGGAAGTCTTAAGGTAAAGATTCCTGAAAACTGGATATCTAGGTTCAATAAAAGAACAGAAGCCAAGATTGGCCAAGCCAATCTTGGAGACAGGATGTCTCAAAAACGGTGTAATTAATCAGGAAGATTAATTAATAAATACACAGGAATATAATTAATGAGGATTTAATTATATTGGTTAAATGGCCTTGACTGTGTCCAGAGGTTTGGTTAAGGTTAACCATAGAAAACCCCCCAGATTTTGGGTTGGAAGCACCATGTTTGCAAATTCATTAGGTTAAAGGCGCCGCTGTGCTGCCTAAGTGATTTGTAAAACGCTGTGGTGGCGCCTGGTTCAAGTTTCAACGCGTTTTAATGGGTTTTAAGGCAAAAAACCATTAAATGCAAAGATAAATAAATAAAGGCAAGGATGCCTAGGAATTCAGGGCTGATCAGCTGGTTCCCAGTTGGAACATTAATAGCTGAGTTTTGGGATGTTTAATCCACAGGGTTTTGGCACCGGGAGCTGAGGAAGCTCCATGATAAAATGGTACATTGGGATGAATGGAGTCAGGTGACTTCTTCCCATTGTAGGTTGATTCTCACAGGTTGAGAAATATTGGTGATCTTTTAAGTAAAGATCTAGGTTTGGATGACTCAAACGTCATAGATCACGTGAGATGAATCATAGGTTGATTCAGGAACCAGAGGGGTTTTCAGCCAAATATGCCCCAAATGGTATATAAGTGAAAACAGTTACACTTTAATAAAGATATATTGTCAATTTCAACGCTTTCCCCTCAACTACCTTTTCAATTATTATTTATTCTTTGTTAAATTTTGAAAAGGCCAAATTTGTAGTACTTTGCGTGGAAACTGCTGCTGCCAGGAAAGAGGTTTCTACAAATTTGTTGGAGGAAGCTTGGGCAAGCTTGGAGGTCACCAAGACTGTGCCTGAGGAGTCCTTGGTGGAATTAAAGGCTGTGTTTGAAGAGTTATATTCCAATTATTTTTCAAAGGAAGGTACTCCTGCCCAAGGAAATCAAATCTATGTGTGGAATTCCTGGAACCTGTTAGTAGGATGGGACAAAATCTTACAACAAGTGAAAGCAAAGGCAAATTGTGAAATTGAGGCTTTAAGGGCAAGGGAGGAAAAGAGCGTTGAGATCATGGCCTGTTGGCTGGATGATAACAAAGCCTTGTCCCATAAAATTGCCTCTCTGGAGACAAAGCTCTTCAAAGCTTTGTCAAAGGAAGGTAATGGGAATAAGAGTCAAGGGGAGGATAATGACAGGATGGACTGGTTGGACCTGGATCTGCCACAGTACACACATAATATGTTTTCTGGTAACTGTGTTAAGTTTGACTCCATGGTGATTGACTCCCTGGCACTTGACACTTTGTCAAGTACCAGGGAGTTGAGTGCTGCCTATGTGAATCTATTAGTATTTTTGGCTTAACTGATTTTAAGCTAATTTTTTCTAGTAATTAAGGGGTTCAAAACCAAAAACCAAGGTTAAATTTACTTGAACTCAACTCTGTTTAATAATTAGGTTAGCTAAAATACCAATTTAAGGGGCAATTCATAAGTAAATTTACTAATAGAAACAAAAAACTTGTGTTTGACACTCTAAACCAAAAAGTGACAAGTTTGACACTTTTTAAGCCAAATCCTAATTTTATTAAATAAAATACATATGCACTTATATAAAATTTGTTATTAACTAATATATTTTTATTATTAGTGTCCATAGTTGTCAATTAGGCTCCCAAGCACCACTATACTGGATTTAGTGGTATAGACATTAATCAAATATACCACTTGTTTTACATTATGTCATTCCTGGGTTTGTGGATTAAGTGGTGCCACATAAATTAAGCCCAATTTATTAAGAGATTTTATATGTAATTTATAAAAAACAGAAACTTGACATCTTCTTTGTTTGACTCTATCTACTTGCCACCCAATTGGCTTTGGATTTAACTAATCAAAGGCTTGGAATTAAGGCTAAATTAATGTGACGCACTATGAGCGCCACTCAACACTCACCCACTTGATACTTTAACTTGGGGATTAGTACAGAGAGCTTCTTAACGTTTTAACCAACACTATGGTAAATAAGTCAATCCCAGCTCCTCATAGCATAATATTGTTATCAATAAACACCTTCACACTCATTTACTTTTTTAACTTATGCTGTATCTTTTTATTTTTGAGCATATGAAACTGCCTTGTTTTTGGGTTAACTTTTGTCCTGTTTTAAATTTAAGTAAGTTTTATATGTAAAAAACATAGTAAATTTGATTTTTATGCTCAACTCTGGAATACTTGACAGTAAGAATTCAGCTTTTCCCAGCAGATTGATAGTGCTGAACTTGATACTTTAATATGTTTTGAATTTTCAACTCCTAATAGAAAATTCCACATAATATCTTTTTTGCAATTATAATCTACTACTTTTCCTGCTACTCTCCATATAATTTTTATATATTTTTTGGTTTTTAATTATACTTTTACATTGATTTAGCACTAAGATGTTATGCTGAACCTAACATCTTTATTGCTTCATCATAAATTCACTTATTCTCTATTTTTTAACCTTTATATCTATACTTTGAGTTTCTATTTTGCTTCTATTTACTTTGTTATGTTTTTTTCTTGATAAATAAAACTTTATTTGCATAATTTTTATTTAACTTTTACTTTGCTTTACCTCTGTGTTTCATATCTTTCACACTGTTTTATTTATAAAACTAAACTTTTCTTTAGACAAATCAAACAAGAACAGCCAACAGACCAAGCGCCAAGCCTCCAAGGGCTCCAAAGAAACTGCCTCCACTCCCAAGCGTGCCAAGAAGCCTGAAAAAGCAAAGTCTCCTACCCCATCTCCTCCTACTCCATCTCCTCTTACTCCTCCCCCCCTCCATCCTCATTCTCCACATCTTCTTCACCTTCCCCCAAAAATTCCTCCCCCAATAAATCTGATGGTGATCTTACCAACCATTCCTTTTACCACTCAGAGGCTGACTCCAAGCCCACCAAGGAGTGACGTACCAAGAAGTCAAAGGCTGCTAAGAAGCCCACCTCTCCTTCTGGTAAGATAAAGGAGGCTTCCAAGCAGGCCTTTAAGAACCCTTCCACTTCTCCCCCTGATGGCTCTTCCCCCCTCCCTCATCTGACCCCCAGGATGAGCCTGAGGAATATTCCAAGAAGTTCAAAGCTTCTGGTCACGTGGCTTGGGATCCATTGGCCATCCACAATATCTGCAATGTGGACAGAGAGTTCAAAGTCCCCAAACGCTTTCCCCATTATTTCCCTATTATGTCAGTAAAGGGCGGCCCTGGCTACGTCGCTGACAATTCATCTTTAACTGTAATAATCAAAAGCGCGCTACCAAGAGCAAGCACTTTGTATGTGAGGATAAGACTTATGGGGCCTGGTTGAACACTGAGGGCTGGGAGCAAGTAACTGTTGAGAAGGGGGAGCACTCTTGTGAGCCCACCAATCATCTTATAACCTGGATGTTAAAATGGTACCTGGTCCAAGTCATCCTAACCTCTGCCAACCTCTGCGCATCAGATCTGGACATTAAGGCCCTCCAACATCTCAAACCCAACAATCTTAAGTTGGTACCAACCCAGGAACAATTGGTTAAGTTCATAAGTGATAAGTTTATTGCTGCCAATCCCCCTCCCCCCAAGGCTTTGGACATCCTCTTGGAGCTTACGCTCACCCATAAACTCAAGCAGCTTCCAAGTGGGGAGCGCTTCCTCCTCCATGATGATGGGCTTGCCACAAAAGACCACATAATCTACTATGCTACCCAGCAGAACCTGCTGGAGTTGAAAAGGGCGTCAACCTGGCTAGTTGATGGTACCTTTTCCACTTGCCTCCAGATGTTCAAGCAGCTCTAGATGGTCCATGCCCAGATTGACATCCAGGTGGTTTCACTCATGTTCTTTATTCTTCCAGGAGCCACCAAGGCCATCTGCACCCGTACTTTTACCATCTTCCACCAAGCACTTTTCCTCCTTCCCAACAACAACAATGCCAAGAAGTCCCCCCTCTACACTCACGCCAACCCTCCTGCTGCTGGCAAGGACCAGGCCACCCTGAGCTTGGAGGAAAAGGTAAGGCTGAGAGCTCTGGGGCCTCACATTTTCATTATGGACTTTGAGCCTGCCCATTTCAATGCATTTGAACAGCTGTTCAGCAGAGAGGTGCAGGGGTGCCACTTCCACTACTGCCAAGAAGTTGCTTGGAATTTGCAGGCCCATGCTGAGCTAAGTAGATTGAGCTGGAGGGACACTTTGGACACCTGCAAATTTGTGCTTGCACAATTTAGTGCCTTGGCTTTTTTAAAGCCAGAGCACACTGTGCAGGGGTTCAAGGTTCTCTCAAAGGATCCTTACGTAGCAAAGCACTTAGAGTTCAAGCCTTTCCTTGAGTACTTCAAGCCCCAGTGGATTGGGAAGGTTGTCACACAGAAGCAAGACAAGGCCTGCGCCAAGGTCAGCTGGAACATTTACCGGGCGGCCATCAACAGGGAGCTCAAGACCACCTTGGGGCTAGAGACTTATCACAAACACCTCAAGGCCAACTTTGGGCTCCACCCAAAATTCAATAGGTTATTTTCCCTCCTGCAGCACAAGCAGGAGAAAACCATCTCCAAGCTGTGTGACTTGGCAAACTGCATCCCCCCACTAAGCCCACAACCTGATCCACCCTATTCACCAAGGTCATTCAAAATGCGGCCAAGCATAAATACAAGGCCTCAGAGATCAAGCAGAAGCTTGAGCTCATTGCAACTGCCCTCCTGGAAGGGGCTAAAATGAAGAAGGGGAAGAAGGGTGAAGAATAAACTTGCTTGCTTATATGATTTTTACTTTTAACTCTTAACTTTTTAGCTTTAATTTTTACTTTTTAGTTTTGATAAATTAGTTTTTACTTTTGATTTTTCTATTTTTTGATTTAATTAGATAGCACTGATTATTTTATGTATATATGGTAAGTTTGAAATGAATAGTTATAGTTGAAAGTGAATGAAATATATTAATTTTTGTTAATTTCCTAATGAAACAAAAGATATACACATTTATACTTATATAAACTATATAAAATCAATATTAATGTTTATTCATATTTTTCATAACTTTTATTTTTGTGTTTTTTGTTTATTTTTGTCTCACTAGAATTTTAATTTTTATGGTAATCAAAAATATTTTTATAATGAAGAGTGTAAATTACATTGTAAAATGAGAAATAATTGCTTATTTCTCCTTGTTCTCATAAATTAAAAACCACTTTTTATTGCATTTTTGAGCTCTCTAGAGTCAATTTAGTATACCATAGCTGTAAGGCTTAATTTTTCATATTAAAAGTTTTCAGTACATCAAGATCTGTTAATTAAAAAAGTGTCAATTTCCAGTTGTCAATCAGGGAAAAAGCTGAATTCTCACTTTACTATAGTGTCAACTACCAGGGAGTTGGGCACCAGGGAGTCAAACTTACCACAGTTGCCTGCTGTCTTTTTTTGGGATGAGTAAATATATGGGTTGATCCTTAGGTACTGCTTCCTTGAGCTGAATAGTATGCTGTATGTGTTTTTCTGGGGATAACCCTGGTAACACTTCCTTGAATATTTCAGGATGATGGGCTATAATTTCCTGGCCCTGGGAAGTGACAGTGTCCTGGTAGTCTTTAAAGTGTATGAACTTGTATTGGCAAGAGTCCTAATCAATTGCCTTGAGGTTCTCCCTTTTTGTCCAGGGTTTCAGTAATGTGTACAAAGACGTGGTCACACAGGAGTTGATCCACTGAGTCAGGGTAGATCTGGTGATTGACGCCTTCATGTTTGATGGTTAAAACAGAGGTGACCCAATCCACATGAGAGTTATTCTTTTCTAGCCATTCCAGGTCAAGTTCAACATCAAATCTGGGAAATTTAATGACAGGTCCTTGGATGGTGGAGTGTAGATTTTCTAGTGCAATAAAGAAGGGGCAGTCTCATGTGTCACAGCAATATGATGTTCATCAGCTAAAACCACATTTTTAATTTTCAAAGAATTAGTGGATAGCTTGAACTTCTCCACAAAGGTGCTGTTGACAAGTGTGCAATCTGCGCCTGAGTCTAGGAGCGCTGAGTTGGTATAACTGCAAAAGCAGAAAGGGTAGGATATCAGTTTATTGGGATGTCTAACAATGGTGTAGAGTACTGAGTCCCCTGAGGAACCTGGATCATTGACACTGGTCCATGTCTTTGGGCTGGTACTCATTCTTGGGCAAGGCATGAGTTTGGCAGAGAGAGCTTGGCTCACTTAATGCTTTCCCTAAGCTTTTCTCTTTTCCTGGTTGCCCTGAATAGTAGCGACTCTGAAGTGGGTGCAGTTTGACTTTCCATTATTCCCACTACTGTGGCCATTTGATCCCAAGGGCTTGTGACCCGCATCATTGTTGTTTTGCTGTTGCCAGGTAGAGGGCAATTAGCGCAACCTGACAGGTGAGAGTCCTTGAGTCTTTCTCTTTTTCCAGCCTGGGCCTTGTGGAGGGCATTTGACATTTGCTCTACCTTTTCTGCCTCACAATAGAGACTCTGAAGATTGCTTACTTGGTCCAGATTGATGTGTCTTATTATGTGTGGCTTAAGTGTGTCATAGTACATGAGGTGTGTAGCTGGATTGTCAAATGCCATGTCAGAAGATGCCTGTAGGCAGAGCTCTTTGTATGTGTGGATGAGTTCTTTCACCATGCCAGTCTGAGTCAGGTTCTTTACTTGGTGTATGATCATGAGGGTGGTGTACTTCATCATAAATATTGCTAAGAAGTCTTGCTTGAAGGTGTCCCAGTCTTTCTCAGTGTGGTCTTCATGCCATTTGTTGCACCATGTACCTGTGTCATGTGTGAAGCAGATGGATATATCTGTAATCCAGAACTGTTGTGAGCATTTCATTTGCACCAATTTTTGTGCAGATTGTATCCATGCTGTGGCATTGTTGTCATTGGCCCCAGCAAATGACTCCAAGGCGGTGCTACAAAGATGTTGGGCTAAATGGGCAGGCATTACACCTTTGTCTGTCACTTGAGAGATGGTGATAGGCGCTTGGAAGAATCCTTGCGCTGATAGGGTGTTGAAAGCAGGGACTAATATTACCATGTTCTGGTATAGTACAAATCCCTCTGGTATTTTGGTACCCATTGTGTAGGGTGTTTAGTCTACAGGAAGGCCAGACATGATTCTTTCATAGATTTGTTGACTGCAGCAAGTTAGGGCAAAAGGCATAATTTTGTTTGGAAAGATAGGATGGAGAACCTACTTGTGCTACCAATGTTGTAACTGTGCTGTTTTAGGAGAGTTACAAGGGGAAAAATATTTGGAGACTAGATAATTATCTTTATTTGGAGATATAGAGTATATAGTTGTGCTGAATCATTATATGAGAAACATAATTGTGTTGATCACTCAGTTGGATAATGAAGGGGGTTGCTTGATCCTGGTAATAAGTCAAGTGCTAAATTGAGTCATCCACCATATGGGATCATCATTTGTTCATGTTGCTAATTCTGGGAATTTGAGTCAGCTTTCTTGTTTGGCTACAGGTCACTGGGAAGTCAATTGTGGGTTGAACCCTGCTTAGTTAGAACCTTGTTGGCAGGTTGACCCTGCTGTTTTGACAACTATTGAAATTCATAATGACAATTTTGCATTTTTAAATGCAGAATTAAATTTAATTTCAAATTCTTGCTAGAACGTAAGATCAGGTACAGTAGTTTTAAAAGCTATGGTGACAACCAAAAATACTTCAGATTCAAACAAAATGATTTCAGATTTAAGCAAAATCCAACTTTCAGGTAAAAATATACACTCTGTTAACAGGGTTTATTGGTGTTAATGGGCAAAATGAGTCAACATAGCAATAAAGGGCTCATGCGCAAAGCAAAACCATTCAAAATAAAATCTGAAATATATTGATTCACAAACAAAATGGTGTGAGTTGACTTTTGGTGTACATATGTTTACTATGTGAATTGGTGACATTGTACACCCAAGCAAGGTGAGTCAAAACTCAAACCAAAAACGAAACAAAATAGCAACTCACTATGTAAACAAAATCACTCACTCAGTGTGTGCAATAAATTGTAATCAAGAATGATACCAAGGTATCTAAAATAAGACACAAGATCTAAAACATAAATTTTAAAAATATTGTGTTGGGTGTTTGAATTTGGCAGTAAAATCTGGGGGAAAGGGTGGAAATTATTTCAGGTATTCTAAAATTGGTGTGATAAAACCAAAAACAACTAATTAAGAAAAAAAATCCATAATTGGGATATTGGGTGCAAAAAAAACTAATTAAATATCCATATTCAGATAAAAGCAAAAAATAAAATTAGGGAGTACAGTAGTTTTAAAAGCTATGGCAACAACCAAAAATATTTCAGATTTAAACAAAATGATTTCTGATTTGAACAAATTCCAAGTTGCGCAAGATTCAGGATTCAATTAATTTATAAAATTTCAGTTAATAAATGAACTGTCAAACAAAAAATAAAATTTCACTAGCCCATTATACAAAATTATATCAAACATCAAGAGGTGTAGTTCAAACCACAAACAAAATGAACTGACACAACAAGTGAAATGGATGGATGCTGTTCTGGAGTATATTATAATCCAAGAAGGATTAATATGAGGCACTGACAGAAGGACTAAAATGAAACAAAATTTGAGCAATCTAGAAGCAAGATTCCACAAGCACAAAACAAAATGAACTAACATAAGATGTGTAGTATGAGCAGCCTAAAATAGAAAAATAACAGTTTAACAGTCAATCAACAGCTATTCAATTTAGGAACAGAGACATTTTATTCATTTTCATGGCTCCAGATTTGTATGGAATGGTTTTGAGAACCTTCCAAATTTGGACTTGAGATTACAATAAAAATAAATCATTAAATTTTAAAATTTCTACTTTTAGTGATTTTATCCTAGGTTTTTTACAATAGTTTTCAACAGCAACATCTTCAATGGCACAAGCAGCCAAGCCAGCTTCAATGGAGGCAAGGCTCAGAACGTGGAGGCACCTGTTTACATCCAAGCCTTTGAGGTGGGTAACAAGGAAGCTGACCTGTACCTGACCACCAACCCCTATGGCTTTGAATTATTTGAGAGTCACTTAGTGTCTAGCTCTGCCCCTGCTTCTGTACACACCCCCACACAAGCTGCCCACCAACCAACCAATTAGGATGGCAACCTTGATTTGGAACAACTTCCTGCCACCAGCCAACCTGCCCACCTACAGCCAATAAGGCTTCAGCTCCCCTGTCCCAGTGCCCCAAGCAACAAATAACCACTGCCCAAATTCTTCAGGAAAGTGTGGCACTGAACCTGTAGGGTCTATCCTGGGAACAGATTGTCACCCAGTTGCAATTTACCCAAGCTACTGTCATGTGGGAATTCAACTACCTGATGAACAGGGGGAATCTGATCAGAACAGCCAAGAAGGCCCCTAAGTCACAAATATCTGAGGCATACCCAATCATGCTTGACCTCCTCCAGCGGGATCCCAAGCTTCCCTTGACCCAGGTCCAGAAGTAACTTGCACACCATAGCATTTGGGTGTCTGAGCGCATGGTGCAGCACTGGATGTATGGGAAGGTGGCTTCAATACAAATTCTTGCCAATTTTACCGGTGACCAATGTGATGGCGCTGAGGATTCCCTGTATGACACTGCCATTGAATCAACCCTGGTCCAATGCCTGACTAGTCTAACTGATAATGTCATGTTCATCTCCTATTACAAGCTATCAACAGCTTTTGATGATTTTGGCAAGCAAGGAAGAGCCACTACTCAAAAAGGAGGGAAGAATGTCAGGAAGGGGACGTTCATTGATGCATTTCTGGCTGTTTCAGCCAAGGGTTTTGTCTACTATTGGACAAACCCAGATTTCATCAATGGCTACTCATACAGCCACATCCTCAGTGGATTACTTGACTCCTGGGATGGTTCAAATTCCAAGTACTGAGTTTTCTTGAGCCACCAGATGGAGGGTAGCTCTACTGCCCTTGAGGCCATCCAGCAACGCGGGCATCAGGCCTCTGTGTACCCTGATGGCCATGCAGACATCCATCTGGCTTATGTTGTCTTCTTCAACATGGAATCCACACTATGGGAGCGCTGCCCTCAGACTTTCAACAACTTCTATCTTGGGGTCCTTGACCAAAATTTTATCTTTGGCCGCCAAATGGTGGCTGACTTATTTGTGCAAATGGTTTTCCATGTGAACATGGGCAACCAATTACGTAAGGATAAGCGCCCTCCACCTCAAGCCACTGCCACCTACCAGCCCATCCAGCCAATGATCAATGAGGAATACAACAAGTGTTATATGGCAGCCATCACGTGAAATCCACCTGCCTCCACCCCTGCCACTAACACCCCTCACCCGCAAGCCCAACCCACCCAATCCCAGACCCCCAGGCCAGCACCGCCTCTACGCATCCTTTCTTTGTTATTCTGCCTCCTAGGCATCACTCTTCCCCACCCCAATAAACCCCCTGTTGCCAAACATTTTCTACTTATATTATCTTTATTTTGAATCTCAATTGTTCATGTTCTCTTTGTTTATAGTTATTTTATTCTGTATGTTCAGCTTATTTCTATAAAATCATATATTTACTATTCCATGTATCTAGATCCAAAACACAGTTATTTTTAGTACCCAGACACAGCCCCTTGTGAAAATATTAACAACAATTTGGTGATCAGCTAAATTTGAATTAGAAAATTATGTGTTGACTGTTCTTTAAATAAAGTTGTTACTGACCCAATAAAAACCTTAATGATAAACTTTAAGCCAATCAGGAGCCTAGTGATAAAGTGATTGTTGTGACATAAAGGGTCATTCAATAATTCTTTGGTATATGTGTGCTAATTAATATGATTGGCTGGATGTTTTTCCATTGTACGCTGTTGCTGCTGTGGCAAGTTGTTGATGGACTAGTGCCCAATCAGCTGCTGGGTTACCACTAGTCCATCAATAACTTGCCACAGCAGCAATGGCGCACAATGGCAAAACATCCAGACAATCATATTAATTAGTGCACATGCATCAAAAAATTATTGAATGATCCTTTATGTCACAACAATCACTTTATCACTTGGCTCCTGATTGGCTTAAAGTTTATCATTAAGGTTTTGAATTCAGATCAGTAACAACTTTATCTAAAAACAGTTAACCTATAATTTTCTTATTCAAATTTAGCTGATCACCAAATTGTTGTTAATATTTTCACAGGGGGCTGTGTTTGGGTACTAAAAATAACTGTGTTCTGGATCTAGATACACAACATAATAAACATATGATTTTATAGAAATAAACTGAACATAAAGAATAAAAACAACTATAAACAAAGAGAACATGAACAATTGAAATTCAAAATAAAGATAATATAAGTAGAAAATGTTTGGCAACAGGGGGTTTATTGGGGCAGGAAAGAGTGATGCCTAGTAGGCAGAGTAGCTCAGGAAGGAAGACGTTGAGAAAGTGCTGGCCTGAGGGGTCTGGGATTGGGTGGGTGGGGCTGGAAGTTGGGGGAGTGGGGGTGGCGGGGGTAGGGGTAGGAGGATTGCGCATGATGGCTGCCATATAATGCTCATTGTATTCCTTGTCTGTCATTGGCTGGATGGGCTGGTAGGTGGCAGTGGCACAAGGTGGTAGGCGCTTGTCCTTCTGTGATTGGTTGCCCATGTTCACATGGAAGACAATTTGGGCAAACAAGTCAGCCATTATTTGGTAGCCAAAGAGAAAATTGTGGTCAAGGACCCCAAGATAGAGGTTGTTGAAAGCCTGAGGGCAGCGCTCCCGGAGTTATCTCCAATATTAAAGAACACTACATCAGCCAGATGGATGTCAGCGTGACCAGCTGGGTACATGGAGGCCAGGTGTCTGCATTCCTGGATGGCCTCAAGGGTGGTGGAGCTATCCTTCATCTGGTGGCTCAAGAAAACCTGATGCTTTGAATTTGAGCCATCCCAGGAGTTGAGTAATCCACCAAGGATGTGGCTGTACAAGTAGCCATCAATAAAATCTGGGTTTGTCTGATAGTAGACAAAACCCTTGGCTGAAACAGCCAGAAATGCACCAATAAATGTCCCCTTCTCGACCTTTTTCCTTCTATTCTTGGCGGCGGCTTTTCCTTGCTCACTGAAATTGTCAAACACAATTGATAACTTGTAGTAGGAGATAAACATGACCTCATCTGATAGACTAGTCAAGCATTGGACCAGGGTTGATTTGATGTCTAGATCATACGGGAAATCCTCAGTGCCATCACATTGGTTGCCAGTAAAATTGGTAAGAACCCGTATGGAAGCCACCTTTCTGTGCATCCAGAGCTGCACCATGGGCTCAGAAACCCAAATGCTATGATGCAGAAGTTGCTTCCAGACCTGGGTCAGGGGAAGCTTGGGGTCCCGCTGAAGGAGGTCAAGCATGATTGGGTACATCTCTGTGATTTGTTACTTGAGGGCCTTCTTGGGCTTCTTGGCTGTCCCAATCAGATTCTCCTTAATCATTAAGTTATTGAATTCCTGCATTATTGTGGCTTGGGTGAATTGCAATTGGGTTGCAATATGATCCCAGGATAGACCCTGCAGGTTCTGGGCCACAATTTCCTGGCAAATTTAAGCAGTAATGATTCTGAGTTTGGGGCGCTGGGCCAGGAGAGCTGAAGCCTGATTGGCTGTAGGCGGGCAGGTTGGCTGATGGCAGGAAGTTATTCCAAATCAAGGTTGCCATCCTGATTGATTGGTTGGTGGGCAGCTTGTGTGGGGGTGTGTACAGAAGCAGGGGCAGAGCTAGACGCTAAGTGACTCTAAAATAATTCAAAGCCATAGGGGTTGGTGGTCAGGTACAGGTCAGCTTCCTTGTTACCCACCTCAAAGGCTTGGATGTAAACAGGTGCCTCCACGTTCTGAGCCTTGCCTCCATTGAAGCTGGCTTGGCTGCTTGTGCCATTGAAGATGTTGCTGTTGAAAACCATTGTAAAAAACCTAGGATAAAATCACTAAAAGTAGAAATTTTAAAATTTAATGATTTATTTTTATTGTAATCTCAAGTCCAAATTTGGAAGGTTCTCAAAACCATTCCATACAAATCTGGAGCCATGAAAATGAATAAAATGTCTCTGTTCCTAAATTGAATAGCTGTTGATTGACTGTTAAACTGTTATTTTTCTATTTTAGGCTGCTCATACTGCACATCTTATGTTAGTTCATTTTGTTTTGTGCTTGTGGAATCTTGTTTCTAGATTGCTCAAATTTTGTTTCATTTTAGTCCTTCTGTTGGTGCCTTGTATGAATCCTGATTGTATTATAATATACTCCAGAACAGCATACATTCATCTCATTTGTTGTGTCAGTTCATTTTGTTTGTGATTTGAACTACACTGCTTGATGTTTGATATAATTTTGTATGATGGGCTAGTGTAATTTTGTTTTTTGTTTGACAGTTCATTTGTTAACTGAAATTTTATAAATTAAGTAAATCCTGAATCTTGTGTGACTTGGATTTTGTTCAAATCTGAAATCATTTTGTTTAAATCTGAAGTATTTTTGGTTGTTGCCATAGATTTTAAAACTACTGTACAGAAACACATTTGAATTCAAAAACAAACACATTTTTAAGACACTATACACCAATCAAACTGAATGCAAAAACAAGAGACAAAACAAGATGATTAATATGAATCCTACTTTAAAAACACCAGTAATAGCTCCAAAAGACCTTGATGATAAAAATCAAAATGTTATGAATAAGGTAATTTAAATTAATAAATCTAAAACCAATCAAACAACCCATAAAGCCAATCAGCATGATAAAAAATGCACTTCACACATCAATCAATTGTCAAGGGATCTAGCCAACCAATCAACCCAAGAATCACAACCAAGTCATTGAAATACCACTTATCTAGGAGAATCAGAGATGCCAGGCTATAGCAAGAAAGTGAATTATACCCTGCAAATTAATCAAAATCCTATTTCTTATTGTTTGGCAGGCTGCAGCCTGCTGCAGACTTGCAAGGCTATACTTCAACAGCAGTACTTGCTAGAACTAAGGGTAACCCCAATGATCCTATTTTACTATCCCTTCAGTATTTAAGCTGTAATATCTTTTCTGAGCAAATTGCCCCAACAATATTATTCCTTTCAACATCTTCAATAAACTCTATATTTTCACTCTCTAACTGATTAGTAGATTATTGAGATCATCTCCCAACAACATGAAACCCTTTTTCCTTGTGTGGGTTTTTTTTGTGTTAATAGGGTAAAACCAGGCTAATGTGAACTTCAAAACCCCAGATCTAACACCAACTGACAAATCTGAGGATTCTATCTGGTATTGTTTTGGTCCACACTGCCACTATACTCCTTATGTTAAAACTGCTTTCTTCTCTCCTATCATTCATCCCAAGGCCCCTTGGTTGATCTTGGGATATACCAGCATATATTACTTTTTAAATCACTTTACTCCCTTCTTGGAAAGATTTAGATTATTAGGTCACTTACTTCACATGTTAATAATTGAAATTCCAGTATGGTCTACTCTAGTCAAGTTTAACTTGAAAGCACTTTTTCATTAAAATGAAGAGAAGCTTTCAAATGAGTGAATCCCCAAAAAGCTGATTCAGAGTGGTTCATATACTTTTAAGTATGATAATATTTGCCAAAAGTTTGTGAACTACTTTGAAAACCAATAAATTGATGACAGAGTGAATTTAAGAAGTGACAAGACTGATAACAAGATTCACTAGAACATTTATCATGCTGTGCTTGAGGAGGAGCTGATGACAATATCTGTCCTTGAAAAATGACATATGAGATTTGAAAATTTGGCCCAAGACAATAAGCCCTCTTTTGGTAGGTACTTTGAGGCCATGTAAAATGAGCAGGCTACTACTGAAAAGCTGCCGGATGAGATTGAAAGGGGTAAGGCTGCACCTGCTAGAAAAGAAAAACATGAGATGAAGAAGGAGAACATATATAAGCTGATCAACTCTGGCTATACTGCTGAAACTATGATGAATTATCTTGAGAAATTATCAAAGGTCACAAGTTTTATCTATGAATAAACAATTTATCTATTTACTATTTGATATAATGTATTTTTTTTAGTTTATTTTTAATTTTTTGGTTTGTATTTTTGAATTTTCAGAAATATGATTTTACAAGTGTGTAATTTACTATGTGTGTTGAAAATATGAGTTTAAAAAATTAAGGTGTCAGAATTATCATTGTTGGAAAAAACAGTGTCGGAAATGAGGTGGGTACAGTAGTTTTATAACCTGTTGAGATAAAAGAAATCAACTCAGTCTAAAAACAAATTTTAAATCAAGGAATTTATATTAAATTACAATAGATTTGGATCCACTTTGATTTCGTCTTTAGACTGAGATGATTTTGTTTATCTCAACAGGTTATAAGATTACTGTACCGTTTATTGCTGTGTTGAGTCATTTCACCCAATGACACCTCAAATCCCTGTTAACAGAGTGTATATTTTACACTGATACTTAAATTTCACTTAAATCTGAGTCCATTTCATTTAATTCTGAGTTGCTTTCACTTAGTGCTATAGCTTTGAAAACTACTGATTAAAAAACAAATTTTTAATGCAAGAATCAAATTTTTAGCTATATTGAGTTTTGGGTCCTGAAGCCAGCATCATAAAAAGAAGCCCATGTTGCTGTACCCCTATTGACTGTAAAAAATCAAAATAGCTTTAAAATGGGTATGGCCATAGCGATAGAGTTCTATTGGTTCTAGTCAAGTTATGCTGGACAAGTTATGTTGGATTTTTTGATCGAGTCTCAATTTCGTTCGATTTTAAATCCAGATTGTTCAAAATCGATGGGTTCTTAAAATTTACTCATCAAATCAAACCAAAGTAAATAGATTCTAGACTATTTTACATCAAAACCCAAAACTTTTAGATAAAATCAAGCACTCTTTACACACTTTGTTATTTAGAACTTGGAGGCTTTGCTCAGTTTAGGAGAACTTTTATATCAACCCGATGAAACTCGACATTGCTTGTATAGGCACTGGGGCATTGGCTTTCACAGTATAATAAATCCTAAATGAATATACCGTTTTGAATCGATGCAGTAAAAAGTACAAACTCTAATCGACACCTAACTTCACTCAAGACTTCCAAAAGTCAATTGAATTTGGGAAAATGGCTGGCAAAATTTTGAACAATCTTGGTCGAGTCTGGATGGATGGCTTGGGGCAACAGACTACTATTTAGTTTGCAGAGGGCACCTCCAGATGCTCATCTCTTTCTTCCGGTAAGTACAGTTTAAATTTGTCCTTCAGTGTGTGATGATTCATTTTCTTTTCAAACTAGAGTTTCTGAAAACCCTTGATTATAATTGCCCTTCTGATTTTATATTTTTTGTTTCTTTCCTATACAACCATAACTAACATGCCCTATAGTTTACCGGAATCCACCTAACTTATTTAATGTAAGTACCTGGCTTGATTGGTCTTTCCTTATATGATGAAGCATTTTTGGAATTACCGTCTTACTCCCCATGCGGATATTTAGCTGGCTGCTATTACCTGACACTTGTTTTTTCTTATTCTCTTTACCTGATTAGTACTAACTGTCTTGTAGTTTTCCTATGTCTCCTGATCTTTTTATAGAGATAGCGGCAATAATAAGGTGAGTCTTGTTTATATTTTCAACAGTATGTGATGAACAATTTAGATGACGAGTCTGATTCAAGTTATTGATGTTGAAAGACCTTTTTTAATTCCATTCATGCCTAACTGAATCTTTATACTTTCTCATTAATATCTCTGCTTCATTAACTAACGTTCTTATCTAGGCTCCTAGTCCCTGCTCGATAATAAAAATCTTTCTCTCACCTTAACGTATTTTTATCTTTTAAATGTTTTTTCTATTCTCCTTATTCTGTTTACATTAAAAAAGATAAATGATGCGCCCCTATTCTTTATCATAATAGTTTAGATTGTTTAGAATTTGCTTAGCTTCTTATCTAATTTTGACTAAAGTTGCGTTAAATCTATGATAATCCCTTGCTGTATATGTTTTGTAATAAAAGTTTTTAAACCTCTGTCACTTTGGTAGATAGCTTGTTCTTGTTTCAATTTCAATTAATTTTCTATAAGTAGCTAATATCTACATTAAAAAATATACTACTAGTGTTTTAGATAGCTTGTCTTGCTTAAAGTTTATATGTAAATGCTGAGGTAGTAGCTCTGCAATTTAAAACAGAAGACTTCTACAATTGCAACATAAAATTAAATGTTGGTGCTTTCTGAGGTTCTTTCTTTGCCTCTGTCTGTGATCAATAGTTTGGTTTACCAAACTTGCTAATAATTTCTTTCCCAATAAATTATCAAACGTCATTGCCAGTATGTGTCTTCACTGCTTGCGCTACCGGCCAGTGAGTGGCAAAGTTGATGGTGGTGATGATGTATTTTTTGGTGTTGTGTCTTCCCGGCATTGGCCCAACAATGTTGAGGGCCCACACCTTGAAGGGTAGTTGAGAACAAATTTGCAACACAGACTTTGGGGGAGTGTTGCTCTTTGCAATTTTTTTTGCATACTTTGCATTGTTCAAGGACCTCTTGCACGTCCTGATACAGAGTTGGCCACCATGCTTTGTGTTTTAGGAATTTGTAGAGATTGCAGCTTTTTGTGTGACCTAGATCTCAGTAGTAACACAAGATGGTATTGTCTCTTTGATGTGTGAGAATGTACATAATGGTGCTTCTGTTGGTCATTTTTTGATATAATGTTCTGTACACATTGGTAAAGAGATGTTTGTTTCTAATGACAGTCTCTCTTGTGATGTCAGTGATGCCTGGGGGAAAACCCTTGTGGGGTTCCTGTCCACCAGTCCCCAAAGTGTGTTCTGGGTCATAGCCAGGGACTGGCTGGAAGAGGTTGTCATTCTCTAGTAAGGAAAAATGTATCTCAGAAATATGTATATGGGTCAAAATGGGCTTTTATTCACTCTCAGAAGGAAGATTCCCTTAGAGACCTTCTGGTATATGGCCTGGGGGGTCAAGGAAACAATATGGGTTTGCCAATACTTGGAGTCCTTCAATAATCTCTTGGACTCCCTGTACTTGGTCTTGGGCTCCTGCACCTTAGTCTTGGACTTCTGCTCCTTAGACTTGGGCTTCTGCGGTCTGTTCCAGCTCAGGCTTCTTATCCTTAGACCTGGCTGCTGTATCTTAGGCTTCTGCACCTTTGGCTTGGTCTTCAGCTCCTTCTGTAGTTCTAGTGGCCTTTGTAATTCACTTGATTCAGTCCCTGTCAAGCCTCAGATAGCTCCCTCTTTTATAGCTCCTTATTTCAGTCCAAAATCTCTCTCAGAACTCTTATTTTCCAAAGCTTAAACTATCCATTTTTCCCTCTCTACAATATTAAACTTAATAACTTACTTCAGCCAATGAAAGCCCTGAATTTCCTGCTTCTGCTCCTCATTTTTTAGGCTCTAACTCTTAAGTTTAAGCCCTCAAAACACTGATCAAATAAACTTTGGCTCTAGCCAATCATATGCCTCAATTCAACTGTTTTGCTGAACAGTTTACCCAAATGACTTGCTATTGACTATGGTTTGAACTCAAAGCTGTCTTGCTTTGGGTAAACAACTGCTCTGCTTTTTGAATGGTTTTGTCGTAATTTTGTCACATTTCTCCAGCAAATCTCAAGGGCTTTTGCTATGTTTCACATAGGAAAATTTTGAACCCTTGATTCTTCAACGTTTTCACAAGTTTCTCTGCATTTTCTTCAACATTTTGCAACTTTGAACTCACCTGTTGCTCACCTTTTTGCCTCTCCTAGTTGTTCTTGGTGAAATTTGCTTATTTGCCCTCACAGTTTCCCTGTCCTGTTTTGGGCCTCTTTCTGGCTCCTTTTTTCTTAATTTTAACTTAATAAATTCACAGTTTAATCACTATAAATAATTTCTTTTTCTCTTTTCTTTTCTTTATATGATATCTAATTATTTTATATCATATCTTTGACAGCCTAAAATTCTTATTTAACTGCTTCTTATATTAATAATTCCTCTCCTAAGACACCAAAATCAGCATTTTAGCTTCTGAATCCAGTCTGGCTAGTCCTTTTTAGTCATTTTTTAGCCTAATAGCTAGTCCTGCACTATCATCTTCTGGTCCTTTAACCAGCTCTTCAACCATATCTTCCAGCTCTTCAGCTTAACCAGCAATCAGTCCATCTTAGTCCACAAATAGCTCTGTTTAGTCCTCACACAACTTATCCTCACTAGGAACCACCTTGATTCCACCTGCACAATGCACCCTTTTTGGTTTCAAACTTCAAAATGAACCAACAATCCCTCAACTAGTCTTCACTGTGATCATACAGTTCTTCTTACTAGTCTTCTTTGCTGATCTCATGAAACATCTCAGTTCTTTATCTCAGTTTTTGTTACTAGAACCTGTAGACCCAGGTATGAGTCTACATTGAACTGGCTTTTGACTGGGCCCTCACAAGTGGCAATCCACTTAGTTCATCAAATCATAGATCATCAAAGTCTATGCCATTGTTTTTACTCACCCAGGTGATTAAGTCTGGGCTTTCAGTTGCAAAGTAATCAGCTTTACTTCCCAGAGGGCTAATCACACCAAGCTTTGCAGCTGTTTCCCTGAGCAAACCGCCTTGGTGACACCTCTGAGCAAATTCATGCCCTCTAATGCTCACTCTGGGTCCTTCCCAAATCTCTCATAGGGACATAGACAAGGACACCCTACCAGTCTGTTAGGTAGAATGCTTGCTCACAGACCTCCTGCAAGTGTATCAGGGTATGTAGAGCCCTCAGAGCTCTTTCTCTCCCTGGCAGCCTGCGCTACCCACCAGGGGTCTAAAACTTACAGCCCTGGTAGATGTCTCCTATCATGCTGGCACAAACTTCTACCCTGGCAGCCCGCGTTACCCTCCAGGGTCTAAACATCTTCCAGCCTAAGTAGCACACGCTACCCATCAGGCTGGATCACTCCTCACCCCAAGCAGCTAAAGTTCCCTGCTGAGCTATCTCATTCCCCACCCCTAGCAGCCACTGTTTCCTGCTGGGTGAAGACCTCTAGCCCACAGCAGCCAATATCTCCTGCCAGGTGGGGACAGCATCTGTCTCTAGTAGTCCTTTCACCTACTAGCCAGGATTTACCTTCCCTAGTAGCCATTATTCCCTACTAGGCCTCTACCTGCAACAACCAACCAAACTTTTACTTGGACAACATTAGCCCCATCTACAAACCACCAAACATGTGGACTGTCACAACCCTCATCCTTGGGTTGGAGCACCAGGAGAGGCCAGTCAGGGTCAAGCCCATTTTTGCTCTTGTGGCTTGGATGTACAGTTGGGAAAGAGTGTTGGCCATGACCAACTCAGGCCCTGGTTTATATTGAATGTTCATGTTGAATCTTTCCAGGAACTCCATCCAGCGCGCTTAGCGCCTGAATAAGTTGGCCTGGGTTTTGAAGTAAATAAGGGACTTATGATCATTCAGAGCAGTAAATTCTTCCTGGCACTTCAGGTAACAGCGCCACTTTACTAGGCAACGGATAATAGCCAGCAGCTCCTTATCATGAATTGGATAGCAGCACTTGCCATCAGTTAACTTGCGTGATTTATAAGCCAGTAGGGCAAGCCATGTCAAAAACATCATCTCAAAAATGCCATCTCAAAATATGCTATCTCAAATTTTTGCTATCTCAAATTCATAGTAAAAACACCATTTCAATTTACAGCATCACAACTAAGAAAAACCAGTTTTCAAAATTTAGATTTTTTCAACTCCAAAAGAAACCCAAAAAACTAAAAAAATTAATTTAAAAAACATTTCTAACTTAAAAAAGCCTCAGAATTCCAAATCTGCAATAAAAATGGGGTCAATTAGTAGCAACAAGGCTGCATAAAGCCCAAAAGTCAAATTATACACAAAAACATACATTTTCATATATTATAACCATGAACCATACTTTAAAATAATCATACAATTGTACCAAATACTAAATAAAATTAAAAGAATGATAAGAGTAAAGGAAAGAAGAGAGAAGATAAAGTAGTGTTTATTGAAAAAGGGCTCAAACATAGGTAGAAAGAGCAACTGAGATAGCTTGGAGATGCTCAAGCTTTCTATCCTTAGTATAGTATGCAAGAACCATCTTGCTGATATCTGTGTACTTTTTAGCCGCCTTAGTCTGCTTGGGGGGTTGCCCTTAGTCTTCATGCCGGTCTTGAAGAGGCAGGCAGAGATGGCCTGTTGTGTTTTTAGATGCACCATTATCTTGTTGAATTTGGGCTTCTGGACTATGACCCCTATAGCAAACTGGCTGTGCCACTCTTCAAGGGAAGATATGGTCTTGATGAGACTGTCTTTGACCTGCTTATAGCAGTTTCACTGGATTGATTCACCACCTTTTCTGATGTGGCATGCTCCCTGAAAAATACCAACCCATTGAGTTTCAAAATACTCAATAAAAGACGCAAAGGCTGGCTGGTTGGCTATGATATATGGGTGACAGAGGAGGGTGTTGTAGAAGGCATTTTTCTTCTCCTTTTTTTCTAAGGAAAGGGCAGCAAAGCAATTGAACATGTCCTTGGCTTCTTTTGAGCCTTCTGCATTGACAAGCTCATGCAGATCTGAGCATTTTTGAAGGCAGCGGCAGAGTGCCTGTGGGGTTCCTGGTCACCAGTCCCCAAAGTGTGTCCTGGGTTGTAGCCAGGGACCAGCTGGAAGGGGTTGTCATTCTCTAGTAAGGGGAAACATATCTCAGAAATATGTATAGGGGTCAAAATGGGCTTTTATTCACTCTCAGAAGGAAGATTCCCTTAGAAACCTTCTGGTATATGGCCCAGGGGGTCAAGAAAACAATATGGATTTGCCAATACTTGGAGTCCTCTAACAATATCTTGGACTCCTTATACTTGGTCTTGGACTTCTGCACCTTAGTCTTGGACGTCTGCTCCTTAGACTTGGACTCCTGCTCCTTAAACTTGGACTCCAGCACCTCAAACTTGGACTCTGGCACCTTACACTTGGACTCCAGCGTTGCGCTTAGGATCCAGCTTCCTATTATTGGGCTCCTGCTCCGTTATCTTGGGTTGTATCAGTCCAACCAAGCTCCTGCTGGTGATCAAAATGCTTTCAAAACCTCTTGGCAGAAACTCAGAAGACCTGGGAAAGACCTCCAAAAGCCTTTCAAAAGACCTTGAAAAGACATCCAAAAAGACCCCAAAAAGATCTGGTAACTTTCCAGCCAGCCACCTTCTTATAGTGTCCTTTTCCCAACAGTTCTGCCTTCAAAATGGTTTTCTTCATAAGCTTAAACCATTGCCGCTCACTTTTTTCTATAATGACTTAAGCTTAAAATATTAATTCACTATTTCCTTGCTTATACTTTAAGCTTTTGGCTTCCAGCCAATCATTTTCATCAGGAAACCTGCCAGAACTCAACCAATGAATGTAGAGCGCAGAAATAGAACATTTCTGAAGTTCTACTGGGATCCAACTATGAAAATAATTTCCACAGCTCAAACCGCTCAAATTGACAACTCTTTGCGCACCAAAGCGTTAAACGGTCCACTATTTTGGCACCAGTCTTCCCTGCATTCAACCTGAACCAATTTAAATAGTAGAATACTATTTAAATTGTTCTTTCTGGACCTCTTCAAAGTTTTCCCCATATATTTACAGATATTGTAAAATCCAAGGAAAACGTCATACCAAAACAACTTTGTATCCCACTCTCATAGCAACATACCTTCATCTATCCTAGGAACTTAATAAATAAATATCTTACCCACACTTATATCCACATTCCTTCTTAATTTTAATACTAAACCAAGGCAAAACATTACACATATTCCCACTTTGGTAAATCAATCCGGCAAAATCTTGGCTCATTTCTCTGGACCACCAGTTCTTCCCTATCATCTTTGGATCTTTCAGCCAGCTCATATTCCAGCTCTTCAGTCCTGAAACGCAATCTTATGGTCCTTTGGCCATCCTGCTCTATGATCAGCTAGTACTGCAGCATAATCTTCTTGTCTTTCAACTTATCCTCAACCAGTCCCTCAACAAATCCTCACTAGGAACCTTCTTTGTTCCTTCTACACACTGAACCATATTGGTTCATTCAATTCAATATGACTTAACAGTCCATCAACTAGCCTTCACTGTGACCAAACAGTCCCTCTTGCTAGTTTTCTCTCTTAATTCTGTAAACCACCTTGGTTCTTTATCTCAGCCCCCATTACCAGAACTCATAGACCCAGGCATGATTCTACAGTGAACTGGCGTTTGACTGGGCCCTTGCAAGTGGTAATCCACTTAGGCCATTCAACCATAGATCAATGTCTATGCGTTGTCTTTACTCACCCAGGTGATTAAGTCCAGGCTTTCAGTTGCAGAGTAATCAGCTCTACTTTCCAGAGGCCTGATCACACCAAGTTCTGCAGCTTGCTTCCCTAAGCAAGCCGCCTTGGTGACACCTCTGAGCAAGTCCATACCCTCCAATGCTCACCTTGGGTTTCTCCAAAGCTCCCATAGGGGTATAAATGAGGACATTCTACCAGTCTGTTAGGTAGGGTGCTTGCTCACAGACCTCCTGTAAGCGTAGTAGGGTACATAAAGCCTTCAGAGCTCTTCCCCTCCCTGGCAGCCCGTGTTACCCTCCAGGGGTCCAAAACCTACTCCCCCCAGACAGACAAAGTTCACTGCTTGCTATTTCAGTCTTCACCCTTTTGCTGCCACAGTTTCCTGCAGGGTGAAGCACTATAGCCCCAAAGCAGCCAATATCTTCTGCTGGGTGGAGGCATCATCTTCCCCTGGTAGTCCTTTGTTACCTACCAGCCAGGCCTTACTTACCCTGGTAGTCCTTTGTTACCTACCAGCCAGGCCTTACTTACCCTAGTAGTCCTATGTTACCTACTAGGCTCACCTTAATTACCCCTAGTAGTCCTATGTTACCTACTAGTCTCACCTTTAACAAACAACCAAACTTTTGCTTGGCCAACATTAGCCCCGCCTGCAAACCACCAAACATGTGGATCATCACAGTGCCTGCTGAAAGTGAAAGTAGCATCCCTGGGAGAGATCTTGAAGACTTTTATGAAGGCATTTGCCTGAGCTTTTTTGAAATCCACTACCAGATATTCATGGTAGGGAAGGCTTTCTGCCTGCTTTTTGGTTGAGGTGACTTCCTCTTTCTGTGACTGGGCCTTTTTCTTGCGCCCTCTAGTCTTTTTTGGCTCTCCTTCTGTTGGGAATTTTGACCAAGCAATGATGCCAATTATGACAGAGCCCACAGATTGGAATTGCTACAACCAAATCAATAAATTAGTAGTATAAAATACAGTGATGCCAATTATGATGGAGCTTGCAGATAGGAATTTAGCTACCAAATAACATAAATTGGTAGCATAAATCATATGCATATTAAATCAGCAGTAGCCTGCTGACCTGAACCTTAAATTAGCCAATGATAAGCGCCACCGCAGCACTCAAGTGATACATAATTTGCTGCTGCACCACTTAGGAAAGGACACAGGCGCCGCGGCGCTGCCTAGTGACTGGATTAGGCGCCAAAGCGCCAAACTACTTTTACGTCAAGCACCAACTGAAAATTATTGCAAACACTGCTTTACTTTTACATTGAGCGCCAAGGCGCTGGGTTCAATTCCCCATAATCTCAAATTCCCATATTTATCACATTAATAAGCATTAAGATTACAGTATGCCAGAGAAGTAGGAAGTGATCCTGAAGTACTAAATTATTCCATGCCAGCAAGAATCACCTGTGCTGGGTGAAGATGAATATATTCTATTAATTGACATGCATTAAGCGCCAAACCTAGATTAATAATTACCCAAATTAGGGGTGTGTTAGAATGTCCTAGAAGACATTGCTAGCAGCCCAAGGAATAATCTTTGTAGAAGGTATAAGAAGAATTAGTCACTCAAAATAAAAATAAGCTTTAATATTGAACTTTCTTTGATATATCTTTAATCTGGTTGACCTTTATTCAAATCTTAAGTGCTTCTGCGTGATCAGAAGCCATTACTGGACAATAATACTGGTTCCATTCAATCTTGGCTCTTCTGATACAATACTACTCATATCCTCACATACGACTGTATTCAAGAAAATTTTCTGTACCCTATAATCTCAAATAATTGTGGCGCTGTAATGCAAAAAGCGCAACACCTTCAATGGTTGGGAGGATCTCATTCAACTTGGCCTCCAAATTGGAAGAGCACAGACATATGTGTCCTGTTTTTTATTTGTGAGAAAAAAGAAGACCAGGGGAAGAACTAGATTTCCCACCTGTCTGTGAATTTTCTAAAGCTGTCTAAATAGCTTTGGGCAGGTAGAAAAAGTTTCATCTGCAAGTCAGGTCTTGCATTTAAGAAGGTTGCAGAGATCCCAGGAGGTAGCAAAGCAAATAATTTGCTCATGGGTATGTTGGCCATCATTGTGAAGAAAGAATATCTCTTCATGCTGTGAAAGCTTCTGCTCCTTGGTCAGAATCAACTGACGAATTGATGTAGCACTGATGCCTTCAGTGCTCAGAGCATACCTCTGATCAGTGAGGTATCTCTCCAATTTGGTGGTGCCACCAACAGTGGTAAGTTGTGAATTATTGAGAAATAGAAGGGCATCATTCACTACCTTAGTGGAGGTTTGATCCTAGGTGATTGGGATAATCTGGAAAAGAAACCAGTGGATCAGTTGGTATATGGGGCAGAAAGGCTTGGCACAGTCATGGCTAATGGTCAGGGCTTTGAATCTGGTGTATTCATAGGTGGTGAGCCTTGCTGGGCACCCAACATTATCACATTTGTAGTGATGCTGGCGTATTGCTTTCTTCTTGTTGTTACAGCTGAAGCTGTACCTGTACCCTTTATATTCAAAGCTGGCACCCCCTTCTTGGTCATAATTGGGTAGCTGGCAGGGAATGTGGTGGGAACAGCAAAGGTGCCATTTTAATTCAGATATTGTGCACAGTGTTAAGATCCCAGAGCTCAATTGGCTCATCAACAGGAGCACTAGGCTCAGGCTCCTGATCCTCTTCCTCTTCAGGCTCTGAGGTGGGATCAGAGTGGCAGTTGAAGTTGAATAACTTCTCTTGGGGGTCTGAAGGGGAGTAAATGGATGGAGAGTGAGGAGGGATATGACTCTTTTTCTCTGGTTCAGGTGATGAAGTGGGGGTCTTGGGGGAAGCTTTAGCCTTAGAAGGCTGCTTCTTTGGGGTTGTCTTGGCCTTTTTAGCCTTGGGAGAAGTGATCTTGCTCTTGGAGGCCTTGAAAGCTTTTGAAGCAGCTTTGGTGATAAACTTAGGAGGCATCTAAAAGTGAATTAGTATCAAAATATGGGAAATTTGGGATCATTTTTTAAAGAGAAAAATGAGAATGTTTTAAATATAAAAGTAGTCAGTATTTTTAGATGGAATTGTAGAGAAAATTCTAAAATATATACTATCAAAATTTAAAAGTTTTTTGCTTTGTAAAAGTAAAATTTTTATTAGTAACACAAGTAGGCAAAACTTTGAGTTTTTACTGAAAACTTGCAGTCAAAATAGTGTTTTTGAAGTGACGTAATTGAGGTGCTGTAGTGCAAAAACATAGTGTTTTTGACCATTTTTTATATTAAATTATCAAATTTCCTGTGGAGCTACCTCAACCAGGCCAAAGAGTAAAACTTGAATTTCTCAAAAACTAGCTTATACAACTGGGGCTAAAAAGTACCCAGTTGTTTAGAGAAGACAAAAAAATATATATCTGCAAAGTTTCAGGCAATTTCTTACATTTTTTATTAGTATGGGTTTTAGCGTCAATTTGTACTTTTGAAATATGTGAAGCAAGAATCACAGTGAGGGAATTGATATAGTGTAGCCTTGTGTCATATGTAATTTCCCCTTATTTTCTCCTATCCATTGTGAGCATCAAATCAATTGGGTGAAATGAAACCCAGTGGAATTTGAAATGACATAAATTGAAATGGTGTAATTGCCCCTTTCTTATTAAAATTAATATTGAAATATTTTATTAAGAGATCAATTATCAACATATCCATGTATAATAAAGTTATAAATGTCATATACTGTAAATTCATAACCTAAAGGTTAAAATGCAGGATTGTTAAATTCTTTTGCGTGAACTCACCAACTTACTGGAATATTTTTCATCATTTTATATAAAAAATTAAGTTGTTTTGGGATGAAAAGTACTCCATTAAGTTGTTGAGTTCACGCAAAAGAATTTGAAAATCCCGCATTTTTACCTTTAGGTTCTGAATTTACAGTAACAAAACTGGTTTTTTTACCCAGCAATGACAATCACTAGTAGGACTATCATAGTGGTGTTATTTTAGGTTGTTATTAGTATAAGTGTCTTGGATTAATACTATAGGAACATCTTCTGGCACTATACAACAGGCTTTATTTTAGTTTGGGAATAAGCTTATTTTAGTTAAAGATAAATAGTATGATTCAAAATGATGTAAAGTTGAGATGACGTAAACATACCCCACACTAAGTGATTTCATATGTAAATAAAGTTAGCAAAATAAGCTTTAATTAATCTGACTCAAAGTGATAAATTGAGATGGCGTAAATTTGAGATTTTGCATTATAAAAGTATATGTAAATATTAACTATTTTACTGTTTATTTTATTTTTTTGTGATTCAAAATCACTAACACAAAAAACGCCATATCAAATTAAATTTGAGATGGTGTAAATCAAAGTGCCGTTTTTGAAATGAGGTGTTCTACCTGTAAGCCATGGGAAGAAAATTACTGTTATCTGCTTTGATTTTAAGTACACCTCAAATGAAAGTATCTGAGGTGTTGGTTTCCATCTGATAGTCTCCATCTCTCTTGGGGTATTGTAAGATGGGAGTGGACATCAATTTTTCTTTGAGGCAGTAGAAACAGAGGTCTTATTGTGAGTCCATACAAACTTGGATTTGATGCCTGTTATTGCGGATAAGGGGGCCGTCAGGACACCACAGCTGGGTATGGACCTTCAGACATAGGCTATCATCCCTTTAAAGGTGTGGAGCTCCACTGTGTCCTTGGGTGGTAGCATCTTGCAGATGGCCTGAATCTTTTGTTTGTTGGGTTTGATGCCATCTTTTGACACTAAGTGCCCAAGGAATGGTAGCTGTTTATGAAAGAACTGACATTTGGATGGTTTGGCCAATAGTTTGTGCAGTGCCAGGGTTTTGAAGACAGCTTTCAAGCCTCTATGATGTTGTTCTACTGAGGGGCTGTATGCAATTATGTTGTCTAAGTATATCAGTGCGTGTTTGCCAATATGGGGTGTGAAGACCTCATTCATGAAGGTAACAAAGGTCAAGGATGCATTTGTCATTCCAAAGTTGAGAACAACACACTTGTAGGAACTATAATTGGTACAGAAGGCTGTCTTGGGTATGTCTTCTTCTTTGATTTGGATTTAGTTGTAGCCTGCTGTCAGATCAATCTTGGAGAAGACAGTTGCCCCACCTAAGGCATTAAAGAGATCATCAATAATTGGGAACAGGTAGAAATTCATGATGGTAACTTTATTCAGTGCTTGGTACTCAGTAAAAAGTCTAAGGGACCCGTTCTTCTTTACCACAAAGAATACAGCAGCGCCAAATGAAGATTGAGATGTGCAGATAAGTCCTTTCTCCAATGCTTCCTTGGGGTGTGCGTACAATATGTTGTCTTTATTTGGGGTGAGACAGCATATAAGTTGTGCCTTAGGTACTGCTCCCTTGAGCTAGATGGCATGTTGTATGTGTTTTTCTGGGGCAACCCTGGTAAGACTTTTTTGAAGATCTCAGGATGGCAGTTCACAATTTCCTGGTCCTGAGGAGTGGTAGTGTCCTGGTGATCTTTGAAGTGTATGACCTTGTATTAGAAAGAGTCCCAATCAATTGCCTTGAGGTTGTCTTTTTCTTCAAGAGTCTATGTGATACAAACAAAGACATGATCTTGTAGGAGGTGGTTCCAAAGTCAGGATAGATTTGGTGATTAACCCCTTTGCGCTTGATGATTAATACAGAGGTAACCCAGTCCACATGCAGGTTGTTTTTTCATAGCCAGTCTAGGTCAAGTACAACATCAAATCTGGGAAAGTCAATGGTAGGTCCTTGGATGGTGAAGTGTAGATTTTCCAGCGCAATAGAGAAAGGGGTAGTCTCACATGTCACAGTGATGTGGTGTTCATCATCTAGAACCACATTTTTAATCCACAAAGGATTAGTGGCTAGCTTAAACTTGTCCACAAAGGTGCTGTTGACAAGTGTGCAATCTGCGCCTGAGTCTAGGAGCGCTGAGCCAGTATAACTGCAAAAGCAGAAAGGGTAGGACATCAGTTTATTAGGATGCCTGGCAATGGTGTAGAGTACTGAGTCTCCTGAGGGGATCTGGGTTTTGGCACTAGTTCATGTCTTTGAGTTAGTACTCATTGTTGGGCAAGGCAGGAGCTTGGCAGGAAGAGTTTGGCTCACTTATTGCTCTCCCTGGGCTTTTTTCTTGTCCTGGTTGCCTTGAGTAGTAGTGACTCTAAAGTGAGTGTAGTTTGACTTTTCATTATTCCTGCTACTGTGGCCATATGATCCCAAGGGCTTGTGGCCTGCATCGTTGTTGTTGTTGCCAGGTAGAGGGCAATTAGCGTGACCTGACAGGTGAGAGTCCTTGGGTCTTTATCTTTTTCCAGCCTGGGCCTTGTGGAGGGCATTTGACATCTGCTCTACCTTTTCTGCCTCACAATAGAGACTCTGCTGATTAATTACTTGATCCAGGTTGACGTGTCTCATCATGTGCAGCTTAAGTGTGACATAGTACATGAGATGTGTAGCTGGATTTTCAAATGCCATGTCAGAAGATGCCTGTAGGCAGAGCTCTTTGTATGTGTGGATGAGTTCTTTCACCATGCCAGTCTGAGTCAGGTTCTTTACTTGGTTTATGATCATGAGTGTTGGAAATCACGCCATTAATGCTATTTTGATATTGTCTTCAAATAGTGATAAATGCAAAGATTTGGTTGGTTTTGCTTTTGACTTTAAAAATTCCTTGCCTTCTGGAAATGGGTCTGTTCCAATGTCCACCCATTCTGGATTACCATACCAGCCCTCAATTGATCCTGGTATGACTTCACCCCAACGTGACCCCCTCAACCACTCTGTCTACTTAATGAATGATCATTGACCCTTGTCTACTATTTAAGTAGAATTATTTCTCCTAATAAAGACAAGTATATCCACATTTGCGTTGGCTTTAATATTCTTCAAGATTTTTCCTTTCCTTTTTGCCAAAAGGAATTCCACATCTTGTATTCCAGGAAATTAAGGTACATGCCCTTAATTTTGCCCTGAAGGCTAACCCAAGGATAGCTTTGAACCTCAAATCTTTTGTTATAAAGTAGTTTTAAAAGCTATGGTGATAATCAAAAATACCTCAGATTTAAACAAAATGATTTAAAATTTAAGCAAATTCCAACTATCAGAGTAAAATATACACTCTGTTAACAGGGTTTATTGGCGTTAATGGGCAAAATGGGTCAACACAGCAAAGAAGTGCTCACGCGCAAAGCAAAACCATTCAAAATACAATCTGAAATACATTGATTCACAAACAAAATGGCGTGAGTTGACTTTTGGTGTACATATGTTTACTATGTGAATTGGTGACAAAATATACCCAAGCGCAGTGAGTCAAAACTAAATCCAAAAACAAAACACAATAGCAACTCACTATGTAAACAAAATCTCTCAATCAGTTTGTGCAATGGATTGTGATCAAGAATGATACCAAGGTATCTAAAACAAGACACAAGATCTAAAACATAAATTTTAAAAATATTGTGTTGGATGCTTAATTTGGCTTAAAATCTGGGAAAATGGGTGGAAACTATTTTGAGTGTTCTAACTGGGTGTTGTAAAACTAAAAACAACTAATTAAGAAATAAAAAATCTATAATTGGTATATAAGGTGGGAAAAATATTAATCAAATATCCATATTCAGATAAAAAGCAAAAATTAAAAACCAGTGTATTACTCAATTAAGTTTTATTTAGTATTTCATTAAATTTTAAATGAAAGGAACACAACAACAGAGTACCAATGCACCTGTTGTGCACCACAGTTGCAGTTGCCCCTTTGGGTCAAAGAATAGAGTTAGTGCAACCCAAGTGCCTACTCAAGAAGAAGATGGGAGAGGAGAGTTCAATAGTGACACTGAACTGACACAGCTGGTTCAAGGAGAACAAGCTGTTAGGGTGCAGAGCATCAACCCTTGGGTCCCCAAGCTGACCCAGAAGCCCACCAAGGTCACCACTACAAAAACAGTTAGAAACAAGGAGGTAGAACTTACTTCATATGTATTCAATGTTGTGTACCGGCAAGAGTCAGTCCTGTCAGCCATGCTGGAGAAGGTGATTCCTGTACTTGATACTAGCTACAAGCCCTACATCAGTAATGGCAATCAGGAGGATGACAAGGAGCCAGAGTTCTATAGAACCAATGAGGGACAGCTGATCTTGAAGAAAGTTGCTGCGTTCTACACTAAGGTACCCATGCCCTGTGTTGTGCCCAATGTCAATGAGTCAATCCCCACTGTTGCAACTGAACCAATGAGGATTCAGTATTTGAGTTAGGGAAGACAACAGTCCAATAGAAAGGACAATAATGAATAGAATCAGGTATTGTTTATTATAGAATGTTGTGATTAATATACTATATGGGGAAAGCCACAAGGCCACAAGGGGGTGGCATAGTGGCGTGTTCCATGTAAGGTTCAAAGCAGAGGAATAACTTGTGCGGGGATCAGCAGGTCAAATTGGTAGCGCTCCTAATTAGGAGGAAATGCCTGCCATTTGACATTGCCATCAGATTGGTTCATGTTATTAGACACGTCAAGGGGTGACTCATTGAGCGCCCCCTGTGCATCATAAGGTATGTTAGCGGGCAAATCTAGAAACTTGATTACAATACTCCCCCTTGCCCCCTGTTTGTTGTCAGACACCAGGATCAGAGTCTGCGGAAGATCTGGGAAGGTCCACACAAACAACCTTTGTGCGGGGATGGCGCGGCAGGGGCACAAGCAATCATGGTGGAGCTTCTTGGTATTCCCTTGGGCATCTTTGAGTTGATAGAGGTGATTGTCATAGACCACGGCTATCTTGCGGGGCCCTAGGTGGTTGGTGTAAATTCACTGCCCCCTTTGTCCTTGGATAGGACCGTCTTTCCTTGTTGTACAAAAAAAACTTCTCAAAGTCCAGCAAAACCACTTAATTCACTCAAAGAGTTATCCCACACTGTGGGTGAAAGATTTGTGTTGGCATACCCCGCAGACCCCCCAGCTTTGGTTGTCCCAGCCTGGGAAGAAAAACTGGTTAATTTGGACTATTTTTTAGCATGATGTTGTCCTATCTTAAAAACAATCAGGAATACCCAATCAAATGATGCCACATCTATGATCAGAAAGTTAAATGAACCTGAACTAGTTGAGGTGCCTTCCAGCCAATCAGGTGGACCTGCGGAAATTACCCTGAAACTCTCCAGCACCCCTGGCTCTGGCCAGCAAATTTTATCACCCAGCCAACCAAATGCAAGTCAAATTAGTCATGTGACCACCCCTAGCAACACATTCCCTTTTAACAATGCCAGGGGATTTTGGGTCCTCTGCTTGTCAATTCTCCAATTTAATAAAGTTTGGGTCTAGTACACTTTTTTTGAAAATTTATAGTTGACTGGGTCTCTGTTTGGATCCTATTGTCTAAAATTTTTAAAAGTGTTAGTTGTCTTCTTTAATCTTACCTTATACTGCCCTGGTTTGAACCCGGTCCTTCCTCTGGGACCCTTGAAACAAGCTCAAGCATATAGCTGTTCTTGTTTTTGCTTTTGTTTTTGAGATACACGCTCAAACTTAAAAGTTTTAGTCAAAATCATTATAAAAACTTACTTTATTTTGAATTTCACTTTAAAATTCTTGTTTTGAACCCGCTTTTGCTTTTGATTTATAAAAGAAAGGCACCTGAGTCCGCTGCCAAGCTGTGTCAGGACTCCCAACCATTTCCTACCTGGTTTCTTGTTTGTGGGTTCCTCTGCTTTCCAGAATTTTACTGTTTTTTCTTATAACAAAGCCTCATACCTTGGCCAAATTTTGCAGAGAATTTAAATATGATACTCCCAGTATTAAAATTTGTTGTTTTCCTTGGCTCCATTTTTGTTGCCTTTATGGTTGACTTCACCAGACTTGTGGTTTAAAATCACCTCTTCTGCTCAGCTTGTAGGCAAGAATCCTTCCAGTCTCTTAAATCTTCCAAATGGTCTCCTGTTCTCTGGGGAGGCTGTGGTGAAGAGCTTGAACTGTGATGATCTGGATTCAGATGATGCTGACCATGCCTCTTTTACTCCTGCGGGTGAAGAGGCATCAATGCCTTTCTCCCTCAACCGGGAGAAGAGCAATTTGGTGCCCTTACGCGCGCCTGTGTTGCCTCCCCCATCCCCACCTGTACGCCCTGGTTGCTCACTGGTCTTGTGCTGATAGGGCTGAATGCTTATTTCCCTCAGCTGTCCCCTGTGTCCTCCCTGTGGTCCCCTCTTTGAGCAGCCATCCCAGATCTCCACTGGGCGGCATCCTGGTGGTTTGTCTCACTAGGATGGGAGCTAAACTTAGTTAGTTTAGCCCCTCTCTCTCACAGTTGGGTTCTAATTTGGCTTAATTGGGGTTGAGGGTGTAGACAGGGTCACCTACAGCATATCTTGCCTCAAGGTGCTTTATCCCTCCTTCAATTTGTTTGTGTTTGATCCCTCAGGCCTTGGCACACCATTGGTTCAGGGATGGAGTTGTCAACAGGGGAGGTTTCCTGGGAACTGTAGACCGTAACTTCCCTTGTTCAACTCCCGTCAAACTGTCCTGTGTTCCAAAGGCCAGGGAACTGGGGCTGAACCCAGTGCCTCTGTTAATCCTTTTCTCATAAAATAAGTAGAGCAGTAGGCAGGTGTTCAGTCCATGCGGTATTGGGGTGTTTATATGAGAGCTTGGCAATCAATTGAACCAGTGAGCTATTTAATTGCTCTACATGTCCATTGGCTTGTGGATGGTATGGGGCTGTGACTATCTTTTGGAGTGCATTCTTGGCGCAGTACGCCTTCATGACATGCCCAACAAGTTCAGGGCCACCATCTGTGATGAGGTGTTTGGGCCGCCCAAAGCAGGCCACAATTTTCTTGCCAATGAAGCAGGTGATGGTGGTAGTAGTGTGATTAGTGGTTGTCCATGCTACTGGCCAACAGGTGAAGTAGTCAATGGCTGTGATGATGTATTTCTTTCCCAGTCTGTCTTTGGGGAGGGGCCCCACAATGTCAAGGGCCCATTGTTTGAAGGGTTCCATTGCTTTGATGGGCAGGACAGACTTTGGGGGTGCAGGTTTAGACTTATTCTTTTTGCACAGCACACATGTTTTGAGGAGATCCAAGATGTCTTGACACATAAACAGCCACCAAACCTTCCGCTTCATGATCTTGAAGAGGTTACGTCCTCTGATGTGACCCAGGGTTTGGTGGTAATGCAGTATGGTGTCACCTTGTTGTGTGGTGGGGATGTAAGGCGTCTTCTTACCTGTCTCTGCCCGGCGGCAGACATTGTCAGCATATGTGGTGAACTGACTTTTGTTGTCCTTCAGATTGGAGATGGTTACCAAGTTAAGGCCTTTGTAACAAGTTGCTTCAGGGCGGAGGGACAACATTGGCCAATCTGGGTCCAAGCTGTCATCCCCAGTGATGGATGCTACGTGTAGGCGTGAGAGGGCATCAGCTGTGACAAGTTCCTTCCCAGGCTTGTACTCAATGCGCAGCTGATAAGGGGATAGGTGCTCAACCCAACCTGCTTGGCGGCGCGTCAAGTGGGACTGCATGTTGAAGTACTGGAGTAACTTGTGGTCTGTCAGGACGCAGGGTGGAAAGGTGGCCCCTTCAGGTAACAGCGCCACTTCTCAATGCAGTGCACAATTACCGCTAATTCTTTATCATGAATGGGGTAACATTTTTCTGAGTTGGTAAGCTTCCTGGACTCATATGCCACGGGGAGGAAGGCGTCATTGTCAGTTTCTACCTGTAGCATGCCCCCTATGACCCTGTCAGAGGTTTCAGTCTTGAGTTTGTACTGGCAGTTTTGGTTAGGGAACTGCAGTACAGGTGCTGTTGTAAGTCTCTGCTTCAACGTCTCAAAGACTTGATCTCTGGAAGGGGTCCAGTGGAAGCGCTTCTTAGTGTTTAGTAGTTCAGTGAGAGGTGCAATTAGTTCCCTGCAATTGGGAATGAGCTTGTGCACGTAGGCAACCATGCCTAAGAAGGTACACACCTGGCCCACATCAGTGGGAGGTGGCATGCTGGTGATTGCCTTGATTTTGGCAGGGTCGGGCTTTATCCCTTGGGCAGAGATGGTGTGCCCAAGGAACAACAACTCCAACTTGAGGAACTTGCATTTGTAGGGTTTAGCTTTTAGCTGATTTTTCCAAAGGGTGTCAAGGACAGAACAGAGGTGTTGGAGGTACATGGTTTGATCTTGACTGAATACAATAATGTCATTAAGGTACACAATCACACATTTTCCAATCAGTTCCTCAAATGCTTTGTTCATCAACATGGTAAAGGTGGAAAGAGTGTTGGTCATTCCAAAGTTCATGACTCAACACTCAAACAACCCGTAGCATGTGCAGAAGGCATTTTTGACTCATCCCCTGGTGCAATGCAGACCTGGTTGTATCCTGCGGTGAGATCAATCTGGCTAAAGACCTTTTCACCTGCAAGTGTGTCAACCAGGTTGTCAATCAACAGCAGGAGGTACTTATTCTTAACAGTCACCTCATTTAAGGCGCAAGAATCTGTGACCAGGCAAAGGGACCCGTCCTTCTTGGCTACAAAGAAGACAGCTGCCCCGTATGGAGAGAGCAAGGGGCAAATGAAGCCCTTATCAAGCGCGTCCATGAGGTGCTGGCAGAGGGTCTCATCTTCTTTGGGAGTAAGACAATACAAGGGGTGTGCCTTAGCTAGCAACCCTTGGAGTTGTACAGCATGCTGGATCTCCTGGGGAGGAGGTAGTTGTTTGAGTGTCTCACTGAACACGTCCTTACATTCCTCAAGGAGTATGGAAAGCGCTGGTGGGGGTGAAGTGGTCAAGGGAAGGGCCACAGGTGGTTCTGCGCAGATAACCTTGACTGAACATTGGTTGAAGTCTAGTTTCCCCCCTTGAAGTTGTACAAGCCTGTCTCTATTATTCTAAAAAACACAGTGTTGTGGAGTAGCTTGCTCATTTCAACAGGATATATCTGGAAGCCCACCTCATTCCTATTGAGGATGATGACATAGGTATCCCAGTCAATGTAAGGATAATTGTGCCAAAGCCAATTGAGGCCAGCAATTACATCATGGCTGAGCCCTGCTGTCATAAAAGTTGCAGCAAAGGGTTGCTAGTTTCTACAAACAGTTAGTCAGTGACCTAATTCTTAATACTATACCTGTTGATGGTATAGTCATAGCCTATGAAGGAAAGAATAATAATAAGGTATATAGACAAAACTGGTATTTATTTAGATAGTATCATACTTATATAGTGTGAGGCAGGGGAATTGCCACCAGAGGCAGGGAGGCACAGACATAAGAATTTCCCAAATGGAGGAGAGTGGATTGGCACAGCTAAAATTCCCGCGTGAGAGAACAACTGCTTACTTGCGGCTTTCTTTAAGGAGGTAGATATAAATAACTTTGTTGTTCTATTTATAATCCCAGAAGTGAAGCCTGTGCCTTGTGCGCATTTGAAAGGCAAATCAAACACCTGTTTTAGGGGCGTTTTAAACGTCTTTATCACTAGTAGAATCAGGATGCAATAGCGCAACTGCGCAATTGTTCTATTGCTTAATCCCTAGATGGACAACTTTACATCTAATCCATTCAGGATCTGCAACATTTCCCTCCACTAGATTAGACAACAGGTTTAAAAATGGCTGGTGTCTCAAGGTGACGGCTATGGTGAACAGTCCCTCTAGAAGAGTCAAAAGAAGAGTCTTGAAGAAGGTGCAAGTGATAATTCCAAAGAGGTGCAAGCATAATAGGCCAGTGGAGGTGGTTAAGGAAGCAGAGAAGTAAGTAGTCCTGCATGATGTGGACGACAGCTATCTGGACTTGGGGGTTCACTTAGATCAGCTACTGGTGCCTCAGCTGGCCTTAGGGGGGACAGGCCCATTGTTTGCTGCACTGTTCCTAGCTTTGAGTGAGCCCAGGGAGATGACAGGAACTGGGTTGCAAAAGGGTAACAGTATCCATTGGCGGTTTTCCATGCGGGCAACAGAAGAATACTTGGAGGCTCAGCTGAAGGAATTCCAATTTGAGGGTCAAGGTCTTTCAGTCTTGCAACAGGGGACAGTATCTAACATAATGAAGTCAGTCCTTTGCGCTTGGACAGTACCTGGGGTTACCAAGGCTCAACCAGTCAGTTGGAAAACCTCTGACAACTTTGAGCAACATCTTTGACAAGCCTTCCAGGAAGTGTTCAAGTCATACACAGTGGAGGGGACTGCCCATCTGGTGCCAATAGTGATGGCTGGTAACCTTGTTCTTTGAGGAACCAACTGCTGTGATTCCAAGCAGGAGGAGGACATGGGGGTCTTCCTTGAGTGGGCCTTATCCTTATTCTACGGGGTGGGTGGTCAGGTCCCAGTAGAGTATGCCCTTTGCAAGAGTCTTCTATGGGACTGTATCTTCTTGGGGGTTGCCTTTCCTGTGAACATTGGGATCAATTGTGTGTCTTGCTTGGTGTGGGTTTGTTGCCCAATCCTTGGTCATCGGCTTTGTGGATCTGTAGGCAACCAGTTGTGTTTCTTGGCTATCATTCAGGTGGTAGAACAGTTGGTGCGGTACTGGAAGAGTCTTGTCAGTCTCCAATGAACACCTTGTTCTTTTATTCTTATTCCTCATACTTTGGTGCAACACTATTGCAAACAGGACAACAACCCATGGAATTTTTTAATTAGGCTTTTGTTTTTTCAGGTTATTGTCCTCATTGGGGCTTACTCTTGGTCACTAGGAGAAGCACACATATACTGAGTGTGTACTCTAGTGATCAATTGCCCAGAATGGGGCTCCTTAAGGGTGTAGGAGTTGGGGCCGGTCTTCTGGATAACTTGAACTGGACCTTGCCAAAGGGAGGCAAGTTTGGATTTGCAGCCGTACCCTCTATTGCTGAAGAAGTAGACTGAGTCTCCTACCAGGTAAGGGGGTAAGGCAGGGCGTTTGGATGCAGCTTGTTCTAGGTCCTGCAACTTATGATTTAAGTTTACGGTGTAGGCCTCTGATTGCAAGCAAATAAGAGTTTGAACCAGCTTGTTGAGGTACGCCTCTGGGGACACAGCCAGGCTGGGCTTTACCAAGGAATATAGTAAAGGGGAAAGTCCTGGTTGCCGGCTGTAGAGCAGTTGAAAGGGCGGCTTGCCAGTGGCCCAATGGTACCCAATGTTGTATGCAAAGGTGGCAAAAGGCAGGAAGGTATCCCATTCAGTCTCATGTTGGTGACTGAGCTTCCAGAGTATCTGGACCAGGCTCCCATTAGTGCGCTCTACCATGCCATTTGTCTGTGGGTGATAAGGAGTGGATAGTGTTCCACAAATTCCCATCAGTTGGTTGAGGCAGGGGATGATATAGCTGGTGAATTTGGTAACATTGTTTGTCAGAAGAATGTGGGGGCAACCATGGTTGTATATGATATTCTCCAGGATGAACGTGGCTGTCACCAGTGCATATTGGTTGGGAATTGCCTTGGCCTCTACCCATTTAGTCAGATGGTCAACTGCCACAATAATGAACTTTTTGCAACTGTTGGTAGCTGGCAGGGGGCCCACTACGTCAAAGGCTACAGTGTGGAAGGCAAACCCAGGGCGTACAAGTCTGTGTTGAAACTTGGCAACCTTAGGCCTCTCAATGTTGCAGTCATGACAATTGGCTAGCGTATCTACTACGTCAGTGTGCATTCCTTCCCAGAAGCAGTGCTGCTGTAACAGAGCTAACGTCTTCTGTATGCCACCATGGTCAGTAGTCTTGTGAGCAGCCACCACTGAGTCCATGCATAGGGATGGGCATATGTAGGATAGCAAAAATTCTCCACAAAACTTCAGGAGTTGTCCCTTAGAGACCTTGGTATCAACAGCTAACTTCTTGAGAGCCTTCTGTATCTCTACTGGCTCCTCTCCCCACAAAGAAGGATCCTCCATAAGCTTGTCATAGAGAATGTCAACCATGGGGGATACTAAGGCAACAGTGGGAAGGCGGGAGAGACAGTCAGCATTCTGGTGGGCTGCCCCGGCTCAATGAATGATCTTGTAGTCATAAGCCTGAAGCTTAATAGTCCAACACACCAGACGTCCTTTGGGGTCCTTGAGGGTCTTCAGCCATTGCAAGGAGGCATGGTCTGTTACAACTGTGAAATGTAACCCATGGAGATAGACTCTGAACTGTTGGTAGGAGTATATCACAGCCAGACACTCTTGTTTGGTGACAGTGTAGTTCCTCTTGTGAACATTAAGTGTACGTGAGCAGTATTCAACAGGGTATTCAAGTATGTCAGAGTCCAGTTGGGAGAGACCACCCCCAATTGCCGTCAGAATGGCATATGTATGAACCACAAACGGCTTGGCAAAGTCAGGGTAGGCCAGCAAAGGGACTGCAGTCAGTGTTCCTTTGAGAGCATCAAAGGCAGATTGGCACACTAGGCTCCAGAAGAATTCCTTGTCAGCTCGGAGAAGCTGAAAAAGGGGGTCACACAGGGATGCAAAGTTGGGAATGAAGCAGCAGTAGTACCCAATCATCCCCAGGAAGACCTGCATGACCTGCTTATTGGCCGGGATCTACATTTGCTCAATGGCTTCCACCTTCAGAGATGCAGGGCGGAGTTCATCTTGGCTAATGATGAGCCCCAAGAACTCAAGGTGCTCCTTGAAGAAGTTGCACTTGCAAGGCTTGAGCTTGAGATTAGCTGCAAGTAACCTCTGGAAGACTTCCTCCAAGTGTTGTAGGTGATCATTAAAGCTTTGGGAGAACACATTAATGTCATCCAGGTAGACCAAGACACTGGTGAGTTTGAGGTCGCCCATCATTGCATCCATAGCCCATTGAAAGGTAGCTGGGGCATTGGACAGACCTTGAGGCATCCTTGTGGGTTGGAATAGCCCTTGGTCAGTGATGATTGCACATTTTTCTTGATCAGCAGGGGGTAGGTCAATCTGCCAGTACCCACTGATAAGGTCCATGGCGCTGAAAAACTTGGCGCCACCCAGTTGGTCCAAGGTATTGTCAATACGAGGGAGGGGATATGGATCCTTCTTGGTAACAGCATTCAGTTGACGGTAGTCAATCACCAAACGGTTGCTGCCATCCTTCTTTTTGACAATCAGGAGAGGTGAAGCCCAAGGGCTTTTACTGGGGACCAGTAAGCCAGATCCCAATAGCTTCTGAAGCTCCTTGTTAGCCACAGCATGATTGGCTTGACTGTGCTGTATAGGTCTGGAGTGGATAGGTGGACTGCCTTGGGTGTCAATATGATGAGCAACATCTGCAGCCTTGCCCAGGTCATAATCATCCTTGGGAAACACATCTTTATACTGGGCAAAGAGATCCATAGCTTGATCCTTCTACTCTTTAGAGAGGCCAGATAGAGAGCCACGGCTTATGACCAATAGCACCAGTGATTGCTCACAGGGTAGACCCAACCCAGAGAAGTCTGCAAAGGGGGCAGTCTTCTGCAGGTTGTCATGCTCTTCCAGTCATATATAAGCCAGAAGTTGGTGTTTGGAGACAACTATAGCTTCACAACTCATGTTGGCCAAGAGTATGAGTACCTCCTTCTCACTTGGCATGAGGATTCTTGGTGCAACCCATAGTTCTAGTCTGGAGGCATTAAGGATGCCAAAGATTTCTCCATGAGTGCCAGCTGGTAGAGCCAGCAAGAGGCCTGTATTGTGGATCACCTGGGCGCCAGGTGGGATAGTCACATTTCAGGAGGCGTAGACTGGGATACCCTTGGCTTCCCCAATTGAGAGAGGTAGCACCTTGACCTTCTTACTACACAGCATATAAGCAACTGGAAGCTCTCTGTCAGCGTACTCCAGATTGATGTAGCAAAGACGTTATAAGGGCAGGTCAGACAGGTGATCACCATGATAGAACATGGGTATGGAATGGCCCAATATTCCAAATTTATGGTCTTCATGGTTAGTCACAGTGCCATACTGAACCATGAAGCTAGTCCCAATAAGAATGTCATAGCTGTTGTTTTCCAGAACTATAGCAGGAGCAGTGACTATTAGCTTCCCAAAGCAAAGAGGGAGAGAAGATTAGGCTCCTTTTGCTCTAGTGGTCAGTGGCCCAGCAGTACCAAACTCTTCATGATAGGCCAATTCCTGTGCCAGCTTAAGCTTCTTAACCAGCCAAGAGGATATAATGTTTCCTGGGGCACCAGTATCCAGTATGGCCCGGACATGAGTCTTGTTCACTACCAGGTTGATATAGGTGCAATCCTGGCGGTCCTCTCTGATCTCCACAATCTTTGAGACCTGGTGTACGCTTAGTCCTTTGAACTTCTCCAGGAAGGTAGCCATGGCAGCTCTCACAGCTAGGCTTACTTCCTTGAGGGATTCTAGCAGTGCTGAGACGTTTACTGTGCGGAGAAGCTTGGCCAGTTGTTCAGCACTGTCCTCCTCATGAGTGACTTCAACGCCTGGTTGAGCCAGTTGTTCAGCATAGGGTAAGGATTCTGTTCTCTGAGCTATTTGGGGGATAACCACCTCAGGGCAAAGTGTAGTCCAATGAGTTTGCGTGTTAACAGTGAGGACTCAATGGAGAAGGTCCTCTTGAAATCTGTCAGACTCTGCATCCTCATGTATTAGTTTGGAGTCAAAGTCAATCAGAGAGGGTTCATCCTTAGGGTTGATCCAAGAGGATGGCAAGGCAGCAGGCCTCTGATATGGTTTGTCAGGGGGCAGTGGTATGGGGGGATGAGGGTGTCAAAATTACAAAGGCAGCCAAGGATTTCTCCTTGTCCTGGCTGCTTAGTAGTTTTTTGACTGGTCCTCATTGTCCTCCTTAATATTAGCGTCCTTGATGCAGTTCTCCTCAGTGTCCTCCATGCCTACATGATGGATCTTTTGGAGTGGATTCCTACATTCCCAAGAGAAGTGGCCAGTCATACCACATTTGAAGCAAGTACGGGAGCCATTGTTGACTGGAGCAGGCCCAACCTTGTTGGAAGGCTTGGGCATCTCAACAGCCACGTGGGGTCTATGCTCAGATTGCTGGCAAGGGAGGCCTTCAGGAAGAGGGACTTTGAACTTCTCCTTGTAGGTGCGTAGGAGGCAGATCAGATCTGGTACAGTGTGAGTGTTGTAAATGCCTGACTTAAGAGCCAGAGATAGTTCCCGGTTGACACGTACAGCATTAAGGAGTGCTGACTGCAAATCAATAAACTGCACCACACTCATAGACAACAGAGTTTGAGCTTCAAGGTAGAACCTAGAAGTTAAGTCTTCTAGGGTTTTCCCCACCTTTAACTTGGTGTTGGCAAAGTTCATCTTACAACCAAGGAGTGCTTCTTGGCTACCAAATTCTTCTGTCAAGGCTCTGGAGACGTTGTCAAAAGTCCAGCCATTCTCAGGGAGACATGTCAAGATAATGGTTTGAGTCTCAGCATCCAGACAGTTGATGATTGTGGAGTCCCTCATAGCATTGTCTGCGCCATACATGGAGTTCTGGTACAGACGTAAGAACATGGCCACATTACTCTTGCAGTCAAACTTGGGTAGATTGACGGGCTTGAAGTTGTTGGAGCCATGTTGGAGGGGAGCAGGTGTGATCCTCACTGGAGAGCAGGTGAGATGGGAACGGCTGAGAGTGGAGGCAGCAAACCTAGCCTCAGAGGCGCGGTGACAATTTTCCTCTTGCTGGGCTTCACATTCACCTTCTCTGTCTTGAGCAGCTCCAGAAGCTTCAGGGGTGGCCAGGACGTCATCCTCAGACTCCAGTACTGGCTCTAATACTTGTACAGCGTTAGGAGCCAACCAAGTGTGGTCCTCATTGCTTTTGTAGCTATGATAGAACTCAGGACTAGAGGACCTCAGTAGACTGTGGTGACTCTTGGAGTTGATGGACATGGCCTGTAAGTTGATGGCCATAATCTTACTGTCCATCCTATCCAATTGGCTCTGGAAGGCGTCCAGGAGAAGTTTTTGCTTGTCCAGCTCATCTTGGTAGACCTTGTTCTCCTGACGGGTGATATCCAAGTCATCTTCCAGAGAGTTGATGCGCTTTTTGTGGGTGGCAAGCTCAGCTTAGAGCAAGGCTATTACTTCCTTGTCCTTCCTGACTTGGGTCTGGCTGTTGGCTCTGTCATGCAATTGGCAAAGTTTGAGACAATCCTGAAGTTCTGACACAGTGTGGTAGCCATCAAACAGGAAGGCAAGATTGGCACTCTGCTGGACCAATTCTGCCTGCATCTTCTTGTAGTGATTGAAGAGCTCAAGGATGTCTCAACCAAGAAGGGCACTGGAAGGGGAGTTGTTGGTGGCGGCAGAAGTGGGGGTGAATGAGGGGATGGTGGCAAGGCGGAGGGCTAAGACTTCCACCTCATGAGTCAGGCTTCAAACCATGGGGCCAGTCTCCAGCACGTGGTTTGTAACCACACTAATCCAATTGGCGTCTACACCCTGATGGGCAAGGGTCTGTACCACATGAACTGGAACTAGCATATCTATATCTGCTTTGATGGCATTGACCCAGTGGAGCATGGTGTTCTGAGTGTTGGTGACTTTGGCAAGATACTGATTGACAGTGGTGAAAGTATTGCCAAGCTCAGAGTAAAGGACCTGGAGGAACGTCTGTTGGTTAGATAACAGTATTCCCTGGTCATGCACTAGGCTTTGGATGAGGCCCAGGTGCATTTGGTTGTGGCATACAGCAGGATGGGTGAATTGTTGTAGGTAGTCCTTGATATGTTCAAAAGTACAGAGGTCATGGCGGAGCTGGTCAGGGTTGAACTGGGAGAGATTCTGAAAGCAACCCAAGGCATTTTCAGCAGAAGGCTGCTGAATGGCCAGGTGTTCAGAGCAAGAACCATTTCCAGCAGCACCAGCATCCATGGCATGTATGGCATTATGGATGGCATCCTTGGAAGGTGAAGAGTTGGCGTCCATCTCCAAGGGGGCAGGGGCTTGTAGAAGCAGTGGTTGACCAAAAACAATAGCCTGGGAGAGTTGATGTTCTGGCATGAATTGGCTTAGGTTGAGCAGGCCATAGGGAGCGCCTGCTTTTTTTCCAGCATGGGAATTAGCAGCAGTAAAGGCCAGTGCCTGGTGGTAAGGAGAAGCAGTGGCAGGAGACTGGGCCAGGGGCATTCCTCCCTCCTCATTGAAAGGACCGCGGGGGTGGGGGCTGTTGGTGTTATAAGACATGAGTGCCAATGTCATAAAAGTTGCAGCAAAGGGTTGCTAGTTTCTACAAACAGTTAGTCAGTGACCTAATTCTTAATACTATACCTGTTGATGGTATAGTGACAGCCTATGAAGGACAGAAGAATAATAAGGTGTATAGACAAAACTGGTATTTATTTAGATAGTATCACACTTATATAGTGTGAGGCAGGGGAATTGCCACCAGAGGCAGGGAGGCACAGACAGAAGGACTTCCCAAATGGAGGAGAGTGGATTGGCACAACTAAAAGTCCCATGTGAGAGAACAACTGCTTCCTTGCGGCTTTCCTTAAGGAGGTAGATATAAATAACTTCATTGTTCTATTTATAATCCCAGAAGTGAAGCCTGTGCCTTGTGCGCATTTGAAAGGCAAATCAAACACCCGTTTTAGGGGCGTTTTAAACGTCTTTATCACTAGTAGAATCAGGATGCAATAGCGCAACCACATAATTGTTCTATTGCTTAATCCCTAGATGGACAACTTTACGTCTAATCCATTCAGGATCTGCAACACCTGCCATGATTGGCCCAGAGAGCTTGACCTGGATGTTCCCCATTCTCACAGAGAAGGGTACTGTCTCATGGGTAATTGCAACTCTACAGGAGTCAGCTACTTGTACTGCCTTGAACCTGCTAGGCACTTGGTCAAATTGTTGGGAGTCAGCAAACGCCTGGTCCATCATAGTGGGTGGCCCCAGTATCTACCAATAGTTTGTGGGTATTCCTACAAAAACGGAAGGGATAGGCTAAGCAGGTGACTTTATTTGAAGAGTGACTTGCTTGAAGTACGGGGTTGTCACTATGGACCTGGAAGACAACAAGGGTTTTGAGCTTGTGTACACTGTAGTTGCAGGGGTTCTTTGCAAGCAGGGATTGAGAGGGAGGGTCAAGTGGGGTTGTAGAACCTCTTGTAACTATAACCCCCAGGCTTTTCCCTGGTCCTCAATTTGTGCTAGTTGGAGTTTCCCCTTGCGGGGGAGTTTGATCCCATTCTCCTGCTGGCAGCAGTCTGCTTGGTTGTGGCCAATGTCAGGTGTTGCACGAGGTTGAGGTGGAGCGTCAATAGTACGGCAGAAGCCCATCAAAGCCTGATTGTTGGCCTCCACAATGGCCTTGTAACAGTCATAAATGGAGATGCAACAATCCACAGGGATATACTTACAGATATGGGGCTTGAGCCCATTGACAATTAGGTCAGAAGTATGGCATTACTGTCAGTTACGGCTTTGGGGGCAGTGGCAAGGTACTCAGGAACAGATCCAGCCTGCTTAATTGCTAAAAGGGGAGTTCCCACCACAATAGGCGAGAAGGTTTTGCTGTAGCGGGATCTTGCGGCGTTCCAGAATGCCGCCCAGGTGACTTCAATTTACTGACTAGCCCAGTTGGTAAACCATACAGCAGTGGGCCCTGTGAGGTGCCCCAACACAGTGGCAACCCACATGGGCTTGGGAACCTGGCAGATACAAAGGCGTGTCTTGGTGGATTGAAGCCAACTGACAATGTTGGCTCCTTTGACTCCACCTGCAAAGGATTCCAGCTGGAGATTGAGCATACATTGTGAAAGGTCTGACTAGGGAGGGGTGACACTGGCGTCACGCTGCCCAAGGCAGAGCCAATTATACACACTTTTAAGGACTAGCTGGTCTTGGTAAATGACATACATGTCAGGGATGTCCCCCTCAGGGATTTTCAGAAAAGTTTCTTGATGGGGAGTAGCCATACAGCCCGTACTCTGTCCTTTCTTAGGGGGAATTTGTTTTAGGTAGGTTGTGAACCTACTGCTACTACCACTGTTGCAACTGAACCAATGAGGATTCAGTATTTGAGTTGGGGAAGAAAATAGTCTAATAGAAAGGACAAGGATAAATAGAATAAGGTATTGTTTATTGTAGAATATTGTGATTAATATACCATATGGGGAAAGCCACAAGGCCACAAGGGGGTGGCATAGTGGCGTGTTCCATGTAAGGTTCAAAGCCAAGGAATAACTTGTGCAGGGATCAGCAGGTCAAATTGGCAGCGCTCCTAATTAGGAGGAAGTGCCTGCCATTCAACATTGCCATCAGATTGGTTCATGTTGTTAGACACTTCAAGGGGTGACTCATCAAGCGCCCCCTGTGTATTGTAAGGTATGTTAGCGGGCAAGTCTGGAAACTTGGTTGCAACACCACTGCTAAAAAGCCCACCCAGAAGTGCATCCTCAACATTAAACACATCATCCTACCTAAGCTAATGAATGATTTTGGTGATTACAAGACAGCTGTGGCCTTTGTTAGAGTGGATCCTAAGTATGCCTCCAAGACCTTCAACAAGTTCATTAACACAGGTCAAGTCCTTGCCGTGGAGAAATCCTTGCGTGTTTCTACAAGGCTCACCAAGGAGCATAAATGGGCAATCTGCCAGTGGATAAACCAGGACTGCCATCTTGAACTGGCAAATATACAGGCCATGGTCAAATTTACTTTTGAGGTTGAGGCCTTGATTTCCTTTTACTACCATCTGCTCAAGGGAATGTGATTTTCCTGGAAAAATCCTGGGGTGTTCCCCTATAATTGGAATAGCCCAGCCAACATTGACGTCCAGAAAAAATACGCAGAGGCATACACTGCTCTCAAAGCCAAGGGGACAGTCAAATTCTACTACATTGACAAATCAGCATTTGCCTCATCAATGTTCAATGGGTATGGGTATGTCCCCAAAGGCTCAAATGACGGGATGGCTTGGCGTGCTTCAGTCTGCGCCACAGCCTATTTGATGGTGGCTCTCCTTGGTCCAAAGGGGGTTGAGCTCTATCAAATGATACTAGGCTCCCAAAACAGCCGTACCTTTCTAGAATTTCTCCAATTGGTCCAGGAGCACCTGAGGCGCACAAGCCCTGGCTTCACCAATGTCATTGTTTTGGATAATGTTGATCTCCATAAGGTGGCCAATATTCTTGAGGAATTCCCAATGATTGACACCAGCATTGTTGTGGGCCCCCAGCAATTGACCATGGCAAATTTTTGCCTTCTCTTCCTCCCTGCCTATTTGCCCTTCTTAAATCCCATTGAGGAAGTCTTTGGGTGGCTCAAGCAAGTTGTCAAGCAAGCAACCCCAACTGGGACTGAGGACCTCTTTGATTTGCTGCAGTACAGGATCCACACTCTCCCAGCTGAGACTGTGGCCAAATTCTATGGCCATGTTGATTTGTTCATCCCTGTGTGCCTAGCCAAACAGCCAATCAATTAAAGGCTTAGCATGTCCAACTTTTTTATATTCTCAAATCTACTATTTAAGATTTATTAGTTATCATTTTATATTTAGAAGCTTCTAACCCACAACCACATTTGGCAAGATCATAAATAGATAAGTAATTTATTCAATTTATAATCATTTTTTATTATTCCATCTGAGGTTATCCCAAACACTCAATACTGGATTACACAAATATATTTATATCACTTTTGTCAAATAAATATAAAAATCAAATTAAAAAAGTTAAATGTAAAGTGTACAAATTAGAAATATATTTTATTAACATATATAATTATGTGTTTATTAAGATCTTCTCTGGGATATATTTTGTAAATCTTGCTTGCTAAAATAAGACTTAAAAAATTATTATAATAAAAATAATATAGAGTATAAAGATGTTTATTGATATTGCTGTAACTGTGCTGTTTTAGCAGAGTTACATGGGGAGAAATATTTAGAAGATAGATAATAATCTTTATTGTGAGATAGTGATTATATAGTTCATGTGAATCAAGGATAAAAGGAACATGATTGGTGATCACACGGCTGGATGAATGAGGGGGGTGGCTTGATCCTGGTAATGAGTCAAGCGCCAAAACAAGGTATCCACCATAAGGGATCATCATCTATTCATGTTGTCAGACTTGATAATTTGAGTTGACTTCCTAGTCTGGCTTTGAGTGACCAGATAATTGGATTGCAGGTCACAACCTGCTTGGTTGGAACCTTGCTGGCGGGTCAAGTCTGCAGTTTTGACACCCCACCAACTGAAGGTTGGCCTCCTCTGGGGGCAGGTTGTCAGGGAGGTTGTCAGGAGCCTGGGCGCTATATTGAACTAGTTGCTGTTCTGTGGCAGGCAGGGCAGTTTCTTGTTGTTTCTGTCTTGCTTTGTAGGGTTGTAGGCAATCATGGTGTAGGGTCTTGTCTTGCTTATGTTTGCCAAGTCCTTGCACAAGTTAAGTGTTATTGTTTTTTACCTTCAGAATGATTGCTGGCCCCACTTTTTCAGGTTGTAGCTTGCTTTTGTCAACTTTCATGACCCATACTTTGTCCCCAACTTCATGTCTATTGCGGATGGAGACAAATGTCTCTTGTAGACGTTCATTCTCCTTGGCTGTTTGCTTGCTGTTAGCCTCTATTACTTGAGGGTCTGAGCGCAGGAGACTTCACTTGGGATTTCCAGTTTGGGTCCTGTTAATGCTTTGATGATATTTGGCTGTGTGCTGTATACCAGTTCAAACAGGCCTTTTCCGGTGGATCTGTTCACTTGGGGTTGACACACAAGTAGTGCAGTTGGTAGCTGCTTATACCAGTCTTCAGGTCTCCTGGCAGTGAGTTTGGCTAAGGCTTGCACAAGGCTATCATTGAGCTGCTATACACGTTCATTGGCCTGTGGGTGGTAAGGTGTTGTCACAGTGTGTTTGACCCCATTCTTGGTGAGGTATACATTGGTGTTTTTGGAGGTCAACTCTTTGCCTCCATTGGTTATCAGGAGTTCTGGCTTTCCAAACTTGCTGATTATTTATTTGCCAATAAATTGTCAAACATCATTACCTGTGTGTGCCTTCACTGCTTGGGCTACTGGCCATATTGTTGCAAAGTCAATGGTGGTGATGATATATTTCTTGTCATTGTGTCTTCCTGGCATGGGACCAATGATGTCAAGAGCCCATACTTTGAAAGGTAGTTGTGTGCGGATGGGGAGTACTGACTTTGGCAAGGCTTTGCTTTTGGCAAACTTTTTGCACACCTCACATTGGTCTAGAACTTCCTGGACATTGCGGTATAAGGTTGGCCACCAGGCTTTATGTTTTAGAAACTCATATAGATTTCTGCTCTTGGTATGTCCAATGTCTCTGTGATAGCAAAGGATAGTGTCAACCTGCTGATGTGTGGGGATGTAGGGAATGGTTATACTGTCAGTCATCTTTTTGTGAAGAGTCCCATATACGTCAGCAAAGAGGTGTTCATTATTGATGACTGTCTCTTTGGTTATGTTGGTTGTTCCAGGGAAAAACCCTTTGTCCTTTGTTTGTAGCACTAAGAGCGGCCAGTCTGGGTTGAGCCCATTCTCTCCTCTTGAAGCATAGACATACAGGCAGGACAGGGCGTCTGCCATGGCAAGCTCAGCCCCAGGCTTGTAATGGATGAGCATGTTAAATCTCTCCAATAGTTCCATCCACCGTGCTTGGCTGTGCAATAGATTTGCTTGAGTCTTGAAATAGATGAGTGACTTGTGATTGGTTAATGCTGTGAATTCTTCCTGGCGTTCTAGGTACCAATGTCATTTGACTAGGAAGTGCACAATAGCTAGCAGTTCCTTGTTGTGGATAGGGTATTGACACTCACCATCTGTTAATTTTTGCAATTTGTAGGCTATGGGCAGGAAGTCACTGTCACTATTTTTGATTTGTAGTACTCCCCCAATGGATGCATCTGAGGCGTTGGTTTCCATTTGGTATTCCCCGTCACGTTTGGGGTATTGCAGGATGGGAGCTGTTGTGAGCTTCTCTTTGAGGTGTCTAAAGCAGAGGTCACGTTGGGGGGTCCACATGAACTTGGACTTGATGCCTGTTATGGCGGATAAGAGGCAGTCAAAACGCCATAGTCAGGTATGAAGCATTGTACATAGGCCACCATTCCAAAGAAGGTGCAGAGTTCCAACTTATCCTTGGGCAGCGGCATCTTGCATATGGTCTGTATCTTTTGACTGTCGGATTTGATGCTGTCCTTTGAGACTATGTGTCCCAATAAGGGTAGTTGCTCACAGAAGAACTGGCACTTGAAGGGCTTGGCCAACAGTTTGTGTTGTGCCAAGGTTGCAAAGACTGCCTCCAGGTCTTTGCGGTGTTGTTTCACCAAGGGGCTGCATAAAATAATGTCTTCTAGGTACACTAGGGCATGCTTGCCTATGTGGGGCGCAAACACTTTGTTCATGAAGGTTACAAAGGTGGACAGGGCATTGGTCATGCCAAAGTTGAGTACCACACACTTGTATGAGCTGTATTTAGTGCGGAAGGCTGTTTTGGGGATGTCTTCCTCCTTTATACAAATCTGATTGTGGCCTGCAGTTAGATCAATCTTGGAGAAGACTGTGGCTCCTCCCAAGGCATCAAAGAGGTCGTCAATCAGTGGCAGTGGGTAAAGATTCTTAGTGGTAACTTTGTTTAGGGTGCAGTAGTCTGTGACCAGGCGTAAGGTACTGTCCTTTTTGGCCACAAAGAATACGGCGGCCCCAAAGGGAGACTGTGAGGGGCAGATAAGTCCTTTTTCCAATGCCTCCTTGAGGTAGGCGCGTAAGGCGTCATCCTCATTTGGGGTCAGCCTGTAGATGGGGCGCGCCTTGGGTACAGCCCCCTTGAGTTGGATGGAGTGCTGAATATGCTTCTCAGGGGGCAGCCCAGGTAACGCTTCCTTAAAGATTTCTGGATGACGGGCCACAATATTGCGGTCCTGAGGCGTTACGGTATCCTGGTAATCTTTGAAGTGTATGATTTTGTACTGGCAGGAGTCCCAGTCAATTGACTTCAGGTCTTTTTTAGTCCTGGGTCTCTGTGATACGTACAAAGACGTGGTTGCGTAGCAGTTGGTCCACACAGTCAGGGTAGATCTGGTGGTTGACGCCTTCACAATTGATGGTCAATACTGAGGTTGCCCAGTCTACGTGAGGATTGTTCTTCTGTAACCAGTCCAGTCCCAGTACAATGTCAAACTTATGAAAGTCAATGACAGGACCTTGGATGGTGGAGTGAAGGTTCTCAGGCATGAAAGAGAAGGGGGCAGCTTCCTTTGTCACAGCAATGTGGTGATCATCAGCCAGGACCACATTTTTAATCCAAAAAGGATTAGTGGCCAGCTTGAACTTATTCACAAAGCTGCTGTTGACTAAGGTTTGGTCTGCGCCCAAGTTCAGGAGTGCTGAGCCTGTGTAACTGCAAAAGCGGAAAGGATAGGACATCAATTTATTGGGATGTCTGGCAATGGTGTACAGTACTGGGTCCTCTGAGGGCACCTGGATCATTGGGCATTAGTCCACGTCCTTGGGTCAGTATTCATTGTTGGGCAAGTCAGGAGTTGCGTGGGGAGAGCTTGGCTTGCTTAGTGCTCTCCCCGGGCTTTTCCCTCATCTTGGTTGCCTTGCGTGGCGGTGACAAGGAAATGAGTATGGTTTGACTGGCCATTATTTCCATTTCCCTGTCCATTTGAACTTGTGGATTTGTGGTTGGCGTTGTTCCTGTTGCCTCCAGGAGGTGGTCAAGCAGAGCGCCTGCTTGGATGAGAATCCTTGGGTCTTTCTTGTTTCCCAGTTTTTGCCTTGTGCAGAGCATTGGATGTCTGTTCCGCTTTTTCCGCTTCACGGTACATGCTTTGCAGGTTGGTCACTTGATCCAGGTTTACATGTCTCATCACGTGCAACTTGAGAGTATTGTAGTACATGAGGTGTGTGGCTGGGGTGTCAAAGGCCATGTTGGATGATGCACAAAGACAGAGTTCCTTGTAGGCACGGTTGAGTTCCTTCACAGTGCCTGTCTGGGTCAGGTTCTTCACTTGGCGGATGATCATGAGCGCTGTATCTTTAAGCACAAATCTTGCCAGGAAGTCTTGCTTAAAGGTATCCCAGTTCTTGTTGGTGTGCTCCTCATGCCACTTGTTGCACCAAGTGCCAGCGTCATGGGTCAGGCAGATGGAAATTTCTGCAATCCAAAATTGCTGTGGGCATTCCATCTGAGCTAGCTTGCTCTGGGCGGACTGGATCCATGCGGTGGCGTTGTTGTCATTGGCCCCAGCAAAAGTTTCAAGGAGGCACTTTGTAGTCTTTAAGCTACATAGGCAGGTGTGGTGGTTTTGTTGGCTGGTTGCGGAATTAATGAGGGAGCCTGAAAGAAACCTTGTGCAGACATGGCATTGAAGGCGGGTAGCAGGATTACTGTGTTTTGGTATAGGATGAAACCATTGGGTATGGAGGTACCAGGAGTGTACGGAGTCTAGTCAGGTGGGAGGCCAGACATAATTCTGTCAAGGATTTGTTGGCTGCGGCGTGTGCGGGCAACAGGCAGAAATTTTCAAGATAAGGTAGGATGGAGAGCCTACCTGTGCTACCAATGCTGTAACTGTGCTGTTTTAGCAGAGTTACACGGGGAGAAATATTTAGAAGATAGATAATAATCTTTATTGTGAGATATTGATTATATAGTTCATGTGAATCAAGGATAACGGGAACATGATTGGTGATCACATGGCTGGATGGAAGAGGGGGGTGGCTTGATCCTGGTAATGAGTCAAGTGCCAAGACAAGGTATCCATCATAAGGGATCATCATCTGTTCATGTTGTTGGATTTGGTAATTTGAGTTGACTTCCTAGTCTGGCTTCAAGTGACCGGATAATCAGATTTCAGGTCACAAACCCTCTTGGTTGGAACCTTGCTGGCGGGTCAAGTCTGCGGTTTTGACAATATAGAGAAAAAATTAAGAGCGTCTATAATGGGTTTAGCGGTATGTACCCATCCCGCAATGGAGGTGGCGCACAACCTCTACTGCCATACTGTAGACGGTAGATAAACCCTGGTTAAAATACTCCTGCCTGCTGGCAAAAGGGAGTACAGTCTGGTGGGAGTGAAAAAGCAGCTTCTCTGGCGGGGCTGCAAACCCTTAAATTCTAGCCAGGACCAAGGCGTCCTGGATAACGTGGTCCACCAAGTTGTATCTGGGGGGACCTTCTTCCCATCCAGGGAGAGCTGGGCCTTGTCAATCCCAAGAAGGACCCTGTCTAGGTCCTCTACATATGTGCCCATCCCAAAGTAGAAGAGGAACCCTAGGCAAACAATGAGGTGAAGCCTTTGTCCAGCAAAGGCTTCTTTAAACTCACAGAGCTTATTATACAAGGTACTAATCTTCTTCTTGTCCTTTGTCTTGGCAAACATGAGTCCCATTGCCAGAAGGACCCTCATCTTGTTGAAACTCCAGGCCAGCCCAAAGTCTGCCAGGAGGATTTTTGTCTTCTTTACAGCTGTTGCGTCTTCAACAGCCAGTTTTGAAACCACACACCCAAAGTTGTCCAAGAGGTATGGGATGATATGCTCTACTGGGAAGCAGAAGTGGGCAGCTGCATGGGCCCAGCCCATCTCCGGTACATTCTTGAATGGGAGCGTCTCCAGGATATCCCAAACAAGCTCAATGGAGTTTACACAATAAACTCCTTTGAGGGATACCGGGTCCAGGTGGACCAATTGGGCATCCTTGTAGGCAGTAACTGCCCACTTGGATGTCCCCTTGGTGTGCGTCAGCCCTGCTAGTGTGCCCCTTGTCATCATAAAGGTATCATGGACCCTGTCTTTGAGCTCCTGCAAGACAGGGGGGACAGATAGAGCTGTTTGGCCACATGATTGGCGTAATTAGCATAAAAAATGGCAGGACAAAAGGAACCAGGACTTGGCAGAGTTCACCATCAATGTTTTCTACCAAAAAAAGTAAGTATTTTGAATTTTTTAATAATAATATTTTTTATGTACCTTTGCAGGTTTCCTCCTTGCCTGCGGCTTTGGCAGGCTTTGCCATTCTTGGCACAAGCAGTTGCGCAGGCAATTCTTTATCCTCTGTCCTTGCCCGCTTGGTAGGTTTTAGGTGGGCATACATTTCAGGATCATCTGTCCAGACAGACAGCACAGAGAGGGCAAAGGACTTTAATTGCAAGCCCTCAACCACCGTCTTCTGAATGTTTAGTAAGTGCTCAATTTTCTTGTCAGGGGTGTCTGGTATTTTAGTCATAAGGGCCTTTGCGGACACCTTGTCTATTTTGTCTCCTTCAAGGACGGCAGCCTTGACTTTTGCGTTGACCTTGCAGTCAATTTTTTTGATATCTGCAACTGCAGAGTCAAGATCCTTCAAAAGATTCTCCAATTCTTTCATTGATTTTTTACTAACCTTTGCATATGTTTTTATAGCTTTCATCCTTATAAAATCTGTATTATTCTGATACTATTGCCTCTTTGTTTATCCATGTTTGTTTTCACATTACTTCAATATCCCATCCCCCCATTGTGTATATGTTTTACGCTCATCTCAATATGTGTTGTTTACTTTATGTTGGCATTATTTCCTTAATTGCCATATTATTTTTGGTGCTTTGCACAGCCCCTTGTGAAAATATTAACAACAATTTAGTGATCAGCTAAATTTGAATTAGAAAATTATAGGTTAACTGTTTTTAGATAAAGTTGTTACTGATCTGAATTCAAAACCTTAATGATAAACTTTAAGCCAATCAGGAGCCAAGTGATAAAGTGATTGTTGTGACATAAAGGGTCATTCAATAATTCTTTGATGCATGTGCACTAGTTAATATGATTGGCTGGATATTTTGCCATTGTGTGCCATTGCCGCTGTGGCAAGTTGTTGATGGACTAGTGCTAACCCAGCAGCAGATTGGGCACTAGTCCATCAACAACTTGCCACAGCGGCAATGACACACAATGGAAAAACAACCTGCCAATCATATTAATTAGCACACATGCATCAAAGAATTATTGAATGTCCCTTTATGTCACAATAATCACTTTATCACTTGGCTCCTGATTGGCTTAAAGTTTATCATTAAGGTTTTGAATTCAGATCAGTAACAACTTTATCTAAAAGCAGTTAACCTATAATTTTATAATTCAAATTTAGCTGATCACCAAATTTTTGTTAATATTTTCACAAGGGGCTGTGTTTGGGTACTAAAAATAACTGTGTTCTGGATCTAGATACATGTCATAGTAAATATATGATTTTATAGAAATAAGCTGAACATAAAGAATAAAACCAACTATAAACAAAGAGAACATGAACAATTGAAATTCAAAAAAAGGTAATATAAATAGAAAATGTTTGGCAACAGGGGGTTTATTGGGGTGGGGAAGAGTGATGCCTAGTAGGCAGAATAGCGCAGGAAGTAAGACTTAGAGGCAGTGCTGGCCTGGGGGGTCTGGGATTGGGTGGGTTGGGCTTGCGGGTGAGGGGTGTTGGTGGCAGGGGTGGAGGCAGGAGGATTTTGCGTGATGGCTGCCATATAACGCTTGTTGTATTCCTCATTGGTCATTGGCTGGATGGGCTGGTAGATGGCAGTGGCCCGAGGTGGAAGGCACTTGTCTTTCTGTGATTGGTTGCCCATGTTCACATGAAAGGCAATTTGAGTAAACAAGTCAGCCACCATTTGGCGGCCAAAGAGAAAGTTGTGGTCAAGGACCCCAAGATAGAGGTTGTTGAAAGCCTGAGGGTGGCGCTCCCGTAGTGTATCTCCGATGTTAAAGAAGACAACATCAGCCAGATGGACGTCTGAGTGGCTAGCTGGGTACATGAAGGCCTGATGCCCATGTTGCTGGATGGCCTCAAGGGCAGTGGAGCTACCCTCCATCTGGTGGCTCAAGAAAACCTGATGCTTTGAATTTGATCCATCCCAGGAGTCAAGTAATCCACTGAGGATGTGGCTGTACAAGTAGCCATCAATGAAATCTGGGTTTGTCCAACAGTAGACAAAACCCTTGGCTGAAACAGCCAGAAATGCACCAATAAATGTCCCCTTCTTGACCTTTTTCCTTCTATTCTTGGCAGCAGCTTTTCCTTGCTCACCAAAATTATCAAACACAATCAATAACTTGTAGTACAAGACAAACATGATGTCATCTGTTAGACTAGTCAGGCAACAGACCAGGGTTGATTCAATGTCTAGATCATATAGGGAATTCTCAACGCCATCCCATTGATTGCTGGAAAATTGATAAGAACCCATATGGAAGCCACCTTTCTGTGCATCCAGAGCTGCACCATGCGCTTGGAGACCCATATGTTATGGCGCTCAAGCTGTTTGTGGACCTGGGTTAGGGGAAGCTTGGGGCCCCGCTGGAGGAGGTCAAGCATGATTGGGTATGCCTCAGATATTTGTGACTCAGGGCCTTCTTGGGTTTCTTGGCTGTCCCAATCAGATTTCCCCTGTTCATCAGGTTGTTGAATTCCCGCGTGACAGTAGCTCAGGTAAATTGCAACTGGGCAGTAATCTGTTCCCAGGACAGACCCTGTAGATTCAGTGCCACAATTTCCTGAAGAATTTGGGCGGTGATGATTTGTTGCTTGGGCGCTGGGCCAGGGGAGCTGAAGCCTGGTTGGCTGTAGGGGGGAAGGTTGGCTAGCGGCAGGAAGTTGTTCCAAATCAAGGTTACCATCCTGATTGGTTAGTTGACAGACAGCTTGTGTGGTGGTGGGTACAGGAGCAGGGGCAGAGCTAGACGTCAAGTGACTACTGAACAAGTCAAACCCATATGGGTCAGGGGTCAGTAACAGTTCAGCTTCCTTGTTACCCGCCTCAAAGGCTTGGGTGTAAACAGGTGCCTCCACGTTCTGAGCCTTGCCTCCATTGAAGCTGGCTTGGCTGCTGGCGCCGTCAAAGATATTGCTAGTAAAAAACATTGTAAAAAAACCTAGGATAAAATCACTAAAAGTAGAAATTTTAAAATTTAATGATTTATTTTTATTGTAATCTTGAGTCCATATTTGGAAGGTTCTCAAAACCATTCCATACAAATCTGGAGCCATAAAAAATGAATAAAATGCCCCTGTTCCTAAATTGGATAGCTGTTGATTGGCTGTTAAACTGTTATATTTCTATTTTAGGCTGCTCACACTACACATCTTGTGTGAGTTCATTTTTTTTTGTGCTTATGGAATCTCGCTTCTAGATTGCTCTAATTTTGTTTCATTTTAGTCCTTCTGTTGGTGCCTTGTATGAATCCTGATTGGATTATAATATAATTCAAAATAGCATCCATTCATCTTACTTGTTGCATCAGTTAATTTTATTTGTGGTTTGAACTACACCGCTTGATGTTTGATATAATTTCATATGATGGGCTAGTGAAATTTTGTTTTTTGTTTGACAGTTCATTTATTAACTGAAATTTTATAAATTAATTGAATCCTGAACCTTGCGCAACTTGGATTTTGTTCAAATCTGAAATCATTTTTTTAAATCTGAAGTATTTTTGGTTGTTGCCATAGCTTTTAAAACTACTGTAATGAAGAAGCTTAAGCTGGCTCCCAACCTCAACTACACTCAATCATATGATACTGCTGGCATGGCGCAAACCCAAGCCATTGGTGCCTACTCCTCTCTGTCAATCAGGTTTGGGGAGCTCCTCATTGCATCTCCTGCTATTAACCTAGAAAAAAAAGCTATGATCTCCTGGTTGGCACACAATTCCTTTGCAAATATAATGGGATTGTAAACCTTTGAGATGATACTTTTTGCTCTTAGGATACAAGGTTCCTTTGATTTTTGAAGAACCTCCACGCCTACCAGGCAAACATCTTAAGACTTATTTGCTCAAGTACCCCACAGGTATCTTCTTGCTCAAGTACAGAACTCACTCCTCCTGTATGTGTTCCCCTCCTCCTTCCTGTCCTGCAGAGGAAAGTGTGCCTCTCCTTGCCCCTGCAGCTATTAGCATCCCTCCAGGCTCTCAAGTGATTATAGACTCACAGATATCTTATGAACTTCCTGAGAAATTGTTCTTGTAATTGTACCCTCCTGAGTCTCTCAGCCGCAAAGAGCCTCAATTATGCCCAGGGATCTTAGACCAAACCCATAAGGAGTCTGTGCAGTTGTTGCTAGATAACCTGACTGCATTGCCTATGCAAGTATTGTGGGGATAAGTTGTAGGGCACGGCGGCATATTAGGGGCAGAACAGGTGGCGTCCCTCTACCCTTTTGGAACCTCTAGCAACTTCAATCTCCATGAAGAAAACCCTCAGGTTCTCTCCCTATTCACAGTTGACAACTTCCCTGAATTGTTGCCCATTCAAAAAAAGATGTACTGGATCTTCTTGACCAGTTTAACAATATCTTTGCCTCTGGACCTACAGATTATGGTCTAGCCAAAGGGGTCATCCATCAGATTAATACTGTTTATGCACTGCCTTTTTGTGCCAAGCCATACTGCCATAGTAGGATAGAGGATGCCCAGGTTTCCAAGGAGCTTAAACAACTATTAGATGCTGGACTCTTGGCTCCCTCTCAGAGCCCGTGGGCCTCCCCCTTATTGATTCTCAAGAAAAAGGATTGGGGCCACCACATTGTGATGAATCACCACTGCCTAAACTTGCTCACAAAGAAAGATTCATATCCCTTGCCTAGAATTGATGATACTCTCAGACAGCTGGGTGGTTCAAAATTCTTCTCTGCTATGAATTTAGCTTCTGAATATTGGCAGGTTGACTTGTTACCAGAAGACCAAGAAAAGACTGCTCTAATCACCTCCGAGGGGCTCTATGAACCTACTTAAATGCCCCAAGGACTCTGCAATGCCCCAGCTACGTTTCAAAGGACTATGGACTCCATCCTACAAGACCTAAAGCTCTCTTGTGTCCTCGTATATCTTGATGATATCACCGTGTTCAGCGCCACCATTACCAACCACTTAGAACACCTCAAGTCTGTCTTCATTAAGATTTGAGAAGCTGGCTTGAGACTCAAACCCTCCAAGTGCTCCTTCTTTAAAGAGCAACTCAAATTCCTGGGTCATGAGGTCACCCAAACTGGAATCTTCCCCATGAATAATAAGGTGGAAGCCATTGAAAAGATGTTGCCTCCCACAAATCTATGGGAGGTCCAAGTATTTCTTGGTATAATGGGGTACTATTGACAGTTCATCCCTGACTTTGCTGAATTGAGTGAACCTGTCAGGAATGCCTTTGCCACCTTTCCTGACAACAACAAAGAAATATTGGCAAATTCAGGGTCTAAAAACCCTTCTCCTAATTTGGACTATTTTTCAGGTCCTAGGAATGAACTATTAGTATGTAGTATCTGTCTGCAATTACCTTTGGTTGCTCTGGAATCAAGCCAGGAGGCCATTCACTGGTCCAACACGGGAATTGAACCCAGGTCCTTTCAATTGTCTATGTATCATCTAGATAACATTAGTAGAGCAAATTTGAACTTACCTTTCTCAATAAGCAAGAGGGCTTACTGCAGCCAATCACAGGTTGCAACAGGGACAGAGCTTTTCAAAACCAGATTTGATTTGAACAATGACAACTTTAAAGTAGCATTAAGCTCTGTACTTAAAGTTAATCATAATAAGGATTGCTCATCCTCTTCTGGTGTTGTATTTACACACCAGAAGCTTCCCCAAGCTGTTGCTTCTCCAACATCTGGGGTAAATAACACCTAGCTGTTGGAGAAGGCTCAGCAGGGGCCAGCTATGATATTGTTTTAAAAAAATAATTTTTTAAAAAGATTAAGTCAAAAACTCCCCCTGCCAAGTTTCTTTCCCCAGTATCCCCAATATTTCCCCAATTCCCCTTTAAAAATACAGTTTAATAGCTCTTGACAGTCTATAAAAGGCATCATTTGTCAGGTTATTTGATTGTTCATTTAATAAAGTCAATTTACCAACCTATTTGATTATCCTTTTGCGTGCTCTCCAAATCCTGAAATCAAACACCATGATGCTACCCAAGTCATCCCAATGGGGACCATTTGGGTATAAATGGTTGGTTTGATTGCTCCTTGTCCAGTCCCTTACTGCAAGCCTATCTTTTGGAACCAGAGCAGATTCTGGTTCACCCCCTCCCAATTACTTGGACAAGTTGTGGCGCTGAGTGGTACCAGGTGTATGGTACACCGCCACCCCACTGTCACCAAATCCCCCAATCACAGAGGAACCACAGGTCATGGGGACCAGTCCGCCCAGCCCTTCTTTATTTCATCCCTTGGCTTCTGTTTTCTTCCTAAGTTATCTTGGAGCTTACTTCCTGTTGGGAAGATTTAATCCCCTTTTGGGTCAATATTGCCTTATTGGATAATTGTTCCATATGGGGATAGTCTCCCTTCCAATTGGTTCTCTAATCACAGGGTTGAACCCATCCATGGCCATACCCCTTTTGGGTGGTATGTTTCCAAGCAGATGGGTTCCTGACAGAACCCCTTGTCCAGCTCCTTTGCAATATCTCCTTTGAGTGGACTGACAGTCAGCAGCAATTGTTTGAAGCGCTTAAGGCCAAGCTCAAAGAGGCCCCTATCCTAGTCTACCCCAATTATTATAAAGAGTTTATCTTGTATACTGACACAAGTGGAGTAGCTGTGGGTGCCATTTTAGCCCAGCTTAACAATAAAGGCGTGGATAGACCAGTGGCTTATTTTTCCCGAGTCCTCAACAAACACAAGAAAAACTATAGAGTCACTGAAAAAGAATGCCTAGCTGTTCTGCATGCAGTAAAGCAGTTCTGGCACTACATCTATGGGACTCATTTCATGGTAGTCACTGATCACTCATTCCTTAAGTGGCTGTAGCAATTAAAGGAGCCTGAAAGTCAATTAGCACATTGGGCTCTGCAACTACAAGGATACAATTTCACTGTGGTACATTGTCCTGGTGCACAACATAAGAATGCCAATGGTTTGTCAAGGATGCCTATTTTAGCCATCCATCCTGCTGATGCTGATTGCCTATACAAGTTAATAGAGTATCCTGACTCCTAGACCACTGAGCCAGAAGACATCCAATTAGCACTGCAGGCCCTATCAAAAAATACTGTGATTCAAGATAGACAACTCTTCAAGAAAGTCAACAACACCTATTTGTCCTACATCCGCCCCAGTATGAGAATAGCCATCATTCTCCAAGCTCACATTGATACTGGACATGGGGGCATAGCAAGAACTCATGACTGGTTATGCAAAAACTTCTATTGGGAAAACATGTGCCTCCTAATCCATGACGTCCTTGCATCATGTCATTTGTGCCAGCTCTAACAACCTTGCCCTTCCCAACATCAGTTCAAACTCATCCCTCATAAACATGCTTTCCACACTATTAGTATTGATGCTGTTGGGCCTCTCCCTTGTTCTAAGTATGGGTGTTGGTTTATTTTGATAGCTGTAGACCATTTTAGCAAGTGGGTCAAAGCCAGAGCCATAAAAGATATAACTGTCAAGACCACTGCTAACTTCTTGTTGCAAGATATCTTCTACCTCATGGCTGTCCTCAAGTCCTGCTTTCTGCAAGGGCACTAACTTTAATGCTTGACTCATCACCTCTATTGTAGAGGTTATGAGTACCCACCAATCTTTCTCTGCACTGTATAACCTGTCAACCAATGGAACTGTTGAACGAGAAAATTACTTCCTGGTGTCCATAATGAGGAAACTCACTCTCTCTGATGCCGCCAATTGGGATATGTTCCTCCCTGCTGCCCTCTTTGTTTATCAACTTAGCAGACACCAAGTGACTAGTCAATCTCCCTTTTCCATGCTGTACAGGTGTGAAGCCACAACTCCCTCAATCTTGGGGCCCCTTTGATTGAAGTTGATGTGTCTGCCAATCCTGAAGCCCATGTCAAGGACTTAACAAATTGTATTATCCACATTCAGGCAACAGCATATTCAACTGCCTATAAGGCCAAGACTTTAGAACTCTCACTGTCCAATGCTTCTCAAGCCCCCCTCCCTGAGTATCAAGTAGGAGACCTGGTTCTCTACTACCAGAATTGTACTGGAGGCAGAGCTCATAAGCTTGACTCCCTCTGGGTTGGGCCTTGTGAAGTCACCTTCAAGAAGGGCGTTGAGTATACTGTGAAACTGCTGTCCTCTGGACGTCCTTTTGCCCAAGTTCATTCCAAATTTCTCTGCAAATATCAGCTCCCTGTGTCCAATCTTGAGGGGGGAGATATCATAAATTGCGCCATTAATGCTATTTTGATATGGCCTTTGAACAGTGATAGATGCAAAGATTTGGTTGGTTTTGCTTTTGACTTCAGAAAATCCTTGCCTTCTGTAAATGGGTCTGTTTCAATGTCCATCCATTCCGGATTATTGTACCTGTCTGTGATTGATCTTGGTATGAACTCATCCCAACGTGACCCCCTCAGCCACTCTGTCTTCCTAATGAGTGATCACTGTTCCTTGTCTACTATTTAAGTAGAATCATTTCTCCTAATAAAGACAAGTTTATCCACATTTGCGCTGGCTTTAATAATCTTCAAGATTTTTCCTGTCCTTTCTGCCAAAAGGACTTTTACATCTCATTTTCCAGGAAATTAAGGTACATGCCCTTAATTCTTCCCTGAAGGCTAACCCAAGGCTAGCTTTGAACCTCAAATCTTTTGTTATAAAGATTTCCCACTGTGTCCTCCTGGATGTCGTCTCCAGGAGCCAAACACAACAATGAGGGTGGTGTCCTTCATCACAAATCTTGCTAAGAAGTCTTGCTTGAAGGTGTCCCAGTCTTTCTAAGTGTGGTCTTCATGTCATTTATTGCACCATGTACCTGTGTCATGTGTGAGGCAGATGGACATATCTGCAATCCAGAACCGTTGTGAGCATTTCATTTGCGCCAATTTGTTCTGTGCCAATTGTATCCATGCTGTGGGATTGTTGTCATTGGCTCCAGCAAATGACTTCAAGGCGGCACTGCACAGGTGTTGGGCTAAATGAGCGGGCATTATAATTTTGTCTGTCACTCAAGAGGTGTTAGTAGGTGCTTAAAACAATCCTTGCGCTGATAGAGCATTAAAGATAAGGACCAACATAACCATGTTTTGGTACAGTAAAAAACCTTCTGGTATTTTGGTACCCATTGTGTAGGGTGTCCAGTCTACAGGAAGGCCAGGCATGATTCTTCTGTATATTTGTTGACTGCGCCAAGTACAAGCAATAGGCGGAATTTTGAAGGGAAAGATAGGATGAAGAACCTACCTGTGCTACCAATGTTGTAACTGTGCTGTTTTAGGAGAGTTACAAGGGGAAAAATATTTGGGGACCAGATAATTATCTTTATTTGGAGATAGTGATTATATAGTTGTTGTGAATCAGTTTAAGAGAAACATGATTATGTAAATCATTCAGTTGGATGATGAAGGGGGTGGCTTGTTTCTGGTAGAGGGTCAGGCGCCAAATCAAGTCATCCACCAAATAGGATCATTGTTTGTTTATGTTGTTGTTTTTGGAAATTTGAGTTGACTTCCTTGTTTGGGAACGGGTCACAGGGAAGTTGGATTGCGGGTCACAAACACGCTTAGTCAGAACCTTGTTGGCGGGCCAATCCTGCTGTTTTGACATAAGTACTACCACAAGACCTTGCCTGCCTCTATCTAAAAAGATACCCAGAAGTGACAATCCCACAGTACAACAAGCTAGGCATAACCAGGAAGACAAGAAAATGGAACAAATGAAGAGAAAGGCAATACTCTTCCAGGAAGAAAGGTTCCAAGCTGAAGACAAGATCTAGGTGATAAACCATGGCCTACACAAATTAGAACCAGGACTAAGAGGACTGGACATGATCATGGAGGTCAACCCAGACAGCACCTATCTTGTCAAAGGAATTGATGCATGGACAGGGTTGAAGCTCATGCCTCATGACTGGTGCTGTCCCTGTAAAGCAAGGAACACACATCACTATTCCTGGCTACCTGTTCCCAATACCAGATTGGATTGATAACAAGCCTGGATTCCAGATGTCCTCAAGAAAATTCCTAAAGCTCTGCTTTTCAGCACCCCAGGGGATGTCACAACATCTACGGTTGCTCTCTCTCAGGGAGGCAATTTCCTGAGCAATTCTCTGATCAATGAATAATCAGTGGCACTCTCATCAGACGCCTGTCTTATATGGGGATCAACTATTTTAAATCCTAATGGGAACACTACCTGGACAAGCCCCATGGCTACTATGACGTACATGGACAGTATGGGGCTTGCCATGGTGCTATATAATCCTCAATATTCATATCAATAAAGTATCATTCCCTTCTTAAATTTCCTCTTTATCTTGTCTATTATACTTCCTGCAAGTATATACTCAACACACATATTATAGAAAGGGTGCTATATTTGCTTTTATAAGACAATTCTAATAATATTTAGTGATCGAATAGATATAGTTTACGTGCTTGTTCTTTTTAAAAAGAAGGGTTCGATAATTTCAATACCGTTAAAGAAAGCTAAGATTTTAGGTATCAGTTTGATTCCCAACAAAACTCAGCATATGCGTATTTTTATCCCATAGCTATGTTAAACTTTTTGGGATGATGCCGTTTTGTTGCAATTAGGGCTGTAAAAATAACGGTGTCTGAAATAAGGTAGTTACCGGTTTTTAATAATGGTTTAATTTAACTATAGCGATTATCTCTCAATCGTAATATAGGTTTTTATATAGTAAAGATTGAATAAAATTTCTTTTAGTAAAAGTGATGCAATCCTTTAAATTTACTGGTAGGGAAATTAAATCAAAATTTTAAGGCGCAAAGTGGCACAGTTAATAGGAAAGTATTCATCGTTAAAATAATGGCACAATTGTTAATGATTCACATGCCCATTGAGCTTCTTGGGGAGGGGATATAACCTTGTAATCAGGTTTGGAATTTTTCTAGAATTATTTGATTTTCATGCGTCGGTCTGGTTGAAAATCATGTCCTTTAATCATATGTCGCTTAGTAGCCATCACCGAGCTCCTTTAATATGGATTAACTTCCATGTTGAGAAAAATGTTTACGCCTTAGACACTTTTATGACGATTCTTTGGTGTTGTCAGATCAGTTTATGGCTTGGGTGTGCTAATTGGTTCCTTGAAGGCTGGTGACTAAATCGGTGACTGTAGCCATTTTAACCATAAGCCAGGATTGGTTGACCAGGATTGGTTGAATGGTCAGTTGTACTATTGTAATCTGTTGGTGCTGGTATCTCCTAGTTGATCGACAGATTCAACTTTATCAGTTCCATCAACCACGGCTTTAAAAATATGGTTTTATTTAGAATTTATTATGGCTTGAGTGGGAGCCTGGATGACAACTTTATTATCAAGCGACCACTATACAACTGAAAGCTCAGCTTCATCTGATGCAACACTAAAGAATATCGAGTATAGAATCGCAGTCCAGCACCCTAATACCTAATTTTACATACAATCTAGTTTAGATAGATTTTCAAAACAAGCAGACTAGATAATTAATCATCTATATGTCGACTATTAACTCCAGTAAACCTGAGGCGTATGTGACTCTTGTAGCTACAGATTCGTATGTGAAAGGCGCCATCGTGCTAGCGTACTCGATTCGGAACATAGGCACAACAAAACTGCTCATATGTTTAGTCACCCCCGGCCTGGAAAAGGATAGCCTGGTGCAGCTCCACAGAGTGTTTGATCACGTACTCCCCATCTCGAAATTAGATACACATGATGTGGAGAAACTGACCCTTCTGGGGCGGACGGAGCTTGGCTTAACTGTTTCCAAGATTCATATTTGGTCTTTGGACTGGATCGAAACCGCGTTGTTTCTCGATGCTGATACTCTAGTCTTAAAATCTATCGATCATTTATTTGAAAAGTACAGAGATATCCCATTTGCTGCTTGCCCAGATCCCGGTTGGCCTGATTGCTTTAATTCTGGAGTTTTTCTTTGTAAACCCAACCGGGAAACATATCAGGATCTTTTGAATTTATTGGCCACAGAGGGAAGCTTTGATGGTAATTTTCATAATACTAAATTGGGGTTTGGATTTTTGTTGAACTTTTTTAAAGGTGGTGATCAAGGGCTGTTAAATACATATTTCGGCAAATGGTCCCAAACAGCCGATCAAAGAATGCCTTATATTTATAATGTCATGCCAAACGCTGTCTACAGGTAAGGGTTCACCACGTTACAAAATATTTGCTTTCGATATCTAACTGCAATTATTGCAGTTATGCACCAGCGTATCAAAAGAATTCGGATAATATCGCTGTGATGCACTTCATTGGAAAGGACAAGCCCTGGAATTCAGAACCTCTTCTTGTTTCCGCTACCCAAGAACTAGTTAAAGATTTAGACCCTGGCTGCGTTGCCCCAGACATTAGATTAAAGCCCAAGACACTCAAAGATGATCATCCCCTTAAGGTTCACTCCGAAACCCCGATTCCAGTTAAACTTGATCATCGGACTTATCTTGATAAATGGTGGGAAATTTACCGCACCAATATCAGTGGACTGGTAACAACAAGATTGGAATTTTAATTGATTTTAGACTGACGATTTAAATTCCCTGACTTTACAGGTACTTTCTTCTTTTACAATGCATTCATTTCTCAGAACACAGAACATAGCAGCCTTGTTCCAGATTTACCCGACATAGCTCCCCCAGAAAGGTTGTCGCCCAAGCAGGAACAAGCTACCAAACCAATTATGGAATCTTCCACGCCAGATGCAAGGCCCCATTATTCATACTATGGGAACAACACATTCCAATCCAATGCTGGATATCAAACGTATGCCGGTGACGCTCATGAAGCATTCAGTGCGAGATATAGCTTCGATACCGCTTACCAAACTATCCCCACCTCCCGATATGAGTATACCAGACCCATACTTCCTGAAACTGCATTAAACAATCTTTCTGATCGAAACATGCTTACCTCGGCTCACCAGCAGGCTAGCGAGCACAACAAGCCATTTCCTCTCTTTGAGGAATACCTTCGCCCCAAATCACAACACCTGAGGACAACTGAAGCCTCTGGCCACTATTACAAAAACGAGACCGGCCTTGGGTACAATTTTCCGTCCAGTAGTTTGGACCAAAACACTTCATCAAGAGACTCAAATATGTTGGCCCAAGGTGCTTATGGTTCACCCGCCAATGTGGCCGCCCAAGCCTCACCTCCCTCCAGCAAAGGGACTGATTCGTGGAAGCCCATCCCCATTGAATTCCTTTCAGGCCAAGGTGATGAAACTCAGAATGAGGACCACTCCGATTCAGCTGTTATGGATCTGCAGAGTGTACTCTCTGACTCTGTCAAGATACAGCATGGTGTCCCATGGGAAGCAAAGCTTACATGCACAAGCTCCAAGCCTCGCTCCACCACATCAGGAGAGTTCCAGACTACTTACACTTTGCTTTGGGAGGAAAACCTCATTAGCGCAAACAGCTCCATGGCTGCTAGCCCGCGCCTCGGTTCGACTCCAGCAATCAGAGTGCCAAAGACAGGCCAATCCCAGCAAAAGAACGACCCTCACCCTGCTGATTATATGTCCCTATACAATACTCCTCGCTTCGTTTCACCCAACCCAGCGTCTCCTGTCTCCGAAGAGTTGCCGCAAGAAGTTCAGAAGATGGACTCTTCCCTGAAGAATCCGTCCTTTAGTAATGACCCCTCCACCAACGCTGGCTTTGGAGCATACCGCGTACAATGGGACCAGCCCGAGCTTCAAGGCTGGACGGCACCAAACATGGCAAGTGGAAAGGCAAAGTACCAGGATGCAGAAGTTCCCTACAAAATGCGCTAGCCTTTATCACCAAAGAGTGATATCATCTAGCATAAATGCCCCCAAAATACCTCTATTATCCCATTTGCCTCTATTGCTTACATTTGATATTAAAATAGATTATATATGTACTCTTAAGGCTGAACCAAAACATTCTGCTGCCATCACTCCGCCAACGGCTAACTTTGATGTTTGATCGATAGCCTTAAAATCAGATTGATTTCTCTTTCTTGCCATCCATCTTAGACATACCGCATCAACCACGCGCAATAACATTTCAAGGTCTGGTGTTCTCTTAAGTACATGACTCAAGTACCATCTAAATCCCTGGTATAATCCACTTTTTCAAGTCCAGGATTAGCCGTAGATGAGCATCCTTTTACCCGCAAACAAAGATGCAGAAGAGGATCCAATGTGTGCTCAGCCCAGCCAGAATTCAACAAGCTCCCCAGGACATGAAGCTTCAACAGTCCGCCCCCAAAAGATCACCAGGTACCGATAGGCCTTAAACCTGAACAGCATTCACCAAAGCCTGCCGGAGTTCCCAGCAAAGCTAGTTTCAGCCCTGACAAAAGGTACCCGAGTGCTTTAAAAAGCTTCACATGTATAAAGCTAACCAGGTTTTTAATATGAAGCCTCCAAACCAGATATTTTTTGTTGGGCAGCCAATTAAGAGTTTTGCAACATCTTCAATTGCTCCCTCTTGGGAAATCATTTTCCCAAGGAATGGCTCAATAGACAAGTAAAGGTGGCCCTAAAACAAGATCCAGATATTATGCCAGGACCAAACCATTGCATTACAGAGGAGCCCAGATCTTCCAAAACACATGGCTGGCATGATCTACATGGATACCATGTAGCTTGTTGCCTTGATATATAACACTGCTCTTCTATATCAAATAAAAAATAACATTCTCTTTGTAAATCTTCCCCTTATTTTTATAATATATATCTCAGAAATATATACTTGACAGTGGTAGGGTTTCAACACCTACCAACTCAAGGGAAAATACCTCCAAAGATAAAGATTCAGGAAACAGCACTTCTTACCAGCCAGAGAGCTTACAAAGAAGGGCAAGCTGTCCCCACAAGATACACCATCTTAAACTATACCTTTTCACCCATTAAACAGTCCAACTACCTCGCCATAAAAGAAACATTGAATCAACTAGTTCACCAGAAAGCTTCCAAAATACCTCCTGTAGCCTTGCAATACCTTTTCTCTAGAGAGATTCACACCTTTGCCGGTCCAATCTGAGAGAACACCACCCTCTGAATACAAAGCACTCAAAATAAGTCCACACAAGTTGGCTACCCCCAAAGGCACTAGGAAGGTGATATCTCATACAGAGGCATAGAAATTTCCACCAAATTGGTCAGCAAACAATGTCAACCCAACTCAGAATGAGAGCCAGGACCTCTTCAGGAGGACCCTTATCAAAAGACTTGCACCCAAGGATCTCTAGCAGACCTGTGGAGTTTCATATCACAACAGAAGTGTCCCACAGGAAATTCTCAGGGAGGGGCCCAAATCACAGATACCTCCAGCAGCAGAGGGCTCACCGCTCAGACTGCCCCCACCAGCCACTGTAACTACTACAGCGAGCCAGCAAGATGGCAGATGGTACCCATGGGAACCGGGGAAAGCTTTGGTCTAGCTTCCCATCAGTGGCCAAACCCGGTTTAGCACTTGTCATCTTTTCTAAATAGTTAGTAAAATAAAATTTTTGAGGATGCAGAATGTTAACTTGGTTTAGGTGATCTTTTTGGCCGAGGTTGGATATAACTAGTTTATAGCTTTAAGCCTTTTATTTAGGATATAGAAAACCAATTCAGCTTTCTATTATACTTACCCTGGGGCTATATAGCTCAGGTCAAGGAAGGAAAAGACATAACAAGTGTGAAGCCTCACTATTAAAAGATAGTTAAAGAGTCTATAGCAAAAATGAGATACTGGGTTCTGATCAAATAAGGGGAAGCTAAATGCAACCTATACTATTGAAATTTACAGGGCTTGTATATCATGACTGGCCAAAAATTGAAGAAGACCAAAATAATAGGGACCATTGATGAATATATTTCTGCCTACAAAGACATTCAAGGCAGAGCACCAAGCCACATGCACTTTAATGACCCCTCTACACATGTAAAATTCTGCAATAGCCTTGCATACTATACCATGAGATAATTTGAGTTAAACAACGGCGCCAACTTTCAGGGGACCTTTCAGGAAGCAAATTTTTTGGATCAAAAAGCAGGCTGCCTACACTAGGCTGAAAAAATAAAGAGAGTAATACACACAGAAAAAATACTTTCCCTACCAAACATGCTTCTTGTACTACCAGTGCCAACCCCAGAAGAGGAACTTGAAGCACGCAAGCAAACAATACCAGAGCACCAAAAAACTCTAAAACAGAAAAAGAGCATACAGGTGCTCAGAAAAGCTTCTCTTTCCTTCAAAGCAAGACCTGTACAGAGATCAGGATTTATATTTAATCACCATGATCTAATTGCTATCTGAAAATTCTATTCTGTTTGTGGCTCAGACTGAAAATAGATTGCTTGCTTACCCTTCCTGATTTCAATGCTACCATGGCAAAGCTTTGTTAGATACTGGAGCAAATATATCTCTAATTGAAAAATTCAAACCTTGTGAAATCATCTACCTCCAGGGGCAGTGTAAACAAGGGTTTATTGCAGACAATAAATAATTAAAAGTGACCAAAGAAACTAAACCATTGAAAGTGCAGACAAAAGATGTTCAGAACACCCTAAGCAGCCCAATTATACCCCTACCAAAATGCAATGTATTACTAGGCTTAGACTAGATGAAAAATACTGGACCACAAGTTGACTGAGAAAGTTCAGCACTCATCATTCAACAAGGAGGATTCCACAATCTTTTCTACAACACACCTTGACACTCTCACAAGATATCATGTATTTATCAAGATCACTGAGGAATAAATAGAAAAAGAGTATCAGCAAAATTGATTAGGATACTTATACTTGCAAGATCATTTACTTCAAGAATATGGAATTGTCATTGTTGTGATCTGAGGTGCGGCACAGAGTCACAACGGGAAATCCTAACCTTAGGATTGGATTTGTACTAAGTCTTGGTTAGATTGGCAGGGAAGGCTATGCAGTTACCTTGTGGCCCTGATTGAATAATATCTGCTAGACATGGCTAGAGAGGCGCCAAAGTACGTGGAGACACAAAGACAAAAATGTGAATAGAACTTAAATTTTATTGGGTATAAAGATTGGGAATATATACTGTGTAGCTTTACCACAAAACAGTACATGGACGGTAGGATCACTCGCCACAAGCCTGAGTGGGGCAAGTGAGTTGCGCAGAATCAGGAAGCTAAACAATTGAATTTCCCAATTTGGAGCCAGCCTCATTTCAAAGGGTGAAAGCAAAAGAGAGGGATTTGTCCTTGAAATAACCCATTGAAGGCAAAATCAAAACATGGTGAATGGCAGCATTCACAACATTGCCTCCCTCTAGATTGGCCTTAGGGGGTGGTACTTGCAGAGGAACTTGGCATGCACACAAGCAAACAGTCAACCACTAGAGAGGAGTTTTACAGTATACTCTGATCCTTGCTTGAAGGTCACTTCCAAGGGCCCAATCCACAACGGGTCTAGTTTATGAGTGTGTCCTCCTACTCTATGCTGATAGTAAAAAACGTGGTCCCCAATGTTGAACTCAGGAAAGGGAGATTGTCTAGCATTGTTGGGAGAGAGCTCAAGCATCTTGGTCTTATATGCAGATGAGTAGACAGAGGCCTGAATATAAATGATTTTGTTGACTAGATCTTTGATATGGTTGTCAGAGTTCATGGCCTTATCAGAGGAGAGTAGGGGGGCCCAAGAGCAACAAAGTGGTGGCTTCACAACCATATAGCATAGCAAAAGGGGAATACCCAGTGACACAATGTTTGCTAAGGCAATATTCAAAGAGAGCAGTGGGTAAGTATAGATCCCGGTTTGCAGCGTCAGAGTAAGTGAGTTTCATCATGATAGAAACCAGAGTTGAATTTGCACGCTTGACTGCCTCATTGGTAGAAGGATTATAGGGGGCCTAGAAAGATTGGTGAGATTCCAAGGCCTTGACAACAGAGGTCACCAACTTGGCAGTGAATTTAGTCACATTGTCAGACAACAACACTTGAGGACAACCGTGGCAAAAGAATACATCTTGCAGCAGGAAGGCAGTGGTTGTCTTGGCAGTGATGTCCTTAGTAGGATGGTCTTCTACCCACTTGCTAAAATGATCAACAGCAATTATGATAAAGCAGCAACCAGAGCAGGAGCAAGGGAGAGGTCTTACAGCATCAATACTGACAGTGTGAAAGGCGTGTTGTGGGAGGACTAGCTTGAACTTGTGAGCGGCGGCTCGAGGTTGTTGGAGCTGGAAATCATGGCAACTAGCAATAACATCTGGAATCAGCAGGCAAAGATTTTCCCAGAAGTAGTTCTTCTGGAGCCAGGCATAAGTCTTGGCAACACCTCCATGCCCTGTCTCCTTATCAGCTTGGAGCACCACCAAAAGGCAAAGACTAGGCCTTACATAAGGCAAGTAGTGGTCTGGTACTTTCTTGAAAAGCTGATTGTCACAAATGAGTGTGTCTTCAGATAATTTAGAAAGGGCAACTTGAACTTCTTCTGTCTTGTTCTCCCATGAAGAAGTATATCCAATTAGTTAGTACAGCCTGTCAGCCTCAGCAGGGTGTAGAGCGAGGATGGGCATTCTGGACAGTCCATCAGCATTTTGGTGTTGAATCTTGGGGCAGTGCAGCACAGTGAAGTTGTACCCTTGCAGGTGGAGAGCCCATCTAGCTAGTCGTCCTTCTGTTTCCTTAAGTTGTTGTAACCATTTGAGAAAAGCGTGGTCAGTGACCAAGTGAAATGGGTGCCATACACATAATGGCGGAACTGCTTGACAGCATGCAGCACAGCAAGGCATTCTTTCTCTGTTACACTGTAGTTCTTCTTGTGCTTATTCAGGACACGGGAGGTATAAGCCACAGGGTGATACACACCTTTATCATCCAATTGAGCCAAGATGGCTTCAATGGCAAGGTCACTAGAATAAGTATATAGGATGAATTCCTTATTGTAATCAGGATATACTAGGATAGGGGCCTCCTTAAGTTTTTGCTTAAGGGTCTCAAAGGCCTGTTGCTGGCTGGCAGTCCATTTGAAAGGGACCTTACACAGCATCTAGACCAAGGGTTTGCTAGTGTCAGTAAAATTGGGGATGAATTGTCTGTAGTATCCCATCATACCCAGAAAGACTTGAACTTCTTGCAGGTTGGTGGGCGGAAGCATTTTGTTAATGGCCTCAACTTTCTTAGTCATGGGGGAAATTCCTGTCTGATTCACCTCATGTCTCAAGAGTTCAAGGCGTTCCTTGAAGAAGGCACACTTAGATGGTTTTAGCTTAAGATCAGCTTCTCAAATCTTTATGAACACTTCCTTGAGATGAGCCAGGTGGTTGGTAAAGGTAGCGCTAAAGACTGTTATATCATCTAAGTACACTAGGACACATGAGAGCTTCAAATCACAGAGGATGGAGTCCATGGCTTGTTGGAAAGTAGCTGGAGCATTGCAGAGTCCTTGTGGCATTTTTGTAGGCTCAAACAATCCTTTGGAAGTGATGAGTGCAGCCTTCTGTCTATCCTTGGGAGAGAGATCAACTTGCCAGTACCCAGAGGCTAGGTCCATAGCAGAGAAGAACTTGGAACCTCCAAGGCGGCAGAGAGCATCATCAATGTGTGGTAAGGGGTAGGAATCCTTTTTGCCTAAAGAGTTTAATTGTCAGTAGTTCATCACAATACAATGGCCTCCATCCTTCTTCTTTAGTATGAGCAGGGGGAAGCCCATGGACTTTGGGAAGGAGCAAACAGTCTGGTGTCTAGAAGTTGTTTGAGCTCTTTAGACACCTGAGCATCCTCCACACAACTGCGGCAATAAGGTTTAGCACAGAAGGGGAAAGCATCACCAGTATCAATCTGGTGAATGACGGCTTTGGCTAGACCATAATCAGTGCTATCTCTAGCAAAGATATCTGGAAACTAATCCAGTAGATCAAGCACCTATTTCTGTTGAACCAGGGATAGTTGCGGGAAGTCTTGTACAGTGAACAAGGATAGGACTTGGGGCTTGTCCTCAGGTAAATCAAAGTCCTGGAACGTACCAAAGGAATGTAGTGATATGACATCAGGGGCATTCAACAACTTGCCATAGCCAACAATCTGCCCTCTAGACACATGTATGGGAAGAGCAGTTAAGTTGGCAATCAGCAATTGAACAGGGTCTTTATGAGAGACATCCAAGATTCCTGGACAGAGATAGGGTTCATTGTGTCCTAGAGAGGGAGGAGAGTATAACTCTAGGAACGTACACTCGGGTAGCTTGTACAATATTTGGGAGTCTAGGATAGCCTGAGATCCAGGGGGAATGGTTACAGAAGAACTGGCCAAGAGAGGAATCCCTTCAGATGCAGGGCAAGCCATAGGAGGACAATTCATGTTGGTAGAATGGGTACGGTATTTTAGAGTGAAAACACCTGTGGGATATTCTAAGGCACATATCTTGAGGCGTTTCCTGGGAACTTTAACTGGCTCTTCAAAGATCAAAGGGACCTTGTACCCTAAGATAGAGAGGTAGCTATCTTTTAAGTTGAGGATCCCATTTTATTCCCTAAGGAATTAAGTACCAACTAGGAGGTTGTAGCTCTCATTCTCTAAGACAACGGTAGGTGCGGCCAAGAGTAGTTTGCCAAACTGCATGGTAAAAGCAGAGCAAGCTCCTATAGCGCAAGTCATTGATAGCCCAGCTGTGCCATACAACTGGTGATAGTTAAGGTCGGGGGCAAGTTTGAGCTTCTTGACAAGCTTCAAGGAGACAACATTAACAGGAGACCCTGTGTCTAAGACGGCCTTAATTTTTCACCTTTTGGATGGATATTTCCACATGAGTGGTAATACAACCAAAGGGAGGGAGGACAGCCAGAATGTCTTGGGCTTCTGCTAGCTCTTTGTCCCATTTCTCAATCATGCATCTCAAGCCTGGAAACTCCTTATAGACAGTCTGGAGAGGAAGCAAGACTAAAAAATTCTTGAATACAGCATCAGCAACCTCAGAAGCTTCTTTGTAAGACTCAACAAGCATGGGAATCTCTTGGCTTGAGTGAGGTATGGACAAGAGACAGCCTCTTTGACTTCAGACAAAAGCTTGGCAGTTGTTGCAGTTTTCCCAGAGCGTAACTTATAAGGGACTGCAATAGTATTGGAATGGCAAGAACTGAATACCTTTAAGTGTCAGGGTCATCAACATCAGAATTGGTCAAGTCAGAGTTGTCAGAGATATTGTGAAACAACAGCAGAATGGGAGGAGCCTCAGTATCAGCAGGCTCAGAGTTGGCTATGGAGGGGGAATTGAAGAAGACTGGGAGAGTTGTCAACCAAGAGCGTCTCTGCCTCTAGGCTAACTGGTCTTTTCTTGTCTGCTCCTTGGGATCAGCTCCTTCAACCCAAGGATTGGTGAAGACTCAAGAGTGGTGACCTATATGTCCACAGTTATGGTAACCTTGGCATCTAGGAGTATTCTGGGAGTTCATAGTGAGGATACAAGGCCCACAGGAAGATGAACCAGAATTAGAGACAGCTCAATTCTCTTGCACAACTTCTCCAGAATGAGTAAGGTGCATATCCTGCAACAGCATCTTTATGCTATTCATAGAGGAAAGAATGGCTTTGTGAGCCTTAAAGTGGAGGCATAGAAGTTGATTAGCCTTGAGGGTTTGAGCGCAGGCCATGTAAGTCTCATGCAAATCAGCTGTCTGCTAGTTATCAATTGCTGTCCTTCCATGTAGAATCTGTCTGCAAATTCATCTAGGGTCTCCTTTGGTTTGAAAGCAATGTGCATGAAGGCGTCTTTCTTCACCTCCAAACTAAGGTCACCACCAAATTTGTTAATCAGAAGCTGCTTCATATCCTCCCAAGTCTTGATGGTGGGCAACTCCAGTACTACTACCCCCTGACAGGTTGGGTTCAGGCAGGTTAGAATGTGTTCCTTCTCAACCTCATCAGAGGCTCTCCTCATGGCAGTTTTGTAGATATTTAGGAAAGCTGCAATGGTAGATGTTTTGGGGTTAAAGACTTGCTTAAAGGTAGGCTTATAAGTGCGTTTTAGGAGTTGGGCCACCATTGTTGCTATCAAGTACATTTATGCACAGGGAGAATTTCGCTTCAGATTTGGAGGGGGGCCGCCTGGCTCACAGCTGACAAACACTCTCTTCAATAATAGTCAAGGTCTCAGCAGTGCAGGCACCTGTAGTAGTAGCTAAGGTGGTCTGTTGCTCAGTAATGTCTAGGTGTTGGCCCTGTGTAGTTACTACCGTGGAAAGCTCAGCCAGTCAGGATGTAAGAGAAGGACCCACAGAGAGGCATGGGGAAAACCTGTCATTTACCAAATCAATTAATTCACTTTTTTCTTGCACATCTTTGTCAAGGTCAGAGTGGTCTTGTTTCAAGTGGTCCACCTCATTGGCTAGAGCAATCAGCTCTCTAGCAAAGTGAATTTGGGGGGCTCATGACAGGCCTGGGCAGCAGCCATCTTTGTCAATAACCCCAGTTGGACCAGCATTAGTTGCCATCATCTCGCGTAGAGCGGCAACCTCCTGCTGTAGATCAGCAAATTGAGTTGTCAAAGCAAGCACCTGAAGATCTGGCTGAGGTGCTTCAGTAGGGCAATATTGACTCAGGTAGACGCTCACAGCTCTCAAATGGCATCCCATAGTTTCTGTTCTCTATCTATCAAATTGTCTGATAGGGAGAAGGAGGAACATCTGGTTTGGGCGTGGACAACTCATCTACTTGAGTTTGAAGTTTGGCAATGGCAGCAGCTACCCTTTCTTGATCAAACTCTTCAACCAGCTCACAAAGGCCTCTAGCAGCAAGGTCTACCACTTGTTGTAATTGATTGAAGGAGTAAGCACTGAATTCATTGAGCTGCTGCACAAGTTGTTCAAAATTGGTCAGATAGGCATTCAAGGTAGAATCTAATTGAATTTGCCAGGGCTGTTCCAACTGGTGAAACTCATGTAGACGCTCCCTAACATATTCAGGGATGTCCTGGCGCATTTGCTCAATGGAATTAACCAAGCAGATTTGAGAGGTGACAGAGTTGTGCTGATTGTCTGATACCAAGTAAAACAGAGAGTGGATCCACTATTGATAAGCAGTAAACTGATCCTAGTGATTAGTGACATCTGCTTGTAGGGACAAAATATCCTGCACATGGAGCCCTAACACCATTTTATGGTGGGCTAAGGTGGGTTGTACAAAGGATGTCAATAGATGCTCAGCAGAGCCAGTCACTGAGAGGAGGTGCTGTGGAAATTGCAGAGCCACAATCAATTTATAGTATCCCACTCAACTGAACTGCAATTGGAGGCAAGAGATGGCTCCTTCATGGGCTATCCCAAGGGCTACTGCCATGACTAGTTCCAAGTCAGGGGTACCCAGAAGATAGGCCACTAGACAGGGACCATTCCCAAGGTTCAGTATAGTAGGGACAATAGATAAGTCTGTGATGTTTTCCTCAATAGGAGGACAGGTGATTTCAGGTGAAGCTGGCTCTTGTATAGGAGGAGGAAAAGGACCTGAAAATGTGGTTGCAAAAGGGATAACCAAGGGGCTTACAGCCCCTGTAGTGAGTATCATTTTTGTTGTGTTCTGAGGCGCGGCACATACACACAGCGGGGAATCCTAACCTTAGTATTGGATTTGTACTAAGTCTTGGTTAGATGGCAGGGAAGGCTATGTGATTACCTTGTGGCCCTGAATGAATAATCTCTACTAGTTGTGGCTAGAGAGAGGTGCTAAAGTACTTACAGACACAAAGACAAAAATGTGAATATAACTTAATTTTTATTGGTGAAAGTGAAATGGAATATATACTGTGTAGCTTTACCACAAAACAGTACATGGACAGTTGATCACTTGCCACCAGTATTAGTGGGGCAAGCGAGCTGCAAAGAATCAGGAAATCAAAAAATTGTATTTCTCAGTTTGGGTACAGACTCATTTTGAGGGGCAAATGTGAAAGAGAGATATTTGTCCTCAAATTAACCTATAAAAGGCAAAATGGAAACATGGTGAATGGCGGCATTCACAATAATTAGGAATCTATTTCAGAGGCTCAAGATATATGAGGCTATGATTGTTGATGTATTGTGTTACCGGGTTTTGAAGAGGTTTCCAAAGAAAGGTTGGCAGTGTGCTTCATGAGTAAAGGTATAGACATTAATCTTTTTCTAGTTGGTAGGAAAGAGAGAACTCAAATGTGCTACCACTGTTTTAACTATGCTATGTGTGAAATTGCAGAGAAGAGGAAATAAAGAAATTGGGAAATCTTATCTTTATTAAAATAAAAATGGCTTTTATACTATTGTGAATAGATACCAAGAGGTGACATGGGTAATAAAGCTGCTTAGGGTTGAGTTGTGTGAAGAAAGGGGTGTTCCTGCTAGGACAGCATTAGTAGAGCAATACTTGTGGTGGTAGGTGGAGCCATCACCAAGGGGAGAATATTAGTTTTTGCCCTGATTAGGCAACAGGTTGAGTTGATTGTTGATCCATTAGGGGGCTAGATTGTTGTGCCAGCCCAATTGTGATATATTTGGATATGAATTGTCATTGATTGGTGTAGGAGATAGCATAGACAGGTCTAGCTAGTATGACCATGTTAATAGGGGTATATAACTTGTCATGTATAGAATGTTAAAGTGTGTGTAAACGTGTAGGTTGAGCGGTCCAGTATCATCATGCTTTAGAGTTACTTGGTCACCTTGGATATTTTGTTGAGAGCTTGAAGTACCACTGAAGATGGCTGGAATTGGGATTTACGGATAAATGATTCATCATTGATATTTTAGGAGCAGGGAGTTGTGGTAGGAAGGATTTCATAAAAATGCAGGGTTAATTTAAAGTCAGGGGTTGGTTTATTGACGTGAGAAAAGGCACCGAAGCTTGGTGGCGCGGATGGCTTCCTTCATTGTCACTTGCCAGGTAGACAGTTCGTTTTCAGTGCCAAGATCCTCCTCAGCAAGGGGGTTGTTCTCAAGGTAGAGGCAGAAGAGCTGCTGGTTGTAAGAAAGGATACTGAAGATGATGGGGTTGTGGTACAGAGGAGATATTTGGTGGTCAGTGGTGAGGATGTGTGATAGCTTGCGCATGTATCCTGCAATGATGTATCCAAACTCGTCCATTGACTTGGCATTTGTGACTCTTTGCTGGATTCGGGATCGACTGAAGGAGGACTTGCCTTTGAGATGCCATTTCGTCTTGGCCAACAGAACTTGCAGGCAGGGGAAGTCCTTGGGGAGCAGGGGTCAAACATCCAAACAAAGTTCAGTTCGGTCCAGTCCCAGTAGGGGATGGGAGCTTGGATCAGGTTCTCTGTGTAGTTTAGGAACTTGCTGGTCCATGCTGGGTGCGCCTGGAAATCCATGGGCATCTTATAGAGCGTCATGGCTAGAGCGTCCATCAGGTTGGTTCTTAATGGATCTTCTTCATCTGAAGTAAAGCGAGATTTCAACAAGTTTATCTTGTCGAGGTAGTCTTGGCGCTCCTGGGGGTGTGGCTCACCAAGCTGTGACGAGGCTGGGCGATGGAGTATTCAAAACTGAAGCCATTGACAAGAGTTAGTGAAAGGATAGACAATAAATGCATTTTAGGTTTATCTTTGATTAAACCTGGAAGCAAGTTAAATATTCATTCAAGAATATCCAACTTGTATCTTATTCGATATATTCACCAGCCACCACGGACTGATACGCCGATATCTATTGTCAAGTGGTACAAATGTTGGATGGCTTTAGGCATTTTAGAACCAACGGCATTCATTGGCTATAGTTTGAGCCAAAATCATCAAACTACCTTATTGGCCAGAAAACTGACAACTGTAGCATCAATTACACCGAGCAAGGCTTGAAAAGATGGCAGCTTACATCGATCGATGGATTAAGCTGATTAGTCAGATGATTGGCTGTTGGGAAACCAAGTGTGAGATCGGACAATTGTTTGATTGGAGTAGGCTGTGAGCTTTCGGTGCTTTGTGGGTTTCTTGCAAAAATCAAAGCCATTGAACTGTAGTTTTTTAAAATTTCATATTAATCTATGTCAAGTGTCAAATGGAGGGAAATTGCTCCAAAAGTTGATTAGCTCTATAGTCGATGACAGTTAATCAACCCTTCCATGTAAAGCAACAAGATCCTCACCTCAATGTAATTGTGCCACTGTTGACTGAATTAAAAGGGTGGGTCATGGGAAATCGCATTACCTTTAAAAGGCTATTTAAATTCAACATACATACGATTTGGTAAGGAAACAGACTATATAAGCTCTCATTAAAGAGAAAACATCCCCGAATACTCGAGAAGCACTATACAAGGATTCTTTCAAACTTTCTTCCTTCAGCGATGGTCAGAAACATGGCAGTTTAGATTTTGAGCAGGGCTTGGAGCACGTAATAGTCTCAGTACAGGAAATAAATCAAACTCAAGTCCAAACATTCAATAAATAGTTGCAATATTTTATTGCAAGCCGGTTCAATTTAATAACCACAAAAAGAAAAGTTGCCCCAAAGCTCTGTTTCAGGTTTGGAAGATGTCACCTCCACTAAACTCGAGCCAACATAAGCTCTCGAATGGTTTCTCCGAAAACGTTGCATCTTAGCAAGGGAGATGGCGATAATCCGAATCAGCTCACAAAAGTATAACGTAACAGCTCCTAAGCTAATGACATACCACAAACAGCTAGAATTTATGAAAGCGTTAAAAAGCTTCAACGCTATAAAGAAAACCAAAAGAAATCTAATGCAAATGTAAATCCAATCAGGGATGAGAATACTCATATCTTTATTGCCAAATGTGCTGTTTTCAAAGAGTTAAAAATGGAATATATATATTAGACTAGATAATAGTTTTATTTAGAAGGAAGAAATCATATACCTTGCTATATGTCTTTCAGGAGGATAAGTCCCTCTTAACAGAGTGCTACCCTTGATCTACAACTGATTGTGCTCCTCATTTGATATATACTGGCCTGATAAATATTGACTTTGGGTGCTTAGTGGGTTAAGTCAAGTCATCAGGCTCTTTAGTTGAGTCAAATTGTTTCCATCATATTGTCCCTGTTATGTTGAAAATGTTTTAAGAATGTGGATACCTTCTGAGCTACATCCAACCACATCACTGGGGAATCCATCCTATTTCATGGTCACACAAAATCAACATATTTACAGCATAGTACAACATTTTAGTTAAGCAAGCTATTGAAACTAGTCCAAATAACACTTTTGTTGAGGTATTGCTGTGCCTCAACCTCACTTGAAAATTGTTCATCCAAATTGAACTTAGTCCATCAATCTTATGCCAAAATAGATCAAAGGTGTAGTTTTTGGTTACCTAGTTGTCAGGAATATTCCCAAAACTAGTTGAATTGCCATTATCATTCCAACTTGGAGAAAGAAGGGGGATTTTAAACCAAATACAACCCAATATGGCCAGAATTCCCCTCCCCTAAACCAGAAAAAAACCAAAATTTTGGGAGTCCAAATGGAATTTGTTACAAACCGGAATAATTCAACATCCTAACAGGTGCTTGCCAGCCAGCCTTCCAGGGCCCAGCCCACACTCCCCTAAAGTCAATCAGAGGCCACCAAAGGTGGCAGCCAATCAAATAAGCTCCTTTTAAAAGGGTTAAAAATAGAAGGCAATCCATGCAGCCCAGAACAACATGCAACCAATTCCCAAATCTTAACCATCCATCCTGGCCCCAACCAATGGGGATCTGGGACCCAGACCATGTGGCTGGGGCCAGTATCTTGCCACCCAGGTTAAAAATAAGCGCTGAAAAATTCATGAACCCATTTCTCCTCCTGATAATAGATCAACCAGAACCTATTGGTTCCAACCAAGAATTACCCATCCAGCCACAGATAGCAAGTGAACAAAATTTTGGCCCTATTCCAAGTGCCAAATTCCAACCTTCACAATCCAGACTTTTGGTATCCCCCATCCCCTGTTTTCACTCCCACTGCAAAACTTTTCACAGTGGGAGATACTATAAATAGAGGATCCCCTCTAAGGGAAAGATTGTGCTATCATTGAGAGAATACTGCCTCAATTATATCAGCTTTATTATTTACTACTCAAGCAGCTAGACTAATCTTAACCAATCCCTAATCCCTCAAACCAAGTGAAGATGGACCACTTTATCTTCATTTCTGTTCTTACAGCATGCCTTGGGATCAGAGGATACCAACCTGGTCCTTCTATCTTTGGGCGATCACTGAAAGGGCTAGGGAAAAGCTATTACAAAGAACCAGCACAACTCAATTCTTTGTGTGGTGGATCCTAGCCTCCTTTGGTATCACCTAACTCCACCCTGTCTGTTGACATGTCCACCTACTATGTGTTGACCTACTTTGGCGGCAGCTTTGGTTGCTACAACCCTCCCACCAAGATCTTTTGTTAGTCAATGACCATTTATCCCATTGTCATGGCCTTGACAGGATTTCAGTCTGCCAACCTCCTGCCATATTTGCTTAAGATAATACCCACAACTTTAGGGTGTTACACCATCCTGTTTTATAACAAAGTCTTCTGGGAAAATTCTCCTGTGTAACTTTATGCTTTTTCAACCATGGCAAACCCCCTTACAGAAATGTTTTGAGGCCTGTCTCAACATTTCCCTGGTACACCCAGAGCCTGCCAAGTGACCAGTGATGGCCTGGAACATGATTTACATCCTCTGCATAAGGTCATAGTGTATCCCTCAATGTAATCCTTATATGGAATCATACACCTGGTATACCTTTGCCCTTCAGTGCCTCAAATGACAATCCTGGGCCGTAGTTGCAGATTAATTAGCCCCACTTCCTAAGAACTCTAGTCCATTGGGTTCAGCAGCTATTTTCCTAAATAGTCACATCAGTGGTGGTCTTAGGTTTATCATCATTTCAAAGTACACTATAGATCCCCTTAAAGTTACTTAAAACAGATGTAAGGGAAAATACCAATATCATGATTGGGAACCCAAACTGTATTATAACCCCAGTTGGCGACAATTTTTGACACATATTTGTATATTCATCATAGTGCACATCTCCGCCCTTATGCAGTACTTATAAATTTATATCTTATAAGTGCCCAAAATATATGAAAGTAACTAACCAACCAACTCCTAATGGGCATCAAACCTTTTTTATGGCCATGAACAGCCCATGCCTGTAGTACCCGCTTATTGTTTTTATCACAGGGTACCTTTCAATCACCTGCTTGGTGATTGCTGAGGTACGCATTGGATAAAACTCCTTGAAGGCCTTCATCTCATCAGGAAGTCCAGGAAGAGACAGAAGTAGTAGCTGTGGGCTGCATAGCCAAAGGCTTTCTTGAATGTCGTTGAATGATCAGGCTCAAATTCAAAAAGAGCAAGCTTGGAGTTTATGAGCAGCTTGAGATGATGGGATCCACAGGTGGTACCCCTAATAACAGGGGCTTGTCCCTTGCCCCTACCTGACTATCTTATATATATATATTTTATGAGTTTCAGGGCACAGGTATAGTTCTCCTGATTAGTTCCACTAATAAGTCAGTAGATGAGAGGCATGACTCTCCCTCAACTTATGCATGTAAGCCCATAACTGGTTAAAGATCTTTGAACAGCTAGAAAATGTTTCATCAGATAACCATACCTCCTGCCCCTTAAGAGCTCTCAATATCTTCCTGATTTCATGGATTATCATTTATTATGAAACTCCTTGGGATTTTCATGTAGAAGAAACAGGGACTCATCCTTGGCAAATTTGACCTGATTGATAGCTGGATCATTTGCTGTTTCAAGGTTTCTGATAGGGATTGGACCATAGCCCTCCATTAGATATGAATCTGATAGGCTGGCAATGATATATGAAACCTGGACCACTGGAAGTTTTGGGATTTTTCAGGGCATGGATACCTATATCAGAAAAAAGCATATTTGACCTCAGTGGGATTTTGGTGATCAGGTATCACTCCAGTAGGCACCTGAACAGATATTTGACAGGAGGATGATTATGATCTTCAGGAAAGGTCTTGGGGTCTCAAAAATGTTGACCACATCCATGGAGGGGTATATTCAAGGCTCACACTTGAAATCTCTTGGTGCAAAAGATCTAATTGTGTTGTTGCTGTAGAAATAATAGTCATAATACAACGTAGCTGGTCTCTCCTGGGAAGTCTGCATGAAGAAGAAGGCAGTGAGCTCATTAAGAATGCTGGAGATCCTATCCTTGTCACATAAGTTCTTGGTTCTCTTTGGCTCAAAGCCAAGGACATCCTTCTTAGCCAAAATTTTGATTGGCTTCCCTTTATTGTAGTTGCTTTTGGTGTTGGGCTTTGGGTAGTCTTGGGGGGCACTTTTCCTTATTTCAATTATTATCTTTATTTGGAATTTCTTTTTCATTATTGTCAAAATAGCAGGCTTGATCCTCCAGCAAGGTTCCAAGTAAGCGGGTTTGAGACCTGCAATCCAATTATCCAGTCAATTGAAGCCAAGTTAGGAAGTTGACTTGAATTTTCAAATACAACAACATGAACAGAAGCTGATCCCCTACGGTGGATACCTTGTTTTGGAATTTGACTCATAACCAGGACTAGGCCACCCCCTTCACCATCCCACTGTGTGATCAACACTATCATGTTCCTGTTATCCACAATTCACAAGGACTATATAATAATTATCTCTCAATAAAGAATATTATCTAGTTTCTAAATATTTCCCCCTTTGTAACTCTTCTAAAACAGCACAGTTATGACATTATCCTTTGATGTTCCATCTTGAGTATCATGGTTGTACTTCTTTGCATTATCTCCTTTCTTCTTGTCTTTGGTTTATCATTAAATTATATTTTTTGTTAGGCTTGAAGTACAGAGTTTTTAAGAAGGAGTTACTTGATGTTTTCAGGATGATGTTGTGAGGTTATTTAATATTTTTCAATGGGAGGACTAGGGATTTTTATAGTAGCCTTTTGGGGGTTGATATCAGGTTATTTTGGTTTCATTTAATCAAGCTTTTTAAAGCTTATTTGGTTCTAAAATTGATTACTAAAATATATTTTTGCCCAAACTTTGTGGTTGACAGAAAATAAGCCTTAAGTTATGTTAGTCTAAAACCCCTTGAGGATTAATGGATTTGATGCTGGGGGTGGTTAATCCATAGGATTTGATGAGGAAACTGCTCTGGAAAAGCTAACCCCATTAAATTGGGGTCCAAAAGCATAGTTTTGGGGGCAGGAAGATATTTTGACAATTATTCTTCTGTCGACTGACCTCCAGTCAAACTTGATCCATCTATAAGTTTCTTCATATATAAAATTTTAACACTGCAATAAATCAAAAATTTAGAATAATCTATTTAAAAATAAAGGCTATGCTTCACACAACTAATTATTTTTTGTATTTAAGAGTCTTAATTTTAATTTTTTACCTTTTTGAAAGCTGATTTGATTGAATTTTACTGCTAGAAAATAAAATAAGAGCGTTAAAAATTTTAAATAATAACTTTTATAGGAAAGACTTTCTTTATTTTAGATTTTTTATTTCTTTCTTTTTGAAAAGTAAAAAATTTACACATGAAGAAAATTATGGTTGGTTCAAATTTGACTGAAAATCAGTTGACGGAAAAATAACTGACAGATCATCTTCCTGCCCCTAGTTTTTGGTACATTGTTTTTAAGCTTTCATCAAAGAAACTGATAGATTATTTTAAGCTAATGATAATAACAATGTAAAAATAGATATTATTTTGGCCTTTTTAATGTGAAATAATATTTTTTGCCTTATTGAATTTAAGTATTTTTTGAAAAATAAAAATAATGGTAGAAATTTATTTTTATTGGTGTAAATTAGTGGAATTTGATTGTTTTTAATTATTGCCTTTTTTGAAGCGCTATTTATTTCCATATACTAAATTAAATTGAAATTTCATCCAGATAGTGGGGAAAAGCCAGTGGGATTTAATAAATTAGTTGTAAGCTTAAGTTGAGCATGTGCAAAAATAAGCCAACCAAAAGAAAACAAACCCATACATATTATTTAAAACTTGTTAACAGAACAACTTCCTGTCCCGTTAGAGTAAATCTTGATAGGAAGCGTTGAAGTTAGTGGCCAGAGTTTTCAAGAAGAATGTCAAGATGGTTTTTGTACGGGTGAAGGAAACTTGGTTCTCGGATTTCTTCTGGAAAGCGATGCCAAGAAGGGAGTTGTGTTGGAAATCCAGGAAAAGGGGGCTGCCAAAGTGGTATTCGGGGGTCTTGACAACAAAGTGGGTCTTGGAGTAATTGCTTAACCGTTTCCCTTGGGAAGCTCCAAAGGAAGAGATAAGAGTTGGTTGGTACATCTGGCCAAATGCACCTCTGTTCCTGGGGTTCCATGCCAGGATGCAAAAGAGCAGTTTATGGTCTCTTGTCCATCCGTCAGATACAAAGGTTATGTTTGTGTGAGCAGCAATAGGCTCCTGAGTTGCTAATACGGCGACATCGTAGTGGTTGTGATGTTTGGTATTGAAGCGAGGGTGGATGACAATTTGTTGGACTGGCACTCGTCGCTTGGTATGAAGGATACTCATCTTCTCTTCTTTCATGCATGATGCGGGGGCAATAAAGTATGTTGACTTTACATGTAAACCAGTACAGACATGGTTGCAATCATGCTGGACAGATACTACCCAGGGATGTTGGTTGGCTGGAACCAACTTGCTCAGCACAGAAGCAGACAAGGCAACGATAAAAAACTTCATAATGGCTGCAGCTAGCAATCCGCCCTTATATCTTACACGTACAACTACAATCTGATTGGCTAACTTAAAATGGGAAGAGAATGCTTTGAAATTGCGTTGATTGTTCATATAACAAACCCTTAACGTTTCAATCCATCCAGTTGTCATGCAGCTAAGATATCACAATGTATGATGTCATGTTTTAAACATAATGTACAAGCATATGATGTAGACATATCAATATATCATCACTTTAAGGCTTGCTAGAGACACGGCGTCTTTTGACTTTTAAACCTAAACCAAATTCCCTTTCCAACAAGTGTCTTAAAAACCTGGGTGGCAGTCAACAATTAGTCTTCTGGAAGTCAATCTTCCCGAATTAACGCTGAAAATTTCGGGTGCCTCATCCCTCTGGCCAGAGTTCCTGGCACGCCCTTTGAGCTTTGGGCAAGCATACAATCTTACTACATCCCTAACAAACTACTACCAACATGACGTCATAAGATTAAAATCTGAACAAGGATATCCTGCGAATGACCACAATCCTTTCATTAGCCAAAGCAGTTGATACTGGGCAGAAATTTACAATGTGACACTGTTTTTGTTCAAACGTGTTAATAATTTAAGTCCTTCCCGAACATAGTATCACCTCGGAACCTTGAATTCTCAGTTTTTTGGGAGGTTAAGTTGATTAGTTATAGGAATTGCCTGTCCCTCTTCTCAAAATAGGAATGAATCCAATTGAAGACAATGTTCGGTGGCACAGAAACTGCCCTACATCCAAGCAGTCAAAGTAAATCATAAAAATTTAAAGTAAAGATATTAACTTTATTTCCATCCATTGTCAAGAACCAGAAATGCTATTGGCTACCAGGACGCTATCCTAAAGCATGTTTAAATTAATTAATTCTACCTTCCCAAACCACAACATCATTGCGTTGAGGGAGCGGATTTGAACCCTCCCACCTTACATTTTGATGATCCTCCCTCTTGCTGAAACAATAGTTCAGTTACATGACAATCTGCCACACTACCTCCGCTCATACTTGATCTTTTAACATTAGTAGGATCAAGCCACAACAGCTTTAGCTTAAAAGCCAAAAATATTATTCAATAAAAATATCCTTCTCTCATTTTCTTCTTGTTTCCCCTCTGATAGAGCATGGCATCTTGAAATCGCACTTGAATTATACCATCTAAAATTTTAATATCTTGAGATATGCTATCCCAAAAGTAATAGCAAATGAAACACCTCATTTACGCTAGTGCAAATAGCAGAAGCAACATCCATCATGGGTTTGCTTTTGACACAAAAAACACATGAAATTACAAAATGAAAGATCAATGTCATTTTAGACTAAAAGGGGCAGTAATTTTCAGAGCTGTTGAGATAGACAAACCAAACCAAGTGCAGAGCGCATATAAGCTGCATACAAAACAAGTCTTAAGCGAACCAAATCGCATTGTTAATTAATATAGATTGTTGATTTTATTTTGTGTATGAGTTTGGTATGCTCTATACTTGGTTTTTTTGTCTATTTAACAGCTTTAAAAATTACAGTAATTTCCAAACCTGTTGAGATAAACAAAAAATCTCAGTCTAAAAACAAAGACAACTCAGTCTAAAAGCAGTATCAAAGTGGATCCAAATCTATTGTACTTTAATATAAATTCCTTGGTTTTCAATTTCATTTTTAGACTGAGTTGTTTTCGTTTTTAGACTGAGATTTTTTTGTTTATCTCAGCAGTTTTGGAAACTACTGTACAGTATCTGTAATTAAAGTCTATGATAAAATTAAATCAAAATAATAGTAATAGATCACACAAAGCTCTGAAGCCAGGATATCCAAAATAGTTCCTGTTCAGCTATACTAGTTGTACAATATACTGTACAATAGATATAAAGGATAATTAAATACTAAAGAAAAGATAAAGATATTAAAAAAGGAAAATAGGGATAATTAAAAAATTTATTAGAAAAAAGGAAAGAAAAACATTGATTGAAAGAGCCCCAGGGATGAATTAAATATTTTAAGGCTTTCTATCCCTGGGGTATTAGGCAAGAAATACAGAACATATATCCTTATACTTGGCTACAGCCCTTTCTTGCTTGGGGACATAATTATTATTTCTTCTAGTCTTGAAAATTCAGGCAGGGATGAATTATTGGATCTATAGATGAACCATAATCTTGATGAATTAGGGCTTCCTAAGCCAGACCCTAGTTGACAACTAGCTTTGCCACCCTTCAAGAGAATATTTAGTCTTGATCAATCCATCCTTTACTTTCTTGAATTACTTCCAGATAATATAGTCACTGCCTTTTATGATCCAGATTTTTCTTTAGAATACTTCAACTCACTGAGGTTTAAAGTAATCAATAAAAGGATAAAATGCTGTCTGGTTAATAATGATATAGTTTTGTAACCAAGTTTGATACCTTTCCTGATAATGTACCTTACAATATGCAGGGGTGCTTAATTAGTTGCCCCATGATGTACCTAACAACATAAACCCTCCTGTTTCAAAGGTTGATATACAGGCAATATTATCAAATTAGAAGTGGTGTCAATTTCAGAAAATAATCCTTTGATAGGTTATTTGAAATACAACCCATACTTGGATCATGCCACTATGCCACCCCCTTGTAGACCAGCAACTACCTTTTACATTATAATGATGTTAAGTTCTAAATAAAGCTACTGTATTGTTACTAATCTTTACCATTTCCTTTTAGACTTTTGTATTCCCCAATTCCAAATACTGAGATATAATTGGTTCAAATCTAACAAGAACAGTCCAGATTGTCAGGAATTTTTTTGTTTTGAGTATGAAATTATCCCTTCAGGGCCTGAACCAATTTCCTTCCTTGATTGTGGTGTGTTTAGTGACAGATAGGTATAATTTTGGGCTGAATTGCATCCTGATATTCCTTGTTTAACTTGGTTTTTGATTTTTTCCTTTTTTTATTTCCCTATTTCTGTGATTGCATGTTTGAGTTCATTTTTTTACTCTTGGATATTTTTCCCCTTGGTACCTTTATGGCTATCTTTCTGTTTAAAATTGAGGTTTGAGTTAGAGATTTCTTTTTTGCTATGGGCAGAGATGATTTTGTTTTAGGATGAAATATTTTTTATCTCAACAGGTTGCAAACTGCTGTAAAGTTTGAAATGATATGTCTTTGATGAGGTAGGTGCTGTCAGGTTTGAATTACATGGCTGTTCCTGATCCTCTTAGGCCAGGCTGTAATTTGTATTTGTCATGGTCAATTACCTGGATTCCATTTTGGAATGGAATATCTTGACTTGAAGCGGTATGAATTATCTTTTAGATTGTTCTTTTCCTTATGTACTTGGTCCTTTTGGGCTCTTTTTAAATAAGGATATATCATTTAGATACCATTTTGAAGTGACAGGTGAGATATCAAATTACTGCTGCTAATTTTTGGCTTGTGTCCATAGAAAATTTCATATGAGATGTTTTCTGTGCTTTAATTTTCTCAATTGTAGCCTACCATTGTGGAAGTTGGTAGTATACCTGTTCAAATAAGGGGGTTGTTGGCAGAAAACTTATTTAGTACTTTTAAAAGAGATAAATTTAATATTTCAACTCTACACTTTGCTTGAGAATGGTAGGGACAACTGGTTGTGTGTTGTATACCAATCTTAGCAAGGTAGAAATTAGTGACATTGGTTGTTAGTTTGCTGTCTCTATATGTAATGAAGAGGTCAGGTGTTTCAAACTTGGCAATTATTTCCTTGCCTATAGACTGCCGTACATTTTCCCCCTTGTGTTTTTTTGTAGCTTGTGCTATAGACCATATTGTTTTGTGATAATGTTCTTGTTTCCATTCTTGAACCAGGCATGGGTCCTACAATATACATTGCCCATACTTTGAATGGCTGGATTATGAAGGCAGGGATTACTGGTTTAGGAGATGCTTTAGAGAAAGCATACATTTCACATGTTTTACATTGATCAAGGAATTATTTGATGTCATCCAGCCTGTTTATCCACCAGTAGTGAGTCTTGAGGTATTCATACATGTCTCTGCTACAGCATTTTCATAACCTGCTGCAATGAATTAAATCAATTTAATCTTAAGAAAAATCAGCTCAGCTTAAAAAATTAAAGATTAAGAGATTTACATTGAATTACAATAGACTTGTATGGCAACTGTGGCAAACTCAACTGTATGCATTCAAAAGTGAGAATTAAAAAGCTAGGATCTAAAAGTGGCCAAGTCAACAATTTTAAAGTTTCAAAATTAGATTAAAACAACTTATCTGGAATCAAACATTATTATGGATATATAAGTTACATTTTAACCATCCTTAACTAAAAAATCAAGAAAAATTAGTTACTTTATTATAAAAATCCATTTAAAAATTTAAAAAGTATTGACTGGGCCACTTTTAGATTCTCACTTTTGAATGCATACAGTCAAGTTTGCCACAGTTGCCATTTGGATTATCTTCTATTTATTAAGCTGCAATGATCCTGCTTCAGTTTGGATTGTTTTTTATATCAACAGCTCTTAAAAATACTGTATGGGTTTTTCTTAAGCCTCTTTTTCAACAAAGGACAATGTCAATCTTATGAGTTGATGGGATGTAAAGGATAATCATGCTGTTTGGTAGTTTTTAGTGTAGTACCTCATAGACATTTTTAACATATTTATGTTATTTATGACTTTCTCATGGATGCACATGGTTGTTCTAGAAGGAGACTTCTTGAAGATCTCCCACTATAAATATGGAATAATCAGGGTCCTCACCATTTTTAGAGCAAGTGCTTAGGATATAGTATTGATAGGGAATATGTAGTAAGTAGCTCCTTTCCTGGATTTTATTCAATAGCCATGAAATAGCTTTGGATAAGGCTCATTCATTCAGCTTGTCTTATTGGGAGATGCTATTGGGTTTCTAAGAGAAAGAATGACTTGCAGTTGAAATCTCTTTTAACATATGTACTATTTTAGGTAGTAGCACAATTTCATGAGGAAATGTACCATGGTTCCAACCCTGTCATATATGGGGCATTGTCTTTTGCCATCAGAGAGTTTCCTTAAATCATATATAAAAAGGGTATCCAATCATGTTGTCTGTATTATAAGTACTCCTCTTATTGCATAGTTGGAGGCATCTGTCTCCAGTTCATATACTCCTTCATGGTTAGGGTATTGTAGTATGAGGGTGGTACAGTAGTTTTAAAAGCTATGGCAACAAGTGAAAACAATCCAGATTTAAACAAAATTAAAAATAAATGAATTTATATTGATTTACAATAGCTTTGAGTTCATTTTAATTTCACTTAAATCTGAATTCATTTCATTTAAATCTGAGTTCATTTTTTTGTTGCCGTAGATTTTAAAACTACTGTAACCATTTGGTCTTTTAGCTGTCTGAAATGCTGCTCTCTCAGTGGCGTTCACACAAATTTTGTTGTTTTACCAGTGATGGCAGACAGGGGGCAGTTAGGGCTCCCCAATCAGGGATGAACCTCCTTACATACACAAACATTCCCAAGAATGTTCATATTTCACTCTTGTTACATAGCACTGGTAAGTTTGTGATAGCCCTTACTTTTTCCAGGTCAGATTTAGTCCCATCTTTACTAATAATGTGTTCTAGGAACAGGAGTTTGGTCAAGAATAAGTCACACTTGGACAGTTTGGCTACTAGCTGATTGTCTTGGGGGGTGTTGAGTATCATAAAAACGTCCTTCAAGTGTTGTTCTTTGTTGGGGCTATATATGATTATATTATATAAGTAGACTATGGCTCTTTTTCTAATGTGGTTGTTGAACACTTTGTTCATGAAGGTCACAAAATTACTGGGGGCGTTTATCATACCAAAATTAAGAACTACACATTCAAACAAACTATATTTAGTCCTGAATGCTGTTTTTGGAATATCTTTAGGCCTAAAACAGATTTGATGGTATCCTGCAGTTAATTCAATCTTTGTGGAGAACTGAGATTCTCCCAAAGTGTCAAGAAGGTCATCAATCACAGGCAGGGGATACCTGTTCTTAATTGTGACCTCATTAAGAGCTCTTTAATCAGTAACAAAGTGAAAAACTCCTTCCTTATTAGCCATAAAAAATTTGTACTAAAGAGGGATTTGAAAGAGTGGATGAGTTCTTTTTATAGAGCTTCATCTAGGTATTCCTTTAATGCATTATCTTCTTGTGGCTTTAACTGTTAGATGGGCCAATATTTAGGAATACTCCCTTTTAGATTGATTTTGTATTGTATAAACCTGTCAGGTGGTAATCCTGGCAGCTTTTCTTGAATAAAGAGAGGAATTTCAGGAAAAATTGTTGGAATATAGGGTCCTGTTTGTGCAAGACATCCATATTTTTAAAATATATCACCTTGTGGCTTCAAATTTTCCAATCAATGTTGCTGTGGTTGTTTCCCTCTTCAGGCCCAGTGATTTTGACAAATATGTTCTCTCATGAGAGTGTTGAGATGTGTGAGTTAGACATAATGATGAACATCTTCTCATTAGATAGTGAATTTAAATTTCACACTCAATCTGTGGCTTGATATTTTTCATCTAATCTAGGTCAAGTACCACATTTTATTTGATTATAGGCATAAATTAGCCACTTTAATGGTCTGGAAGTCTCATATTTTCATTTTTAACAGCTTGGCTACTTTGGCCACTTTTAAAACTCAGCTGCCTGCCATAATCACACATTTTATGTCTTTCCCAGTAGGTGATTCTATAATATTAGATGATATTTTAAATTAGGGACCCATCTTTTACAGTGTCAAATAAAGCTGTTCCATGGCAAAATCAAAATCAGAAAGGGTAATTGAACAGTCTATTTTCAGTCTGATAGTAAACAGTATGGGATTATTAGAGGATACTGGGATCATGGCAATTAAATCCACGTCTTGGTCCCTGTACAAGTCTTGCAAAGTGGGGAGAGTGTCTTGCCTAAGTACTCCCTTGCTCTTTTCTTTTATTGGAACTTCCTTGGTGCTTTTCAGGCTGTTGGTTTTAGCACTGCAATTTCCTCCTATGCAGATATAGCCTGTAGTATGAGAGGTTTACTTGTTAGGAAAAATTTCATGATGAAGTAGAGTGAGAGCTTTTTATAGTCAATCAAATGGAGAATATACACCTGTTGAGTATATACTTCTGGGAAGCATAATAAACAGAAAAAGGGGAAGATTTAAGAAGAGAAAAATAATTTGTTGAATATGAATATAGAATAATATATAGTATCATGACAAGCCACATACTGTCCATGTACTTCATGGGGGGCCATGGGGTCTATCTGAGTAATGTTTCTCTTAGGTCACATGGCTTATTCAAGTTGTGTTCCATTTAGGATCTGGATTAGGTGATCCCCATAATAGATGATCAACTGATAATGGTGCCACCAGTTTACTAGCTGGTCAGTGAACAATTTGGTGAGCCTTTTAGTGATCTACTTGGGGTGTTAATTCCCCTAGAGGGAGTGATTGAAGATGTTGCAACATCTCCCCCTGGGGTGCTGGAAGGCGGAGCCTTAGGAACTTTCTTGAGAGTGTTGGGGATATGAGCTTGGTATCAATCCAGTTTGGCGTTGAAAACAGGGAGTCTGGAGTTGCTCTGGGCTGTTCTTGCCTTACATAGGCAGATTCAGTCATGGTTCAAACATTTTAGTTCAGTTTGGCAACCTCCAGAATTAACTCATACAGAATGGAACATCCTCCATGTCGACAATTCTCAAAAAACATTTTCTTATTTTCAATATTAAAAATTATTTTTTTCTTGATTAAATAATTGACACTGATAATAGAAGCAATGTTTGATTTTTATTTTGAGCTTTTAATTGAAATTATAAAAGATAAAGAAAAAACAATTTTTGGAATTGTTGACATGGAGGATGTTCCATTCTGTATGAGTTAATTATAGAGGTTGCCTTCAGTTCAGGCCCCAATTCCCTTGATGAGGTAGGTATTGTTGATCTTGGCTTCCATGACAATCCCTGGTCCACATAACCCTGGGTCTAGCTTGTGTTGATTGTGGTTGACAACCCATATTTTGTCCCTAACTTGGAATCTTTCTTGCTGTAATGGGATTGCTTCTCTCTTGACTCTTTGGTGTTCCATTTCCTCTTGGTCTTTTATAGTGTGTTGTACATTGGGGTCACTGTTGTCTGGCACCTTTTTGGGCAGAGTTAATTATGGTCCTGCGGTTGTACTGACAAGAGCAGGCTTTTGTCCATAGACATTTTTGTAGGGGCTTTTACCTGTATTGCGGATGACTTGTGTCCTACAGACCATGAGCGCTGTTGGAAGCATGTCAACCCAGGCCTTTGGATTGTTAGCAGATAACTTACTGAGGGCTTCTACAAGCAAGCCGTTTAGTCGTTCTACTTGTCCATTTTCTTGGGGTGATATGGGCTGGCTGTGATGTGTTTTATTCCATTTTTGGCAAGGTAGATATTGGTGTCAATGGCTTTAAGTTTGATGCCTCCATCTGTGATTAGGAGGTCAGGTTTCTCAAACTTGGCTATGATCTCTTTTATAATGAATTATCTCACATTGTTGTCTTTGTGTTCTTTGATGGCTTGCATCACAGGCCATCTGATTGCATAATCAATAGCCGTGATGATGTACTTCTTACCCTTGTTTTTGCCAGACATTGGTCCCACAATATCCAGTGACCATACCTTGAAGGGTTGTGTGATGGATACAGGTACCACTGACTTGGGTGGTGCTTTGGTTCAGGCATATTTCTCACAGACTTCACATTTCTCCAGTACTTCCTTGATATCATCTAGCATGTTGGGCCACCAGTAGTGTGTCTTGAGATATTCATGCAAGTTCCTGATATGGGTGTGTCCCAGGTCTCTGTGATATTGGAGGATTGTGTCAAATTTTTGTATTGACGGGACATAAGGTACAGTGTCACCATTTGGAAGTATTTGGTGCAGAGTACCATACACGTTTTTGAACAGGTGTTTGTTCTTGAGGACCTTCTCTTGGATGTCCATTGGTGTGCCAGGTGGGAACCCTTCCTGGAGATTCCCCATGATTAAAATGGGTCAGTTGGGGTCGCCATCAACACAGAGGACATGCTTACTGTATAGCCTTAACAGGGCATCTGCAGTGAGCATTTACTTGCCTGGCTTGTATTCAATTTTCATGGGGTATCTCTGTATGAGACTCATCCACTCAGCTTGTCTTCTTGACAAGTGTTGTTGTGTTTTGAAGAATATAAGTGACTTGTGGGTGGTGAGTACTTTGAACGTTTGGGCCCCTTCTAGGTAGCATTGCCACTTAATGAGGCATTATATGATGGCTACCAACTCCTTATCGTGTATGGAATACCTTTTTTTACATTCAGATAGCTTCCTTGACCTGTATGCCATGGGGAGGAGATTCTTTTCTGCCATTTAGATACAGAGTACTCCTCCTATGGCGTAATTGGAAGCATCAGTTTCTAGTTCATAGATTCCCTTGCAACTTGGATATTGAAGGATAGGGGCAGTAACCATATGTTTCTTTAGCTGGCGGAAATGTTGGTCTTGTAGCAGCGTCCAGACAAACTTGGTTGTTTTGCCTGTAATGGCAGACAGGGGGGCTTTTAGGTCACCCCATCCAGGGATAAACCTTCTTACATAGGCCACCATTCCAAGGAAGGTGTGGAGTTCACCCTTATTTCTTGGAGCTGGCATTTCAGTTATGGTGTGTATCTTGTCTGGGTCTGGTTTGATTCTGTCCTTACTGATAATTTGCCTAAGGAACATAAGTTTAGCCAGGAAGAATTCACACTTTGATGGTTTGGCAATCAACTGGTTTTCTTCAAGGGTACAGAGGACCAGGAGGACGTCTTCTCAGTGTTGTTCCAGGTTGGGACTGTAAATGATGATGTTGTCCAGGTAGATAATTATCTGTTTTCTGATGTTTTCTTTGAAAACTTTGTTCATGAAGGTTAAAAAGGTACTGGGAGCATTTGTCATACCAAAATTGAGAACAACACATTCAAAGGATCTGTACCTGGTTCTGAATGCAGTCTTTGAAATGTCTTTGGGTTTCACACAAATTTGATGGTAGCCTGCTGTCAAGATAATTTTTATGAAGACTTGGGACCCCCAGGGCGTCAAAAAGGTCATCAACTAAGGCAGGGGATACCTGTTCTTAATTATGACCTCATTGAGTGCCCTGTAGTCTGTGACTAGGTGGAGCCCCTTGTCTTTCTTTGCTATGAAGAAGACAGCAGCAAAAAAGGGCAACTTTGAGGGTCTAATGAGGCCCTTTTTAATAGCTTTGTCCAGATAATCTTTCAAAGTGTTGTCTTCTTGTGGTGTTAAAAAGTAGATAGGGTGTGCTTTTGACACACTCCCTTTGAGGTCAATTTCATATTGGATGCCCTAATCAGGTGGTAGTGCTGGTAGTGCTTATTGGAAAACAGAGGGAAAATCACTGACTAGTTGATCTCAGATACTGTTTTCTTCAAGTCTGGTCTCTGTATTTTTGAAGTGGATAACTTTGTATGTACAGGTGTTCCAGTTGATTTTTCTAAGGTCAGTTTCCTCTTCTGTTTCCATGATTTTCACAAATACATGATCTCTCATAAGCGTATCAAGGTGAGTTAGATAAACATGGTGGTTCACTTCTCCTTGCTGTATGACAAGGGTAGCGCTATCTCTTCAATATGAGGTTGGTCTTTCTCATCCAATCCAGGCCAAGTATAACATTGTACTTGGGGATTGGTATGATGGGCCCACTGAGCATGGTTTGCATATCTCCAATTTGGACACAGAAAGGTTTTGCCTCTTGAGTGACTGGTGTGCTTTGGTTGTCTGCCATGATGACTCTCCTGATATTGCTTCAGGTGGTGGGTAGTTTCATGAGGCCGGCAAATTTCTTGTTGACAAGGGATTAGTCTGCTCCAGTGTCAAATAGTGTGGTGCCCTGATATATGCAAAAACAGAAAGGATAAGTGAGGAGTTTATTTCCTGTTTGGGTGGCAAACAGTATAGGGTTGCTGGAGGGTAATTGGATCATGGTGATTGAATCCACATCCTGGTCCCTGTATGAGTCTTGTAAAGAGGGTGAGGACGTCTTGCCTAAGCACTCCCCTGAGCTTTTCCCTCCTCATTGGTATCTTCAGTGCTTTCTTGGTTAGCCTGTGCTGTACAGTTACTGGTTCAAGGATGGGTGTTGTTGGCTCAATTATGTTGTTTGTTTGATTGGGGGTCCTTCTTGGCAGAAGACTCTCCTTGCACTTGTTGATTGCATGTAGATCATCAGATTTCTGAGCTGCATACTTTCCTTCCAAGAATACCTCTTTGAGGTTCTTTCAGCGGGTCATGTCAAACTGACATCTGATGTGTGTGGGGAGACTATTTTAGAAGTCTAAACATGGCCTAGGTTCATCAAAGTTGATGGTGTTAGGCGTACGGTTACATAGGTCTTCATACGCAACAATGTACTCCTCAATTGTTCCTGTCATCTTGAAGGTTCAAAGTTCTGTCATGAGCCCTACGTTGGAATCCTTCATGGAGAACTTTTTGAGGAATGCAGTTTTGAATACCTCCCAGTTTTCCTTCTGGTTGGGGTGTTGAGTTAGCCATTTGCTTACAAAACGTGATGCATTCCCTGTAACGCGGAGGGCAATCTCACTGACCTAGAGTCTTTGGGGGTAGTCCACTTGCTCAGATTTTCTCTGTGTACTATTGATCCAGAGAGAGGCGTTTTCTCAATGTAGTCCTGAAAAAGCTCCAATTTTGGCTGTGCGCAGGCGTTGGAATACAATATTAGGTATTTCAGGCTGCTGTGGTCCTGTCATGGTTGGCGCTGTGGGTAAAAGTCTGTGGGCTTTGAGAGTGTTGTACTGTTTGATAGGTATAAGAACATTGTCATAGATGACAAGACCTGCGGGAACATCTTGTCCTTCTTTGTAGTCTCTCCAGCTGTTAGGGAGTACCATTGCTTGGGTCTTTTTCTTAGGAGGAATTTTTTCCTTGAGTTGGGTAGGTATGGATAACCTACCTGTGCTACCACTGTTGAGTATATACTTCTGGGAAGTATAATAAACAAGATAAGGGGAAGATTTAAGAAGAGAATGATACTTTATTGAATATGAATATAGAATAATATATAGTATCATGACAAGCCACATACCGTCCATGTACGTCATGGGGGGTCATGGGGTCTATCTGAGTAATGCTCCTCTTAGGTCACAAGGTTTATTCAAGTTGTGTTCCATTTAGGATCTGGATTAGGTGATCCCCGTAATAGATGGTCAACTGATAATGGTGCCACCAGGTTACTGGCTGGTCAGTGAACCATTTGGTGATCTACTCAGGACGTTAATTCCCCAATGTAGGGGATTCTATCCCTTAAACAAGTCATAATTCCATTGCTGGAATTTTTAAGACAGAAATGGATCACTTAAAACAGATTTTAAATTCAGAAAATTGGATTAAATTACAATCTGATTCAATTAATAAGATTAATTTGAATCCACGTTCAAATTTAATAAAGGAACGCGTTTTTGAGAACAAAAAAAAGCCAGAGCAAAAGCAAACGCTCAAACTCAACATGTAATATAAAATCTATTTTAAATTTGAAAACAGTATCCCAGGATAATGAAAGCAACAACGGCAACAAAAACACCTCAGAAACAAGCTCCAAAAACCCAAAACCAGCCAATCAAAATGAAAATAAATGCACTTCAACCAATCACTATGGTACAGGGGACCCTTTTAGCCAATCAACCAATACAACACAACCAAGCCACAGGAATACTTCTCATCTAGCCCCATATTCCATTCCCAACCAAAGCAAGGTACAATACTGCAATGCAATAACCCAATCTTCCTCTTCTTGCATTGCAGGCTGCAGCCTGCTTCAGTCCTGCAAGGCAATACTTCACAAATCACTCTTGCAGATCCACCTGGTAACCACAATGTTCCCTTCCTCACTTCTAGTCAGTATTTAAACTGACAAATTCCTCCCATCCAAATTTCTCCAACAATTTCTTTATTTCTATCAACCCAATAAATCTATATTCTCAATTCTAAAACACTTGATTGGTAGATTTTAAAGGTTTTCCCCTAACAACATGAAGTTCATCTTCCTTGTATGGACTTTGTGTGTGTTAATTAATTATGGGCAAGCAAATGTTAACTTTGAAAACCCTGAACCAACTCCTACTGACAAATCTGAAGGCTCAATTTGGTATCGTTTTGGTCCGCGTCAAAGACATGCCCCTTATGTTGAAACAGCTTGATTCCCCCCCAATCATCCACCTCAAGGCCCCCTGGTTAGTCTTGAGGTACACCAGTGTCTATTATCTTCTCAATCACTTCACTCCCTTCTTGGGAAGATTCTGTCTATTTGGTCACCTTCTACACATACTAATGATAGGAATTCCAATAGGTTCCACTCTGATCAAATTCAACTTGGGAGCTCTTCTCCATTCAATTGGGGAAAAGCTTCCCAATGAGTGGATCCCTGACACCTGAGAGGGAGTGATCAAGGATGTTGCAACACACCCAAATAAGGATGGCATTACTAATGAGGAGGTACAGTGTATATTTACTCAGAAGTGATAACCTTTAAAAAGGGAAATTGATGAGTTACAGCATATTATAATGCACAGGTACAAGAGAAAGACTTTGATTTGACTCATAGTCAGGAACTCAGCAGCAATTATGGGTTTACACTTAATTTCCCAAATTTCAGGAATCATTTCATCAGGAGGAGGAAGATTTCTGGGATTCTGAAGTGTCAAAAATGCAGAGTCTGATAATCTTGATATTATAAATCTGATGGGAAGATATTGAAATAAGTGACTCATGAAACAAGGTATTTTATTTGAAGTGAAAATATTAAACTACTAAGGTAGATTGTTGGAGATTATTGTTACTTAAAGCTCTTGAATGCATCTTTGTGAGGTGGTCTCCTTGCTTTTGATGCTTTCTAAACTTACAGATACCACCAAAGGTTGTCCTGTAAGCTCTTACCCGACCTCCTAGGAGGTCAGAGTTTTATACCCAAGCAATAGTCTCAAGAGAAATTGGGTGTGGGGCATCTGCTCCCCACTTGGACTCAATTTTACGCACTGTCGCTCACTTGCAATAAATTTTTAGTTTAAATCTATGATTGTCGCAAGCAGGTGGGGCTTCTGGGCAAGTTTTCCCAGGTGGTGGTACTTTGGCCTAGCCACACCCAGGAAAACCATTTCTGCAACAATAAGTGCCATTTTTGGATGTTGAAGTCCCCTTACATTTTGTGGTTTGATGGAGGATATCTGCCTTCTTTGATTTTTTGTTTTTACACCTGTTATTGATGAACTCTCAGGATGCCAGACTACTTTAGATAGAAACATGAGAATTGGAAAGACTGCCCTGAGTTGCTATGCCACACAAAGGAGTTTCCTGAAAAAGCAAATGCGTCAAGGTCTTGGTGCACTATCCCAAAGGGCTCTGCCTCATGTGAAATGTGCTTTCTTCAAACTTCTTTAGTGTTTTTTGACTTTCTAATCAATGTAGTAAGATAGAACTAACACTTATCTAGCCCATGGAAAAAAGGAATGCACAAAGAGATCAACCCCCAGGAAAAGTCTATTCCTGTTTTACAGTGACACCTGGCATTCAATTCATGTGTCATATTCCTAGAATTCCAAAAGTGCACACCACCTTTTCACCATTCTTTTTAATAGTAAAGTATCAGCCAAATGTTCACATTAGAGGATTCCAAGAAGGCAAAAGCTCATAATCAATCCACCCAAGGTAAGATACTTTCTCTTTGGTAAAGCCTGATGCTGAGTAGAAGCTTCTGAAAAGTATATAAATATGAAATAAAGAAGAATATTTTGAAGATATAGTAGCTTTGAAAGCTGTGTCACTAAACAAAACAACTCAGATATATATAAAGTTAATATATATATTTATATTAATTAGCAATGGATCTGGGCTCACTGCTATTTTTTGCATCTCAGTTGATTTTGCTTAGTGCCACAGCTTTGAAACTACTGTATTGATATCTTTATTCATCATATAAGAAGAGTTTTATATAGCTTGAGGATATGCTACATAGCATCCCTGTAGATCATGATACCATGTAGTTTGGAAGTGTTAAACTCTCTTGGGAATCAAGGGGTTGATCTTGATGAAATATCTGGATTGGGTCTTAGGATCACCTTCTACTCAATAGTTAGGTCTTTTCTTGAGGAAATTATTTCCTGAGAGGAATTAATCAAATATTTTATCATAATATGGTAGAAATTAACTCTATAAAACTATTCCTGACCTCCAAAAAAATTATTGCTTATTATAAGAAGTTTAGCCTTTTTATTGACTATTTTGTCTTATTTTGCTGTTTTTCTAATTTAGGTCAAATAATCGATATTTTAATTTTATTTTATTATTATGCCTTTTTTAATTTGAATTTATTTTTTAAGTTATTATTTTATATAAACTTTGCTCCTTGATTCCATAGCCTTCGATAAATTGTGGTTATACTGATGTAAGCTTTGCTACTGCAGCATCTATTTTTACAGTGTAATCATTTAATTTTTTGTAAAACGGTTCCTATTTTATTAGCCATGGTCATCTTTTTGAGCCTTTCGGGTCTCCTGGGACAGTCAAACAGGAAACATTTTATTTTTTAGCTGTTGATTAACGTTGATTATTTAACGTTTCTTTTTTTCGATTTTAGCTTGGACTATTTTATTCCCAAAGTTGTCCATTTTATCGTTCGACTGGCAGTTTCTTGAGGCCAAGCTAGATTATGACGTCATCGTTTGAAGAAATCACCAATATTTTGGCGTTGAAGGTGACTATTTTCTTTCCTGAAGCTTGTAATTTTACAAAAAAAATAGGATCGATTGAAAATACACTTCCCTTTAAGATCCAGTTAAGGCAGATCGACGTGGCAACTAGTGACTGGGGCTGTTGCTAGACACAGGCCACAATTGTGGAAACCATTCGCGATGGAGTGGTGCCATAAAGAATTAGGCTGGAAGGACCAGCTAAACAAAGCTTGGTACTGAACGAACCCTTATAAATTGTAAACCAAGATATTTATGAAGGTTAGGGCTATTGGGAGCCGGGCAAACTCGGGTGGAGAAGCGGCAGAAACCATGCTTATTATTATTTCTAAACCAAGAAAAGATTAAATGATTGGATAGTTTCCGAGCTCTTTAAAGCATGATCGTCAATGATTTGATGGTTCTGGAAAAGCTTCCTACTTTACATCCCCTAATTTCGGAACCTTCATAGAGGGATTAATTACTAGCTATCAAGCAAGGATAATGTTTGGCTTTTATTCATGGCTTCAATAATATCCACAAGCATTATTCTGATTGCACCATGTTTTGCATTGAGGCTCGGTCAAATACTTTCGGCACAGAAGCATTAATAATCCTTTTAACACGAGCTGCAGCCAATGATATACAATGCACATTTTCAATCAACCTTGATTTAGAATTTACAGCTGCTCAAGTGTAAGATTGAGCATTGATATAAAGATCCTTGTATAGCTTCCTGTACTGATGAAGCAGTGCAGACCGGAAAGCGCGCCGAAGTGAGCAGCTTTAGCTTGAGACGGGATAGATTCCTTAACGGTTTGAGTGATCAGCCCATTTTGGTGGGCTTTCTGGCTGGACTAATGAAGCAGTGGGGCGGAAAGTGTGCTGCCTAGACTGACAGCCTAGCTGCAAAGCTACAATCTAGGCTCACATCAGATGAGTACATCATGATCATGAACAGAATATGTTTTGGAATCTGCAGTGGACATGGGAAAACAGCCGATTTTAATAAACTGAAGTTAATTTAGCCACAATACATCATTGATATTAAACATTAGACTTTCGAGCTTCACTAAAGCATAAAAATCATATTACAATTACCATTTGGATTTGAATTGTTTTAAACTAAGCAGAAAGCTGATTGTTGTCTTGTGAACTTCAATTATGTGTCACAAAAGCCACATGATTTGATACTATGAGTGGTTCTTGGGTATATAAAGGATGAGTCAATACAAGTGTTAGGTATGAAGTTTTTATTGCTCCTTAGCATTGCCAATGCCTATCTGTTCGAGGACTTGGTTACTCGCCCTCGCAGCAACATCCGCAGTTTCAATACGCACGAGAGATTGCAGTACTTTGCTCCTTTCAAGCTTAAACCAAAAGCATTTAAAAAGAACATGGAAAAGTCAGCCAAACGACTAGCAAAGCTACCCATGGACTTTGAAGCGTATCCTGCATGGACCGGCAAGTTTCTAAACGAAACCGAGCATCTTATCAAACAAACCATCCTCTACTGGGACTGGACAACCCCCGGAGATGTGTGGATGTTTGACCCTATCCTCCCTGCCTCTTTCCCCTGTGTAAGAAAGAATGAGACCTTTTTAAACAAAGAGGTATGCACTCTTTCTCAGAGCCATCAGTTTGAACAAGTGGCCGAGAAAGTTGAGAACGCAGAGTCTGTCGGGGATGCCGGTCTTATCATTGCCAGCTACATGCCAAAGCTGGCCTTCGACCTCACCAGTGACCACAGAATGACTTCTTTGTACCACAACCCCATCATCTTCAGCATCCTTGCCTACAACCAGGTCCTCTTCTGTCGCTACCTCAAAAAGAATCCCAAATGGGAAGATAAGGTCTATGACAACAACCAAGTACAGCCATGGGGGATATCAGTCAAAGAAGCCATTAAAGATACTATCTCTCGCTGCTAGTGAAAAATAAAGATATATTCTATTACAAACTAACAGCCGCCATAAAAAATCTGCTTTTTGATCCCACCATCAAACTGATTCCTACATTTTGATGCTATAAAACATATATTGAGTGGAGGGCTGTGTCAGCTCAGCTGTGGCCAACTTCCGGTTAAATGCTTTAAAAATCAGCGGATAGCACGCTAAAGCTGGACCAATGCAGCTCTGAACTCAAGTTAAAATCATCCTGGTGGGCAACACATCTCAAAAGGAGCATCTTAAATTGTGGCACCTCGAAAGTAATAGAAAGTAAAAACCTCAAACTTACAGTATTGTGAATAGCAAAAATAACAACTACTAGGTGTTTGCTTTTGAGGCTAAAAACATATAAAAATAAACAATATAATATTTAAAGGTCATGTTTAGACTAAAAGGCCCCAGGAACAAAATTGGCAATAAAGTAGGGACAATTATTAGCAGCTTGGTCACAAGAAGCTCTCAAGACAAGGTATTCAAAAGAAGCACTTTTTAGCTACAGTAGTTGCACACTATACTATATAAAAAATAACTAAGTGTCAAATAAAAGGAAAAATATTAAACACCAAAAGAAAAATATGGAGAAGAAGAAAATATTTTAATAGAACACAGGAATAAACATTGGTTGAAAGCGCCACAGAGATGACTTGAAGATGTTAAAGCTTCCTAGACTTGGGGTAGTAGATAAGAAATGCAGTACACATATTCTTATACTTGATTGTACAGTTCTTATTCTTGATACCAGTCATGAAAAGGCAGATAGAGATAGATTATTGGATCCTGAGATGAACTATAATCTTGATGAATTTGGGATTCCTAATCCTGACCCTGCTTGCAAACTAGCTGTGTCACCCTTCAAAAGAATAAATGGTTTTGATCAACCTATCTTTTTCCTTCTTGAATAATCTCCAGCAGATATAGTCACTACTTTTTCTGATCTGGAATGCTCATTGAAACACTCTAATCCATTGAGTCTTAAATCACTTAATAAAGGGAGAAAATTCTTCCTGGTTAGAAATGGTTTAAGCATACCATAGGAGCACATTGTAGATAATATTATCCCCTTCTTTTCTTATCAAGGTGTTGGGTTCAACTCCTGGGTAAGACACCCAAGAGGAAACAGAAGGGAAACCTTTGATATGAAAGGTTTGAAGGTTGAAGCTAGCCTTTAATTAGCCTCCAGGGTAAAATTAAGGACATACCTTAATTTCCTAGAAAAAATATAAAGTTTCACTTTGATAAAAAAGAAAAGGAGCACTTGAAGATTATAAAGGCCAACATAAATATGGATAAACTTGTCTTTATTTAAAGAAATAAATTGTATTTATACAGCAGAATGAGGACAGAGGTCATTAAATAGTTAGATAAGGGGCTAACTGGGTCTGCACTTATATCAGGATCAGAATGTCTAAGGTGATACAATCCAGAATTTGTGAACATTGCAGTTGACCTTTTTCAATAAAGGGGTAACTTTTGAAAGCAAATGAAAACCCTACTAGATTTTTTAAATCATCACATTTTGAAGGCCATATCAAAATAGTGCTAATAGTGCAATTTACAGCAAGTTTGCTTGAGAATGGTTAAATTGAGCCTTTTTAGGGCCTGAATTATATTTGGCTGTGTGCTGTAAACTAGTTTGAAGTCACTCTTCAAAGTGGATCTGTTCACTTGGGTACAGCATACAAGGAGGGTGGTTGCTAGCTGTTTGGGACAATCCTCAGGTTTTATGTAAGTGAGTTTTAAAAGAGATTGCACTAAGCTGCCATTTAACTGTTTTACTCTGTTGTTAGTCTATAGGTGGTAAGGAGTGATCACTGCATGCTTCACACCCTGCTTGGGGAGGTATAAATTGGTGTCTTTAGAGGTTAATTCTTTGCCTCCATCAGTAATCAACAATTCTGGTTTTCCAAATTTGCTGATAATCTCCTTGCCTATGAGCCTGCACAAGTTGTTACCAGTGTGGGCGTTAGCAGCCTGCACTACTGGCCACTGTGAGAAAAATTCAATAGTCATGATTATATATTTCTTGTTGTTGCCCTTTCCTGGCATGGGACCTACAATGTCCAGTGCCCATACCTTGAAAGGCAACTGTGTTTGAAAGGGTAGTACTGACTTGGGGGCGTGTTGCTCTTGAGAAACTTCTTGCAGACCTCACATTGATCAAGTACTTTATGGATGTCTCTATACAAATTAGGCCACCAAGCTGTGTGTTTTAAAAACTTGTATAGGTTTCTACTCTTGATGTGACCAAGATCTCTTTGGTAGTGTAAGATTGTGTTTACTCTTTGGTGTATAGGCACATAAAGATAATTATCTTATCTGGCATCTTACGGTGCAACGTTCCATAAACATTGGTGAACAAGTCTTTTTTATTGATAACAGTATCACACATTATATCTGTGATGCCCAGGGGGGAAGCCTTTGCCCTTGGCTTGTAATACCAGGAGCAGCCAGTCAGGGTCCAAATCATTTCCCCCTTGAGGCATGTATGTATAGTTGTTATAAGGTGCCAGTGGTAGCTAATTTTGGTCCAGGTTTATACTGGATATTCATATTGAATCTCTCAAGGGTCATTATATAGTGTGCTTATCTGTGAGAGAGATTTTCTTGGATCTTGAAATAGATAAGGGACTTGTGGTCTGCAAGAGCCATGAACTCTTCTTGTCTCTTGAGGTAACAGAGCCATTTAACTAGGCAGTATACAATTTAAAAGAGTTCCTTATTGTGAATGAGATAGCAGCACTTGCTATCTGCTAACTTGCGGAATTTATATACTACTGGCAGGAATTCTCCAGAGTTTGTCTTGATTTAGAGTATGCCTCCTATGAAGACATCTGATATATCAATCTCTATCTGATACTCCTGTTACTCCTAGGTTACTACAGGATGGGGATTGTCACTGACATCTTTTTAAGGCAGTGGAAGCAAAGGTTTTGTGGGGAGTCCAGACAAACTTGTATTTAATTCCAGTGATGGCAGACAGGGGGGCTGTTAACACGCCACAGTTGGAAATGAACCGGTGTACATAGGCTATCATGCCCAGGATTTTCCTGAGTTCTCAATTGTCTTTAGGCGGAGGCATCTGAAAGATGGCTTGGATTCTCTGTGCATTGGGCTTGATGCCATCCTTAGACAATACATTTCCTAAGAAGGATAGCTGCTTGCGGCAAAACTGGCATTTTGATGGCCTTGCTAACAGCTTGTGTTGTTCCAGGGTGGCAAACACTTCTTTCAAGTCTTTGTGATGTTGCTCTAAAGTTGGACTGTATATAATGATATTGTATATGTATAAAAGTGCATGCTTTCTGTTGTGAGGAGCAAACACCTTGTTAATGAATTTGACAAAGGTTGATGGTGCATTGGGCATTCCAAAATTAAGGATAACACACTCATATGGTCCATATTTAATTTGAAAAGCAGTTTTAGGGATATCTTCCTCCTTGATTTGGATCTGGTTGTATCCAGCTCTCAGGTCAATCTTGAATAATAATGTTGCGCCACCCAGCATGCCAAAAAGGTTGTCAATGAGGGGTAATGGATAATTGTTTCTTATAGTGACTCTGTTCAGAGCCCTTTAGTCAGTGACTAGTCTCAGGGACCCATCCTTTTTTGCCACCAAAGAATATAACAACACCAAAGAGGGATTGTGATAATCTAATAAGGCCCTTTTCTAGGGCCTCCTTATGATAGAAATGAAGCACATTGCTCTAATTTAGGGTAATTTGGTATATAGGACATGCTTTGGGTACTGCTCCTTTATGTTGTATGGAGTGTTGTATGTGTTTTTCAGGGGGGATCCCTGTTAGAGCCTATTCAAAGATTTATAGATGTTGGGCAACCATCTCTTTGTTGTGTGGTGTGATTATGCCTTGATTGTCTTTGAAGTGTATGCCTTCATATTAACAAGAGTCTCAGTCAATTGTTTTAAGGTTGTTTTTGTTGTCTTGTGTTTCTGTTATGCGCACAAAGGTGTGATCCCTTAAAAGCTGTTCTACAGTATCTGGATAAATTTAGTGGTGTATGTCTTCTTGTTTGATGGTTAAAAATGAGGTGAACCAATCTAAATGTGGATTTTTCTGTCTTAACCAGTCTAACCTGAGTACCACATTAAAGCAAGAGAAGTAAATTACAGGTCCCTGTTTGGTAGAGTGAAGGTTATCCAGTGTGATGGAAAGGGGGAGTTTATCTAGTAACAGCAATTTGATGTTCATCAGCTAAAACCGCTCTTTTTTAATCAGTAAAGGATTAGTGGCTAGCTTGAACTTTTTCAAAAAGTTGCTATTGACTAGGATAAAATCTGCACTTGAGTCCAGAAGCGCTGAGCCTATGTAACTTCAAAAGCAAAAATGGTAAGACATCAGTTTATTTGGGTGTCTTATAATAGTGTAGAGTACTGGGTCTCCTGAAGAGACCTGAATCATAGGGCACTTGTTGCAACTGAACCAATCATATTTCAGTATTTGATTGGGGAAGACAACAGTCCAATAGAAAGGACAAAAATAGAAAAAAGATGATGTTTATTGGTCAAAATTGTGACTAATATACTATATGAGGAAAGCCACAAGGCTACAAGGGGGTGGCACAGTGAAGGGTTCCATATAAGGTTTGGGACTGTGGAATAACTTGCGTGGGTATCAGTGTATTGAATTGGTAGCACTCCTAATTAGAAGATAGTGCCCATCATTTAACATTGCCATCAGATTGATCCATGTTGTTAGACACATCATG